>CM063504.1:120402725-120417725 GCA_032207245.1 Pardosa pseudoannulata | reverse complement strand
ATGTTTGATCTGTGAAACAGACAAACTTGCATATGTTTGATCTGTGAAAATGCAATCTTTTGGAGGGAAAAAATCACGTGGGACACTTCTCCTGACAATTAGTTTTAAATCAGAGTTTCTTTTGTGCCTTGTTTAAAAGTTAGTGGTAAAGGTGCACATAACGGCTTAGAGATTATTCAGGTCTTCAGTATTTCCTGGAAGAATTGACAGCTGAATTACGGAAAAGAAAAAAAGGACTACAAGTAGCAATTATGAATTTAAACTTTCATTTTGGGACGTATGAATGAAATGCCAATCTCAATGATTCATATCCTTGACGTGAGTAGCTGAGTAAGTTATGATTAAGAAAAGTATAACGTGAATTGGGGAAATTTGAAAGAACTTTAGGGGCAATATAATTTTTGTATAAAGCAGATATATATAAAGCCGTAGAAATAAGTAAAACTAAATCAGAAACATAAATTAAAAACAAAAAGGACCAGATTACAAAATAAAAAAAGGAATGGATTCTAAGTTTGCTAATTCCATTGGAGAATTGAGATTCCAATTTAGGCTTAAAACGTTTTTACCCTTACTCACGTTACATAGAAATAATTGATTAATTAAACTACAATTTTTATAGTTGTAGTAGATATGAATTTTCATGTTCATATAATATTACAGTAGAACCTCTTTTTAACGACCCCTTCGTTAGAACGACCATCTTAAAAAGTCCCAATTATTTTACCATAGGAATAATGTTAATTTTGAATCATTACAACGACCCCAAGCGTATTATTTTTCGTTAGAGCGACCGCCAATTTTAGTCCGCAGAACTCATGAGCAAGTGGGCTATTTCAAAATTATTGTACTGTGGTGCAACTTCAAGAAACCTGTACGAAAGAAGAATTTCAGAAAGAGTTGGGAAATCAGTCAGCTGAATTCCGACCGTTGCCGGAACCCTTATCGCCCGGTGCTCCTGTAGATGACACTCCAGACACTAATGAAATGACCCAGCTCCTCAGTGTCAAATTTCCGGATCTTCAATTACCTTTTGATGAGTTTGTTGCGGTAGACGAAACTTTACAGTGCTGAGAAGAAAATTTGAATGAGGACGATTTTATTGCTCGAAATGAAGAAATCTGCGATTCCGACGACGGAGAAGAAATCGTCCAAGCTTTTGAAAAAGTGAATGAAAAAGAAGCCTTCAATGCAATCAATGCCTCGCGTCAATAGTTTGAAGGACAATTTAATTCTGAAGATTCCCTTCAAAATCTAACGGATATGGAATCAGTGATAATGAAAAATTCCTAAATGAACTTGAAATAGGCTTCAAAGACTTTTTTTCAAAAATCCAGTAATGGAAATACTGGTAAATAGAACTGTTCTCTAGGTATGTACTGTTGCATCATTTCTTTGCTCATTTTTTAAAATTATTTTTCCAATTCGTTACAACGACCATATGATGTTGGTCCCACAGGGGGCCGTTATACCGAGGTTCTACTGTATTTTATTTATAAATTCATCCTAAATTTAGTATACTTTATTTCCTATGAATAATTTAATACAGAATTACGTAAAACTCTAAAACATAGATTTCACAAAAGGAATACAAACTGTTAAAGAGCTATTGCAGCTATTAGCATACACACAGACACACATACACAAACAGTAATTTTTATTAAAAATTTAGTTACTATGCAAAACCGAAAAAGTTGAATTGATGTGTTAAGATTTCAATTATGGCTTATCCATTTCGTCAGGAAAATGAAGAGTTCTACCCTGATCGCCGTTCTCCTGTTTTCCGCCTTGTTTTTGAGCGTGACCGTCATCGAAGAAGCCAGTGCCTTGAAGAAAAAGCTGATCAAGGCTCTCCTCGTCTCCAAGTTACTGCAGGGCAAGAAACTGATCATTCTTCCTCTGCCACTACTTCTGCCGTAAGTATTTCATTAACCCTCCGATTGGAACACATCTAAAAAAAAATTCTCCAAAATACGCTAATGTCAGTGGCCAAAGAGTTCTATGATTTTTACCTTCACCCTTTGTCGACTAGAATGGAATATGGAAAACCCAACCTCGTTATTGCCCCTTTACTTCCGGTTATATATTGATATATAAATAGATATTATAGATTGGTAATTTTTACTACACATAAAGTTCGCCAAGTCTCGAATATTATCCCATAAGAAATAATGGATTCTAAAAGTACAAATAAAAATATTCTTTGAGAGACTTATTTATATTTTTTTACGAAAGTCATACAAGATATTTAAGGGGTGCAATTAGAGATACGTCTGTTACCGCAAACGAAATACTTCGAAATAGAGATTTACAAAGCCATGAAAAGCTATCAGTGTCTTTGTGCCTCAGAGATTTTGGTGAATCCCTCAAATATGTCAGTGAAGGAGGAGTGAAGTTCCTAAACAGTAGACCTGACCCTCCTACCTCAAAACTCCATGGGGGGAAAGCACTGGCAAAAATGTACATTACATCCATTTTTGGAGCGTTTTTGGAGGTCGAAAATTGTACGTTTTGAAGTCATCATCGGTTTGGCGGAATTGTACGTGCGAACCGCTTAGAGGGTTAAATCATTTAGAGACCGGATACATTTTCCTTTGTTTGGCTCTAAATATTACTAGAGACAGATGCACAACGGAGAGTTCATTTGACTATTACAGTCACCCAATATCGGACATGAATTATCAACTTTAATGTAACTCGATTCCTCAAGCGAAAAACCTTTAGAACGTTCAGTCCGCTTCGCTTGAAAAGTGCTTTCTACGGACGTAGTATCGTCACTGTTAATGACTAGGGGTTAGAAACATTTTTTTTTCTTAATTCCTTCGAATTCGAGTATGTTATGTAAGATCTATTCTAGTTTTCAAACATATCTGGGGACTACTTAGAAATTGGGTTCCCCTTGGCAAATTTGGCGATATTTACTAAAACACAAAGGTAATCTATCCAAACATTGTATTTCTTGCTTTTTCTGGTGACTTTAATTAATCCACTGTGCGCCATCGTAATAGAATTACATACTTTTACTTAATTAAAGAAAAGCTGAAATTTTATTTATGGGTAATTAATCCCTTAACAGTTTACTAAGCTCCAAATTATTAAAAATCAGCCATAGTGAACCATTAATGGTTTGTTATATCTAACATTTTTAAACATTGCGCTCTTTTAACATATAAGAAAAGAGTTACACAAGGAGAGTTGGATGCAAATATCATATAAATTAAAATAGATACAGATTGTTTGGACACGGTGAGATCAGAAGAAAATTATAGTTAATAGTAAGATAATAGTTAAAATAGAGAAGTATGTTAGGCAACCATACTTACACCATTATCGCCAAGTTAGCGGGGGAACCCAGTTCTTTAGTCAAGCCCATATCTGAAGTCATTAAGTCCACTGCCACTTCGAGAAATTATCCAGTGAGTTCTCTAATATTACAACGTAAGTGTTCTATTCTAAAAAAATAGTCTTTTGGGAGAGCAAATTAGTATTAAAAAATAAAACGTTCAACATCAGCAACAACAACCATTTTATTTTCTTTCCATCTCTTTTCGCTTTGCCACCGGCGGGAAAACAAAAACAGCCTAGCTCTCGACAGTAGGAAATACAAGATATTAGGATATATTGTTACATATCAATACAACACATCAGGGCCGTAACTAGGGCGTGGCAAAGGTGGCATCTGCCATGGATGAAGGAAATGGGATCCGAAAGAGAACGATTCGCCCCGAGTAAAAATAAGAAAAGTCTAGGATGAATTTGCAAATCAAGTTTTGTACCGGTTTTTAATGTATTTCATCAAAAAAAAAATAATAATAATAATAATAATAGAGCTATTCAATATTTTACTTTTACAAAAAAGTTTTGCAGTTAACAATTGAAAACCCCTTGTATACATAAAAGGAAACTGACAAACTTGTTAACCTCTGCAACCAGTTTGCGTAAATTGAAAGCATTCAAGTACCAAATGTTATTAATATTTACTGACTAAACATAATCTGTTAAGGTTATACTTTCATGTACAGAGTTAAAGGCGCATTCCATACCAAACCAAAAGCACTCCATACCAAAAGAAATCTGCGATTCCGACGACAGAGAAGAAATCGTCCAAACTTTTAAAAATGTGAATGAAAAAGCAATGTTCAATGCAATGAGTTCAATGCAATCAATGCCTTGCGTCAATATTTTGAAGGACAATTTGATTCTGAAGATTTACTTCAAAATGTAACGGATATGGAATCCATGATAATGAAAAATTCCCAAATGAACTTGAAACAGGCGTCAATCAAAGACTGTTTTTTCAGAAATTCAGAAAATGGAAATACAAATAAATAGAAGTGTTGAATATGAGCAGCAAGTAGAATATCATTTACTGAGATACAGCTTAAAGCTTCTGTATATTTCTCCTTTTTAACTATTTTAATTCAACTGTAATTATAGAAAAAATTCTTTTATCCCAAACAGATTGAAAGAAGAACATCACCATTTTCTTCCACCTCCTCCACCTGAGATGATGCCCCATTATTGAGTGAATTTTGAAATGGGTGAACGTGAATTTGAAGCAATGTTATCATGGATCCCTGTAGATTTATTTGTAAATTAACTGTAAATCAACACATGTAAACAGCACTTTCTGTGAATAGCAACCTGTTTCTTCAAAAAGTTTTACTATTCTAATTTCTCATGTACCTGTTTATTGATGTAAAATAAAACATGTTTGTGATGTTAGTCAATTTGAATGAACAAGAATGCTGAAATACAAATTATTAGGTTTGTTGGTTGGGAGCATTGGGTCTACTTTTTACTACACAAGAGCTAAGGAGTCAGGGACCAACTTCTTAACACATTGTGTGCGGGTACATTTTGCAACGGAATGGTACCAAGAGCGGGCATTTTATGCATAAATTTGGTTATTCAGGAAAATTATTTAATTTTTTAACCAACTTTTCGTATTTTATATTGAAATATATAAAGAAATATATATTAATAGAGATATATATAAATAACAACCATAAGATTTTTGTAAACAAAAAATATATTTTTTAGTGGATAAATTTATAATAATAAATAGTATTGTAAATATTATGATTGTAGATATTTATTGTAAATATATACAATAATAGTATTGTAAATATGAAAAATAAAATAGAAATAGTAGTATATAGTTTTAATTTTTTCGAATTATGTTATATATAAACATTTTTTCATTATAAAAAATGAAAAGACCAATTATAAAACTACTAATGTAAAAACTAGTTTTTATTTGTCTAAATTTTTCCAGAATCTATGTAGTAGACAAGAACATTTGGCTTCATTTTCTTGTATATACCGTTATTTTTGTACCCAGAAACAAACCATGTTGTTACACTAACCAGTACTTGTACGTGACCTGCGCTCAAGTATCAATCGTCAGATAATGTACTAGTATGTGTGTATCAATCATTAGAAAACATACTAGTACACAAGGCCGTAGGCAGGGGGAGGGATTTGGGGGACTTTTCCCCCCCAAATTTTGAAATACCATTTTGTAGATAGACAATGTCCTACGTTTGTGTGTGTATGTGCTATCTGCCTAGATTTTCATGACCATGGACTGTTATTCTCTTACAAAAAAAACCTGCTGAAACCATAAAAGTCTTGCAGGGTCGCTGGCCAGAAATACAGCACTGTATTCCAGAAATACAGTTCTTTCCCTTTCATCAATTGAAGTATCATTCAGAAATAAAGATGTCTTTCTCCCTTGGTCCCCCTCCGAAAATAATTTCTGGCTACAGCCCTGCTAGTACATATCTCGCAATGTGCTACTCCTATAATGTGTTAAAGGCAAAACTAAATGGCTGCAGATATCCCAGCAGCAGAATTCGAAACAATAGACTCCTTTAGTAGCAAATCACAGGGACTTCATCCAAGGGACAATATTTTTTAAAAATCTGTGTATTATAAATAGCCAAACACCTATTTTCAACTGTTCTTTCTTGTGATACTAGTTGAGATATAATTAAGTTACACAATGCATTATTTATATCCTTTAAGAATCATTTTCTATTTTAAAATGAGATATTAAAACATATCAAACACTCTTAGATGAGTCTCACTTGATAACCAAGAGAGAAATAAAATGAACAAGAACAATGCATGGAGTCACTTTGAATGAACAAAGACGTCAACTTACAAATTAAATGGAATCTATGTATTATAGATAATTTTTTAAAAAATGTTGAGTAGTTTCTCCCTTGATGCTAGTATGGATATGCTAAAAAAATATGAAGTATTAATGAAATAGTTTTAAAACTATTCTCTATTTTAAAATGAGATCTTAAAATATATAAAATGCTCTTAGCTGTTACTCCAGTTTGATAACTTATAGGGAGTAAACAAATAATCAAGTCTTTGGACATTAAGATTTAGGTGATCATATTTTTATTTAATTCTTTATCGTAAATCTCATAGATTTTTCTCTTGTATTTTTAAATGACAATTCTTTAAAAATTTAAAATAACAGTTTTTTTAAGAAATAATTCTTACATTATAATTATCAATTAAAATATGGTAATAACCAATTTTCTCACTTATGCTTGTTTTAGCCAGCATTCAGTACTAAGATAACAACAATAAGTAAATAAAAAATATCAAAAAGATAGTTTGAAATGCATGAAATGTTAAGCTGATACATTAAGAATATTTCTGTCTTGTGTAACATATAACAATAGGAGCACAATAGTGTGCTAGGGTTAAACATCTTCTCAAAGCAAGGAAAGATAAACAATCTTTACTTGTATTATTTGCTGTACATTAAAGTTGTTTTCAGCTTTTAACAGGATCTTATTTTAATTCCAAAATGTCTAATACAAAAAGATAGCATTCTACACTAAAAAATGAAGCCTTTATCTTCACAGTAAATAGCACCTTTTGATTCAAAAAGAAACTAAAATGCTTTCCTTAGAAACTACTGACTACAAATAATTGATTTTCCCTTTTTTAATATTGGACTTTGAGGATGATTCCAAGACCCTGGAGTTTTTACAAACTGAGTTATTTAACATTAGGTTTGGTTTGGAGAGCTACAGCCTACATTTTCCAACATGAAGGCTAATGAGACTGGGACCTACTGCTTAAAGCCAATTCCAAATGGCTACAAACATCCATGTCACAATGGGACTCGAACCCATGAACTCTGGTATTGTAGATCAGTGCTCTAACCATTTGAAAATCATTTATTATTTAACATTAGATTTATAGTCTTAAACCTTTTATATATATATATATATATATATATATATATATATATATATATATATGTATTTTAACATGGGTGATTGTGCCTCCCAGTAAAAAAAAAAAAACCCTGAAATTTGTATAGTTCATAATAAAAAACCTGGAACTGAAAAAAGATAATTGCATATAACAAATAATTGCATATTACTAATATTAGATTTAATGTTTTGTTAGTAAATTTCAAGCAGCGGTTACAATTGTTAGTAAATTAAAGTGATGACTGTTTTAATTTTAACAATTAAAAAGGAAAAAACTTACCAACCTTCTTTTGAACTTTTAGTCTGATGAAATGAGCAACACCCACCAGTCACATGATGGGCACATGCCATTTGCATATGCTCATTGTCTTTTTAACTATGTCGTTTGAAAAAGGCAGTTATATTTGAATGGGATATGAGTTAACAATCACATTTAACTGGAGATTAGACTTTAACCAATCAACTTAAATTATGCTACATAAGTGATGAGAATAAAGCATTTGTTAGGCTAACAGCCTTCTTGGAATTGCAATTTTAGATCTTGTATATCAAATACATTTTATTTATGATAAATCTGTTTTCTGGTGACAGATTAAACTATTATCAGACACAGAAGTAAAATTCCCCCCCCCACAAAAACATCCACGAGAGTTGCAAGACTGTGTCCTCGCAACACTATGTTTATAAAAATCAAAGCTTATATTTCAGCATATCACCTCTTCTCTTATACCCCCATGATGACTAGAAATGTTGACTGGGGTAGAATAGTCGTTCTGCAGCTGAAACACAAAATACAAGTGATAACAAAAGTTTGACAAGAATGCTTCTTTATTTAAAAATATTTTTTGCTTTTCTGAACTCAAACTACCCTGATGGAAATTTTCAACCTGGAAGATAATGTCATTTCCAAACATGCAAGATAACTGAAAAAAAACCTTGAATTTCAGGGTACTCCCAGAGCATAATCACCTCTGTAAAAAGGGTGTCCCAAAATTAATGCAAGATTTGAATTTGTTCGCATTCGTGCAGTAAAATATTGACAACCTTATTAAAATACCATCTGCTGATAATTTAGGGTTAGTAAAAGTGGAGTATCACATGATAGAGCAACAGTAAAACAGCCTGTGAGATAATTTAATTATTGCATGAAACATCTCTTGGTCATGTACTTCTTTTGTTTCAGTGATATGAATTGACCCACTAGATTGTGTGATTTAACACCATTGATTTCTTTTTATGGGGTTATTTGAAGTTAAAGGTCTATGCTGATAAGTCCACAAGTATGCATGATTCAGCCACATTTATGGAAAATGGTCATAGAAAATTTGGACAAAAAAGTGCCAGCAAAGTTGTGGAGGTCATTTTCTCTATGTATTATTTCATACATAACCCTATCTTGTGTACTTTACAATAAAAAGAAAATAATTTAAAGAAAAAAATGTGTTTATTTAATTCAAATTATTTGTTAATTTTGAGACACCCTTTATATGTAATGATATTTTAACCCAAAACTAATTAACTTAATAATAATAGTATTCTGAAGTAAATTTCTGGCAATTCTATCCCTAAAATTATAACCTTGAGATACCTTTGTTTCTCTTTTAATTGTGGTAACTTTAAGGGACTTTGCCTACACTAAAATTAATTCCTACTTAGCTCAACTATTCTTATATAACTCCTTTACAAAACTTAGTATCAATTTACACATATGTGACTAATTGTTAACATTTTCATTGGCTGGTTCACCAATGTCACACGCCACTATATAACCAAACGTTAAACCTTTTGACAAAAGATGAGGTGTCTTAATAAACTGTATAATTTTTAATTTCAAATTTTGATGTTTTCTTAATAAGTTGACTCCACAGTATCAAGCATAGATACCATTTTACTTTTGAGGTGGGTCTAAAACACATATTACATATGCATCTATAAACAGCAGCAGCAACTTATGCTAAATTAGTTTTTACTTCTACTTTCCATCTTCTTTTAAGGAATTAATTTTCTAAGAGGGTATGTGGAAAAACTTAAAGGTGTAACTTTAATTCCTCAAACAAGAATGTCTATTTTTAAGTGTTTTGATATACAGGGTGAACAGTACAAACCTTCACCAGCCTTTTTCTCTGCAATTGTTAGTTGTAGGCATAGATTTACAGTTGTAAAAATGTATCAAATAAGATAAGCATTTCTTTTATGGCATTTTTAAATTAAAAAAATTCAGTTTGCCAACAATTATAAAACATAAATTTTTATTTGTTCTACATCATTATGTTTAACCCTTTCGCAACGGGAAGCGCAAACACGCGCTTTTCTCTGAGGCCGGCAGTCACTTTCGCGAGTGTGCATCCTGGGCCGGAGGGTTTTTTGCTATTAAGCCTAATTCATGAAATTAACAAAGTAGCAGCGCGTTATTTAATAATGCTGTATAAAGTATTTAAACAGAATGGGATTTATATATGTTTGTAGATACTTTATTTACTTAAGCTTTTTTTATTTAAATATATATTTTACACTTTACTTTTTTTAATTTTTTACTTAGTTTTATTTAATAACTTTTAACATTCAAAACTGAATACTATGTTATTTAAATTTTTTTTTGTATGAAAAATTTTAAAAACCGTTATCTACAAACACTCCTACTTTACAGTCCTTGCACTCGAAGTAACTCATTTGCCGTTTTGGAGGATTTTTCCAGAATGTGAAAAAACGAAATATCATCATCATGTTAGTCAGAAATGTCCTCCTCAACATTAGAATCACTAGATCCATTATGAACAATTAGAATATATTATAGTGTCACTATTACTAATATCCTAATCTGTTTCAGAATGAAAATCTGAAATATTTCACGTCATTTCATCTATTTCAAGCTCAGTTAAACACTTTCGACACTGTAACAATAAAAAGAGAAAAATAAATCAAGTCTGTCAGATTTATTTCTGTACTAAAAACTGGACTGCAAACCAAAATACACAATGCTTTAGCAAAAATAAAACTCCCCTGCTTACATAAACAAACACCACGTGGGAATTTAAAGAGCCGTCATAAAACATGTCAATCGGAAATATTCCTTTTCCCTCATGTTTATATAATCAAAAACCACTTGTATGTGTATCATACTACTCTCCTATTGAGTACAAGGTCAAATCTACATGTATCTAAATCCATATGGACATACAATGCCTTCTTGTGTCAAAACTTATAGTTTTGAAACGTTCCACAACACTGACACACATATGTGACAGTCGGGGGTGAACGAGAAAACGCTCTGGCACGCCAGTGTGACGGTCGGGAAGTAAGCGCGTTTCTTGCTGGCACGTATATGTGATAGTAGGCGCGAAAGGGTTAATAAAAATTGAAGCTCCTGGTAACAATTTGTGTTACAGTTCTAAGACCTGTAACACAAAAAATTCTATTGCTCTGTGACAAAAACTGACTGAGATAACTTAAAGTTTACAAAAATTTATATATATTTTCTCTTTTTTAGGAGGGATTTGGTCAAATCATTACAGTAATTTGCAGTTTGAACCAGGCTGCAATGTACCTTTTATGGCGATAGGTGAGAATGGGCTTTGGTTTTGGGAAGTTTCTCTTAGTGTCCTAATTGGCACTTTGAAATTGTAAATCTACATTTTAGTGGCAATATGTATTTACAGGCTTATTTTTGTTAGACATGTTTGGTTACTAATCTGTAATTAAAAAAATGTAAAACTAGCACTGACATCTCTTTTCTTACTCTTTTTCTGAGAACTGCAGGCTAATGGAAAGTTGACCAAAATATAAAACTCAAACAAATTTAGCTTAAAAAGTGATTTATTTCATTTACAAATTTAGAAGTATCACAATTGAGGAAATGTTGAGCAATTCAATAGAATTTACATGCATTTATATTACACTGCAGTAATTAGCAATTTTTTTTTTTTTCAGTCAGTACAGATAGCACAGAAAAATAATTTCTAAGAGATAGAGTACAAGGAAGGCATCAAAATATTTTTTAAATATTAATTTTTATAAAATTTTAAGTTACTATGTAATTGAGAATAAAAATTACTGGATTTTGTTATAACTCTTAGTGAATTGCAAATGTATAAATTTTTGGATTTTCAGTAAAATGAAGATAAAAAATTAATATTTGTGTTACAATTGACAAGTTTAAGAGAAAGTAGCACACTTAGTATAACATATAAAATGGATAACAGTATGCCTTCAATATTCCTTTAAATAAATTCTTTAAAAAATCACAGTTCATTTAAAAGTGTTTTCATAAATTTCAAATTCTTCAATTATACATTAGGCTGAAGTAGTTAATATTTTGCTTATGAATGGGAATTTTAAATTTTGCAAATTTAAGAAATAAAACCTCTGCAGTTATTTAGAAGACTTTTTAACATGAATATTTTTTAAAATGATACAAGCATTCTTTAAAAGCTACAATGCAAATTTCTGATATAAACACTTATTTTCAGGGATTTTAATTATAGGAATCAAAGTTTCTGATAAAATTTTTACCTGAAAAAAGGAAAATAAAATTTTTCCATAGATTGATATACAAATCAAATACAAACTAATATATATAATTATTAGTATTGCTGATAACAAAAAAATGCAAAACGTTTAATTTTGGTAGAGCTAGATTTTTTTACAGACAATTCAATAAAAAGGACTTGCAGAGTATAAATTTAAAATGAGTAACTCAAAAAACAATAAATTAATGAGATAAATATTAATAAAAACAATAGCTTAATAATTTGAGCAAACTTTCACAATGTCTACAGATGACTTTACCATTTTTGAATTTCTACTCAGTCCTTAATATTTTGATGCCAGCATTTAGATACATTCTAAAAATTTTAACCTTTTATTAAAACTATAATTGAAGAAATGGTTTCTACAGACATACATCAGATAAATACTTTATATTTAATCAAAAATATATTAATGTCAGAATTTTAAAACTACCCATTTACATTAAAAAGTACTGTTCAATTTACAACCAATTTACAGAATAAAAGACCTTGCAGAATTTATTAAATAATGAATCTGGGATTTCCAGAAACAATGAAAGTAATTTGTGAATTTGAGAAAGTCACTTGGGAAGTGTTTCACACTTGAAACTACTTATGAAAACAAGTCTATAACATACTTTTTAATATTAAAAATAAAATAAAACATAACACATATTGACACACATAAGTAAAAAATATTTCACATAATAACACAAAAGCTAATATATACAAATTATTATCCTGTTTAACAAAATCACTTGACATTAACAAGAACAAAATAAAGAAGTAACTGTCTTATATGAAATAAACATCAGTTAAGAATTTTAGTTTTATTTATTTATTTATTTATTTTTAATATAAGGAAACAGTTTTCTTTACATTAAGGGTGTAATGAAGCTTTTTCAAAAAATTGCAGAGTGATCTATTAAATTTAACGAAACTGTACAATTTAAATAGGTATTACTGAAAGTAAATATAGATCCCAAATGCAAACAGACGACAGTCCATAAACTGAGGAATGTCAAAGTCTGCATGTTAGAATGCATATCATAACATACAAGACAGAAACAGCATATTTCATAGTTGTTCGGATAATAACTGGCTAAAGTGATCTTCCAAGATATTACTTTTTTGAATATTATATTTCAGTTCAGATATTTTATCTGCTAGGGATGAAAAAGATTTTTTGCTGGTGTCATTCAAAGATACACTGAGCAAATCTACACCTAAAAGAGAAAGTTTCATTTCATTAAATTTATAGTTAGAAACAAAAAGTATGTAATAAACAAGTAATTGTTTACACCACACACAAACACATAAAAGAAAAAAAGAAGAGTTAAAAAGTGCATAATATCAGGGTTGGTTAAAAAAAAAGTATTTTTTATTACATTGTTGGATTTAAATTGAATTTATAAAATTTTACTTTGAATTTTTTTACAAATTAAAAAATACAAATGAAGTTATTTCAGTTAGGATTAAATTTATTATAATTAATGAGTAAGTTTTCCTCATCCTATTTATTTTTTTAATGTGTGCACAACATTATTTACATATGATGAATTATGTATTAAATGCATGAAGAACTTTTTTCTTTTAAACCTCTTCTCAACAAAGTTTTACAATCTATTTTTTTTCCATTGTTTGCAAACATAAAAAACTACTTATTTATTAAAACTAGTGGTTTTTAAAAATCACTAGTTTAAAAAAAAAAAAAAAAAAAAAAAAAAAAAAAAAAAAAAAAAAAAAAAAACACAGAAACACATAAGCAAAAATATTATGCATTTGATGTCAAATTAAGAGGAAATCCTAAAAGGAATTTGATTTGGCAAATAATTTCATTACTAAAAGAAGGATATTTAAATCTTTTTCCTCTGCAAATGATAAGATAAGAGTTATTTTGCCTTCTAATACAGTTGGTGGTGCCCTCTATTCAAGCAATTATAAAAATATTAAGCTTAAGAATTAACAAAGTATGAAGAAGGTATTCTTGTTTTAATCAATGATTTTAAAAAATCTGATAATTCATAATTACAATTTATATCAAAGTTATATAAATCAACTAACAATGATAAATATGCCAAGGAAAATTAGCAAATATGTTTTTCAATGTTATGTATTGTGTTTTGGGAGCCTTAATCTGTTACAATCCAAACCTATAAATATAGCTGTAATAAAAACAAATAATTTTATACAAATTTCAGTTATACAGTCAAACTTGGTTAATTGAAAAATATTAGATAATTCAAACTGGATGATTTCCTGTAAATGTAAACTTAAAACTATGTGGTTAATTCAAAGAAAACTCAAGACCATTAAGTTAAAATTTAAATCCAGGAAAAGTCTGAAATTTTGAAAAATCCCCCCCCCCTCTACATGAAGAAACATATAATACTATTTACTAAAATATTTGAATTATAAAATCAGCAGATCTATATAAAACATGTGGTTATAATACAAAACAAAAGACTTAAGCAAACAGTTAGTTAATGACATTTTTCCATTCTTAACAGATGCACATAATAAAATAATGAAAAAAATTATTTTTAAATGAAAAAATTACCTGAATTCTGCCAACTATTTAAACCTAAACTAGGTGAATAGGAACTACAATAAAAACTTGTACCAGAAGCCTCAAAAGGCCTTTTAAGACTAATATCATCATTTTCTAAAGATTCATCATCACTTTGAGTACCTGGAAATATTAGAAAAAATTCTAATAAGTACATTTTTGAAGCCATAAGACGAGATACTTTGTAATTTTAATCCAAACTGGTTTCAACTTTTTTTTTTGTATCAAGTATAAAAAAATTGACTTATTTCAACAACTCACTTAAATACAAAAGTAGAAATAGTTCAGAATCATAATAAATTAATCAAATGCATGACACATATTTCTTCTTCACAAACAAGAAACTTTTACTGAACAAGTTATTTATTCAGTTTCTAAAAGCCAATATGAGAACATATTTTTGAAAATTCTTTTTAATAAAATTTCAACATACTTTCAAATACTTTTACTATTAACATCTATAAAATGAAAGAAAAAAAGATTTTAGTAATCATGTTTTGCTTTTAACAAATAAATCATGAAGCCTTAAAATCAATTTTGGTTCAGATGTATTTACATTTACTAGGTATCAAAATGTCATAAGAGAGAGTACAACCAAATTTGTTTATAAGAAACCCTAAATTAATGTAAACTTAGAAATACAGGGTATCTGCCAAAATAAAATTTTTCAAATCCA
>CM063504.1:120377725-120397725 GCA_032207245.1 Pardosa pseudoannulata | reverse complement strand
TAATGACTACTTGCGGTTTTAGATGGAGGTTTACAAGACAAATTGTTTCCTTCTAAAATATCGAAGGCTTTATATACAATCTTCTAATATTTAAAATGAAAGTTGGCTAAATAGAGTGGAAACTTTAGACTGGCCTGAAGATTTAATTAGCAATGAGGAATAACTGGACATACATCAGTAAATGAGGTAGATACTGACAAGAGCTCTGTGAGATGTTTACACAAAAAAGCAAAGCTATTAAACCAATCTCCAGTTTTTTTTTAAGGAGGTGGGTGGGATAAAAGACAGATAAAAAGGGGCTAGATAAAAAAGAGCAGTGTCATCATCTCAAAATGTAGTAGTATGGAAATGAATGGAGGTGTTTTATTAAGAGGTGTGATGAAAGCCAGGAACCTAACATCTAAAGACCATACTACTGCTGTAAATGTTAGTCATGGTGAGTTGCCCCATTTTAAAAATATTTTATAATTTAAATATTTAATTTTTTTATTTGTAAGCCAGTTAGTTAAAAATTTTTATAAAATCTGATAGTAATAATTTTTAGGCAAAATTTGATTTTACACATAATATAATACTTATATTTCAAATTTATAAAGAGAAAAATATAAAATTTAAACAACTTTTTAAAAAAATGTAAATAGACAAACCTAACTGCAATAAAATGATTTGTTTTCACCTCTAAGTTTTAGTTTTGCCACTGATTTCATTATCTTTAGTCATAAATCATAGGTTATTGAGGTTGATTCTCATCACAGTGTGGATTGATTTTTGTGCATTAATATTTTTCAGAAATATACCAGCCAAAGAGAACTTTATAGAAATACATCTTTCAATCAATTTTTTCAATTTACTGCAAATCTACAACTTTTCAGTAAAACCATATACACAATATTACCCATCAAGCTAATTTTCTGTTTCTGAGTTAACTATTTCACACACAGAGAGACAAAGACAGTATTCTAAATAGGCTTTTTTTTTTTTTAAAGTTCATGTCAGAGTTATTTTTTTAATGATTACAATACTTACTATTTTTATGTAAAAAAGTAAAGATATATACTTGCATACACACATGTATATACATGTCTACAAATATAAACAAAGAACCCTGTCTAACAAAATGTCATATTTTAAGGCATATCTGTATAAAATGCATCAAATGACTTGATAGGAAAATGGTAAATAAAAAATATTTCAAAAATTGCTATTGCTGGAAAACCCCTTTCATATTTTAGGGTTTTCTTCTCAAATACATAATATGCGCCTTATGGTGTAGTCACGCCACACCTGTAAGGTATAATGCTAAATTTTACAATGACATTCTACAATGTTATTCACAAACCCTGTTTAGAAATTTAAGGCTTTATCCAAAAAGAAGGAAAATGCAGCATATATGTAAGTCTGCCACACCTGGTAGAGAAAAAAGCAAAAGTTATTATAAGAAATGCTCATGCCTCACACATTCTTAGAAATAGAAGTTAGTAGCTAGGTATTATGAAATTAAAGAAAGGACAGTTTGAGTTCCGAATTATATAAAATTGTGGTCAATACTTCAAAAGAAAACCGGCTCGTAAAACTTACGCAAAACCGCAAGCTTTTGAAAAACACGATTTGAACGGAATTAAAGCCAGGTGTAACAGGTACAAAGATACCGTACTTATTAGTAAATAGATTTAAGAATGAGAAAGTATTTTCAGAAAATCATAAAGATGTTGAGAAAAGGAATCAAGGAAAAAAGGGGGGAAAAGATAAAAAGAGCACGTTTTCAAGATGGTCATGTTTTTGAGAAGGAAGTTTAGAAGAAATAAAAATATAAAAATGCAAATAAATAAATAAATAAATACGAGCGTGGGGTACTAATCTAATGAAAAATCAGAAATTGAGAACTGACCACCTGAATTTTCAAGAGTGGATAATTTCCCAAATGGGACGGAACTAAGGAGGGGCTAAGAAAAAGGGTAAAGGATATATATACGAGGGAAAAGAGGAGAGAATGATAATAAATAGGGGAATAGAAAGATAGATAGTGATATAGAGGGAGAAGAGATTTCTCTGTTAATTTTTTGCAGTAAAATTTTCTTCTTTTATTATTGAGCTTGATATTGAATGATACTATTTTGGCCAAGTCAAGATGTTTTTTCCTCTGCAGTGGGGTAAGTTCTGTTTTTACTATTTTTTAAAGCAGTGACAATTGAATTAATATTTTGTGCACATATGTAAATAGTAAATAAATTCTTTTTTTATCAAAATTTTATTTGATGTCTTAATAAAATTTATTAGCCTGAGCTGATATTATGTATAGGGTTGAATCTGGGTAACCTTATGGGTTTAAAGTCAATTAAATTAAAATATATTAAGAATTAAATGAGTAAAAATAGTATTTAAAGTAAAGGAGATCGACTCAGCAATGCCTCAGCACTATGATTTCAACTAATATAAAAAGAAAGAGTATAGAAATTTAAGAAACATGTAATTGTGAGAATTTTCATACATTTGTAAATAAAAGTCTGAAAAATTAAAATTACTCAAATTTAAAATGTCCATGCTTTATCAACTATATCTTAACACAGATTCCAGAATAATGAAATGAGAAAGCCACATTGTTCCCCCCAACAGATTTAAAGAAAAAGATACATTAAAAATACATTTTCAAAACACAGTAAATTTTCCTTTTGTAAAGATATAAACTTACACACACAAGCATATAAATGTGTGCAAGCATAAACATGAAAAAGAACCTTGTCTTACAAAATATCATATTTTAAGGTGCCTCCATAATGTATCAAATGCACTGATAGAGAAATAATAAAATAACTTGAATAGTGCTATTAGAACACACACACACATATATATATGTCATGTCTGGAATATCAGTCTCTAAATAAACTGTCGGGGCTTTGATTTCCTTCCAATTCATTCTTTATTTCTCTCCAGAACATGAAGCATATGCTGGTTTGTGTTCAACAAAGGATTGTCACATCAGATACGGCTGGGGAGAGCAATGATTTCTTTTCTAACTGACTGCTCAATACCGAAGATGATCCATTCTAACTGCTGGCAGAATAGCGAATGTGTACTCTTTACTGAAAATATAAAATCTTAGGGTTTTTATAGGGTTTTGGGGGATGTTTTTGTGGCTGACCATTTAGACTTTGCGAGGGCATGTTTGGGGCATTCTTGAACCTCTTTATTGGCCGTTGCCCTTTTTTGTTTTGTTTTTTGTCTAGCCGAACAGATAGAGTGGGATGCTATCTTGTAAGGTGCAGTTGGTTGACGTGGCCTGCAAGTTATGTGACTGTAAAATGTCAAAGGGGATTAACTTGTTTGATTTTATGACTTCTGTAACATCAAAGGGGGATTAAAATTGAGTCTTCATGGCCCACAGGTGGTTCACATCTTGTTTGTTTGCTGGAGTTATTTGCTTCCCACACTTAGGGTCCTTGTAGGATTTTCCCTTATTACTCTTTGTTTTCGGGGAGCTTATTCCTAGATCTGTTTTTCTTTATATTACAATATTCCCATAATACAATATTATTCCCTTTCCTATATTACAGATTGCTATTCATCTTATATTACAATAGGAATGCACAAAAGTATTTCACACATAGCTGAAATAAGCAGGACGATGCCAATACCTTATACACTGGAGTGTGGCTGACATTGCTCAATAAATGTAACCTTTTCCTTTCTGTGGAATCTGGCAGTAACAATAACACACACTTTACATTAGTATGTGGCACACTCCACTGCAGAATAGCAAGCACTAGGATGCAACTTTAAATGTATGCTTCCTTTTAATTTTCATAAAACTCATTCTGATTTTGGGTAAGGATGAGAAATTATCACCCATGAGAATCCTGCATGAATATATACATATATAGAGCAGATTTTATAATTTTGAGATTTACCCTAAAATTATTTTGTTACAAATTCGGTTACCCACTGATGTTGAATTGAAGAAAATAATTTGCTGTTGTTAATCGATAAACAAAAAGTCAATTTAAAAATTGCACATAAATATAATAGAGGAATTATACTTACTAATAACTCTAATTTCTGAGCATGTACAATATGCAGTGCACAGATGTTAATAATTGTTAACCAATCACTAACAGTTGAATTCAAGACATTCTTTACTCTGAAAAATAAAAAATATTTTTAAAGAAGCAAAAGAAAATATATAATGGTGGCAATATAATAAAACTAATTTAAAAGGTTGGCACAGAATAGTTTATGATGTTCTGTTTTTAATAGCAGGAGATATGTATAAAAATTAACCCCTTAACGCATTTGCCCGTGTCTGACATGGGCGAAATTCAAATTAAGCATGTAATAAAATTGTTTACACTTTGTTTGTATAACAATTTTTTTATATACTTTTTACTCTTTCCAAGCTCCCTAGTCACCCCCAAAACTGAAATTGTAAAAAACAACTTACATTGTACCTATATTTCCCTTTTCTGTGAAGAAAATATGTCATATTTTATAATTTTTTCTAAAATAAACTCGTACTTTAAGGGGTTAAGTAAAGACAAAAGAAATACTGAATCATATAAACTATCATCGATGAAGCCATCAACATTTCAGATTAATAAGTAATAAATATTTATTAATCTGATAATAATTAACTTGAATATATATCAATTTTTAAAATATCTTGGAATTTATGGTATGATATTGAAAAATACTGGTAGAGCATTTATCAGAAAACAATGGCTATTATGGGCTATTAAAAATCTCATCTCTGCAGAGACTTCCTCCTAAGAGATGAAGGAGTTTTATTTCTATTAACACTAGTAATGAAATTGTACAGCTAGCAAGCATATCTTCACTTATC
Source organism: Pardosa pseudoannulata (assembly GCA_032207245.1). NCBI lineage: Eukaryota > Metazoa > Arthropoda > Arachnida > Araneae > Lycosidae > Pardosa > Pardosa pseudoannulata. Next base: position 120,392,891 of record CM063504.1, on the reverse strand, counting down.
AGAAGTCTACAATGCTTCTAACAAAAATTATTTCCCTACCTGAAAATTAGTTTCAGCCCCACCTACTCCTCTGATTTTTCAAGGGAGAAACAGAGCAATAGAGAAAAGACACAGGGACAGTTGTCAAAAAATCTCATTTAAAAAACAAACAAACAAAAAGCCTATATAAAGTTTTCTTTAAAAGTTGAAACCAGTGTTGTTTACAGGCCATAAAAATGCAAGATTTGTATTGTGCAGGTGTGAGAAAAGTCTCAGGCTGTTTGGAAAGCAACCACTTAATATCACCCCTCTCTTTCTGACTGACTTTCAAACAGATATAAATAAACAATCATTGACATAAAAATTGAATCTAAAACTTGACACAGTATGAACAAATACATACTCAAAACAAAATAATATTCCAGTAGTATGTGTAATGCTACAATGGTTTAGAAATAAAACTCACAAAAAGTTCTAAGGCTATTTTACATTTAACAGAAAATGAGAAAATAAGATGATACTATTCAGATGTTTGAGTTTACAAAATAGTATCTTAAAAGAAAATTTAAAGAAATAAAATGTCAGAGTAATAGTACATAGCATACCTTATAAATAACATTTCTTGGTCTCTAGGAGCAGAATAAGCTACACGCTTTGTGAAATCCCAAACATTATCCTCATTTACGGCTTCATCTTCTAAACTTGGAAGATGTAAACTTGTCATCATTTTTTGGCACTTTTTTTGTGTTTCAATATCTATAAATTTGTCCTCTGAAAAGAAATAAAATTTAGTACCATATAAATTTGCATTAAATACTGCAGTTCTTTAAAAAACATTAACACGACTAAAATTTGTTGAAAAATTTAATTTAAGAAGCTATTTTTTTAAATTTATGCTGATAATATACTTTTAGAAGCCTACAATAAACTGTATGAATAGGATATTTTTTTACAAAAGATATTGATCAAAATGACCTAAATCAATATGGTTGAATGTTCAGTCAAAGGATTGAGATGGTTTTGTTTGGTTTGGAGTGCTATGGTCTGCTTTTTGCAACATGAGGGCTAATGAGACCGGGACCTACTGCTTAAAGCCGATTCTGAACGGCTACGAACACTCATGCCACAGTGGGATTCGAACCCACGAAATCTGGTTCTGAAGGCCAGCACCCTAACCATTCGGCCATTGTTCGGCTCAAAGGATTGAGAAACAATTTTCACATGTCTTTGTTATTAATTAGATGGAATGATGGTTTGAATTCATTTAGCCCACAACCAAAATTATTGGAAGAGAAATTATAATTTATTAGGAGGAAATTATTATATTCTAAAAATTAAAGAAAAAAAACCCAAAACATTTTCTTCTGGAATAAATTTTTACAGAGATGCATTAACTTTATCTTCTGATTTATAAAATTAAATATGGATAAATTTCTTCACTCATTAAGTAGATACAGAATTCATACATAACTCAAATAAGGCACAACATAAGTCTTAAAGTTGGCTTTTCAATTAGTTAAATAATGCAAATTTAAGTAATAATTAGTGATGTAATGTTTTAACATTTATTCAGTCATTAAATATTTTAAAATTTGATTTCTAAATAAAATTTAATGATTAAATAATTTTTATCATAATAAACTCATCCTTAATATAACCAATGTCCTTAATATACCCAACCATTTATAAAAATCGGTTGTCAAGTGATACATGTATATATTAGTGCTAAGATTAAAGTTAAGATTTTAAATACTATCTTGTTAAACAAAATCAATCCAGTCAATGCTAAAATTGGTATTATTTAATGGTATGTAATTCTCTGAATAATGTTTTTTACAATTAAATCTTTGTTGTTCAAAGATGTATAACCTATTGCCAAATTCAACAAAATTTTTTCCCCTTCATTCGAGATCAATTTATTGGTCTATTCACATCCTATAGAATGTGAGTAAAGGAATAAATATACAATGTTCATAAAAATTAGACTAAACCAAGATGAATTAATCCTGAAAGAAAAATTTTTTATAATGCCTTTATAATGAACTTTAGAACTTAGAAGTTATTATTGGATATATTTTAGAGGTTAAGTTTACTGTTTATCTAGAAAAGTACTGGCTATAAGTAAAGCTCCTTATGATATAGTTTTTTAAAACATATTTTATGTGTATGAGGGGTGATCAAAAAGTAAGGTTACAAAGTTAATATTTATGGAGTTTTATTTGTTACAGAGAAATTAATAGTGTGCAGTAATTTTTATACATGCAGCCAGCAACTGTAGAGATTTTAGCCACCTACCACTTCACTGGGTGGCTAAAATTACTACCAACCTGGTCCACCTACTAAGGTTAACATAAATGGTGACTCATTTGGAAAACTGGTTTCAACAAGAAATCCCCCTTGTTATTTTATTTCAACAGCAAAACACATAACTGTGGCTGAAACTGACCAGCAACTGTTAAAAGTTTAGAGAGATTGACTATGTCCAAAAATAACCCCTTGTATATTCATATCAGTTGCATCAATTGTACGAAATAAATGTACACATTTCACTGCAGGATTTGTATCTTTAATTTTTTTTTTGGTCACTCCTTGTAGTATGAAAATTCCAGCAGCTGATAATATTCTTTTAGTTTTAGAACTTAAATGATTATGAAAAATGTTTTGTCAAATTTTATCTGTGACAATATGTTTTGTATGAGATTATAAAAATAAAATCTCATACAGAACAGACTTTAAAAATACAATATTTAAAAATTTTTTTTTGAATATATTTTAGGAAATGTAAGTTTGATGTAAGGATTTTTGTATTTTATGTAAATAAGAAAAACGTTGGTTTTCAAGACATGCATTAACAAACATTTTAAAAAGTCATATCCTTAGTATGCAGTCTTATAAATACATTTAAATTTTTTTTAAAATTTTACTTTCATTTGGAAATAGAACCTGATAAACATGAAACGGTAAGACTATTATAGATTATATGCTACTAATGTTTAAAATTAAAATAATTCACCCTAACTGTACATATATTGTAAAAAATACCATTTGACAGAAATCTGACATTATATTACCAATATGTATTTTGGTCTCTTCTGGGGGCCAACTTGATTTAACTCTTTCTAGAAGATCAGAGCACAACAGAGATGATCTAAACTTCAGAACTTTATTATAAAAATTAATAATATGATGGGGCATCTAAAAAACAAAAAGATTATGATTCAATTTTACATAAAAAGCTTTTTAATATCAATAATAAACATCGGAGTAAAAATTCCATGAGAATACGACAGTAACTCCTTCTTAAACATTATAAAATTTAATGAAAGCAACACTGTTTTAAAAATTTTGCAGCTTCAGAATTCTCTTTTGGAATGAATATTGCATAGGCTTATAGTAGATATAACATTATTCTATTGCTTTATTATTGATTATTATAGTTCTAATTATTTATGTAAATATAAAGTTTAACTGTGTTTATAAACCATTGATAATTATTAATTAATATTAATTTATGAATAGTAAAAATAAAAATTACAATAATAATAATTGTTTCAAATTTTCCACTAAAAAACTATATATATATATATATATATATATATATATATATATATATATATACATATATATATATATACATATATATATACATACATACATATATATATACATATATATATATATACATACATATATATACATACATACATATATATATACATATATATACATACATACATATATATATATATATATATATATATATATATATATATATATATATATATATATATATACATACTCATACATACATACATACATACATACACTCACACACATATATAAACACACTCAGATACAGAATAAAATGGACTTTTAATGTGGCTCAAAGTCTTTTGAGTTGAACAGACTTACTTTAAACTATCATAATTCTTCATGTAAAAGTATTTGGTTGAATTGTATTTACAGACAATTCTCAAATATACTACTTTCTACTTTAAATGAAGAAAAGATGTCTAGTTATGGTATTTAAAATTACAAGAATTTGGTTAAAGAATGAATAAAATTGACCAGGTACCATTTTATCTAAGTCGGATCTGCTAAGTCCTGGAATACTATTAAAACATTTTTGAAAACCTTGTTTTGCCCAACAATTTATATTGTACTATTTCCCCTTCTACTTACTGTGTTGAAAAGAAAATAAGAATGCACGATCTTTGTTTAACAACTTACATGTTTAAGGACAGTTTGAATTTATGTTTCACTTTTGGTTTTTACCTATATATGTTGCCTATGATTTATTTCCTATGATATTACCTATATTAATGCTGCAAACAGTCTGGTAGCAAACTTACATACATTTATGTGTTCAGAAAATGCTTATCAGTGCTTGTGAAGTTCAAATAGGCATTTGACTTCTTAAATGTCCACACAAGTATGTCACACATTAATTTTCCACATTAATTTTATAATTTTATGCATGATTTTTCAAAAAATCAATAAAGATATTAAAAGGATGATGGGAATTTAGTACATGCATCACAAATTGAAATAAAATGACTGATAGTTAAAAATAATAAAAGAATATGGTAAACAGTCAGTTTGATAAAAAGAGATTTAAAATATTTTAATAATCTTGAAAGACCAAATAGAAATTAAAATAAAAGTATCTGCAAAGCAATATTAATGTATAGACTTTTTAGGTATATTTATATCCCCTATATAATAATAGCCTAAGTTGTCTGCCCGCGAATTTATGAAGCGGTTGTACCTGGAATGGATACAGCAACCATACTGGATTTTTTATGAGTTAGGGTTAGCAAAATTCAAAGCAAGTTCAAAATCTAACTCACCCCCCCCTTTTCGAGCGTTTAATGCTATTATTTCAAGCCTTATTTTCCCTCTTATTCTATACTAAATTCATTATTGATAGGATGGCGAGGGCGGAGAGCAATATTTAAATTTCTCGACTGTTTTTACTTGACGTTTATATATTCTAACCATCTCCCTTCACCACGTTTAAGCTGGCATGTGGGGTAGAGTGTCTGCCCGTTTGATAGTTGTTCTTCTCGGGTTGATGGTTCTGTCCCCAAAGTAGCCGAATTTTTCTAAATGTCTAATTAATTTAATAATTTCTGCTTTTTCTTTTGAATTCTTATTCCTAATGTTGTTTTATTATTTTTAAAATAAATTTTTACCATTCTTCAGATTTTTATTTTATTAAATTCAGATATTACCATTATTATATAAAGCCCCATTTTAAGAGCAAGCGATTAAATGTATCAATTTATCACACAATAAATAGGTAAAAATAACAATTTTTTTTTCTAGCATTATGACGTCACTCCTTTAACCATTTCATTGAATCATTTCTTATTTTAAATTATTTATTTATCGTCTGCATTATTTTCATACGTTTTATCACTAAACTTAGATATTACGTAAATATTTTTCTTAAGGTAATATTTTGTTGCAAAATAATTCTCAGCCAAAAAACAAACCATTTTTTTACCTGCCCCATAGGGTTCCAATTCTGAAACATTAAAAATTTTACTGATCCCGTCATATGATGGGCTATATGCTAGTATGCATATAATTATTTTGCTACACTGTTTCAGACATATCAACATTCAGGCACCTCTATCAAGAGCAACAGCATAATTTTAAAATTTAACATGCTACCCACAAAGAAATGCACATGCAATTTACATACATAATTAACAAAACAAAATGTACACAATAACATTTTATTGGTTTTCAAATTAAAATTGAGGAAATTTATTTAAACAATAAACACACAGTTGTCACAAGAAAAGTTTTTCTTGTAAAAACATTGACCCCAATTTAAATATTTACATTTTTCTGTCATCAGGGATTCTAGAGTTTGTCTACTAAATTTGAAAACACTTTAACATGCAGCATTACTGTCTACAAAGAGTATTATATTCAGCATTATTTTTGTTAAGACTTTGTATTTGGTTGCTGAATTATGATCTTTCAGTTGTTCAAAATGTTTGATATTTTTTTTTTTTTTTTTTTTGAGCAACCTGAAGAGTTTCGAGAGAATAATTTCTCTCAATTCTCCAGAGCAACTCTGGAGAATCCAGAGTAATTGGCATGTCTGCTGTTTATGTCGATATTTTTTGCAACAAGTTTTGTACATATTTTATCATTATTTACACCAATAAATAAAAACTATAGTGCTATTTTATAATTTCAATTTTTATTTATGATTTACTTCACTTTGGAAATAAATTGAAATTTATATCCAATATTTCTAAACATATATGAAAAAGATGCTTACTGACTGATTCAGGAGAATGGAATTGATTAACGAGAATGGAATTAATTAACATGAATAGAGCTGTAAGATGTGATAATAATTCCCAGGCAGACTGAACTATTCAAAACATTATTTACAAAAATAAAAAAATGAATTTTGTAATTACTCTACCTGTTTAAGGCACTTAAATTCCTCCAGAGAAATTTTGCATAAAAGAATATTAAATGCAAAGGTAAAAGAATCTTCAATGTAACACACAAAACTGCATTTATATAATACAGGATGCAAAAGTTCTTTTCTCTGTCCTTCAAGGAACCAGGATACAGCTTCAGAAACCTTAAATAAATGAATTCAGTATCTTAATTAAAACTTTTAGCATGCTATATTGTATAGCTCATACAATAACTGTTTGAAAGTTTCAATTAAAAGATTAATGATAATAGACTAAATTTACAAATCCATTAAAAAAAAAAAAAAAAAAAAAAAAAAAAAAAAAAAAAAAAGTTGTAATATTTAGATACAACTTGCATAATAATTAAAAATTGTGATTAGCAACAAAACTCAATCATGGTTAGGAAAGGCTCTCCCAGGCAAAGGATTACTTTGGGGTTTTCACACTATCGCAAGCATTGTAATTATTTAGTACACAAGTCAACATTACTTAATGGTAACTTGTGAAAATTTAAAATCAACTACCAAATATAATTCAATTAAAAAAGAATACATTTATTGCTTTTTTTCTGCCCAAACTGAGGCTATAACAGATAGAGATATATAAAGAGTATATTATATATTATAAAGAGTATTGAAATTCTATTATAATCAAATTGTATTTTGTAAAAATGAGTTCTCCTTCAAAACAGGTTTGTTGGTTTGGAGTGCTACAAAGCTACTCTTCGCAACATGAGAGAACTACTCTTTAAACCCGATTCCAAACTCCTATGAACATCCATGCCACTGTGGAATTCAAACCTCAAACTCCAGTACTGAAGATCAGCACCTTAATCATTCGACCATCGTTCATCATTAGGAAATTTGAAAACACCATGTGGTTCTTTGACAGTCGCCTAGTTGATTGGAAAATCATTCCCTGTTCTTTTAAGAAAAAGTATTCAAATTACTAAACCTGGTGATTTTATTTTAAATGAAAAATCTGCAACTCAGATACACAAACATGTGTGAATTATAATACACTCAAACCTGTTTTTGTGTGGTGGATAGGGACCTCATACAAAAAATTGCACAAAACTTCACGAATAGCTATAAAATATAGTTTTCGGACCACAATTAAAAAATTTTTTTATGCGGTGAATAGAGACCACATAAAAAAAGTCTCACATTTAAAATAACTCAAAACCTTACGAAATAACTAGTACATACCTGGAATTTAGCCAAACGTTTTGGAATCTGATTTAAAAAATACACTTGCGAACATTTTAAAATATTTTATTTACATATTATGTGATTATTTTACACATACAAAACTTTTCAAAACGTATAAACATTACACTTTGCAGTCTGACAATACGCAAACTTTCCTGTAATAAACTGGTTCAAAATCGCTTTCGTCACTTGAAGATACTATCTCGCACTTGTTTAGAGTTGACTTTTTTTCAGGTACCATATAGTGAGTGATTAGTTTTTCAACAACTGTTGTTTCACTAGACGCTTGTATATGTCCCGGTAGCCAGATATGCATGACTGAAGCTCCTTTTGGAATTTTGAAGTTCTTTCAGAATTGGCATCGATTGCAAGAAAATGACATTCTAATTTATGACAGAGTTGGAGTCCTGCATTGATTTTATCTGCTGTCAAATGATCGGGTTCTTCTTGCCTATCAGTAACATCTGTTACGTAATTTATAACTTCATCTTCCCTTACGGTGTCATCCTGAATCATTTCGACAAGATCATTTTCACTAAAACTATTAAACCCATCTGTGCCAATGTCATTATCGATAACTTCGTAAAAAAAAAAAAAAAAGACCACACAAAAACAGATTTGAGTGTACACAAAAATATTCAACACATAAAACTTTTTCAAAAATTATGTATTGTGTTTTGAACAGTAACATAACCCCTCCCCCTCTTCAGTTGCATCACTTTATGGATATTCATGGACAGATACTAAAGGATAAAAGTTTCTTATTATCTTATATGTTTGGAAATATATATATATATATATATATATATATATATATATATATATATATATATATATAATACAGTTTTTTTCAGAGTCTGCAGTTCAAAATTTCGGTTTATAAAGAAATATTACATTTCTATCCTTAACACATAAATTATAATAAAAATACTAAGTCATGAAAAGTTTGACATGCTGATTGGATTAATACAGATTCAATGATCTAGGCTAGTTATTTAAACTAAAAAATGTACTATATATAAATTTTGCATATGAATGAACCCACACACATAACACATAGCATACCAAATTATAAGCACTTACTTTATTTGAATTTCGCTTGAAATTTTCTACTCCAGCTAAACATTCAGTTTTAAATTCAGTGAAGTACCTTGCATCAACTTTCTCTTGTAGGAAAGATAAGAATCTTGATTTTCCGTTGTGAAATGAAAATTTCTGTTGTGATTGCAAGAAATACACACATAAAGGATATGGATATTGTAGAGAATCCGAATTAAGTAACAATGTAAACTCTTCGTAGAATTCATTAGTCTGAAAATTTAAGATGCCAAATTAATAGTTAAAAAAGATTAAAAATTTGTTTAACAAGGAAAAAAAAGGCAACATAAAATGAAAATATATAACAAAAATTACTTAAGTAAATTTTGCTGTTATTTAAATGAAATGAGAACATGATAATGTGTAATGATAAGTTTATTTTTATAATCCATTATAAAAATAAACTTATATTAGCCAATATCATTTTATAATTAGAAAATGGTAAAAACAAAGAATGGCAATAAAAGAAAATTTTTGATGAAATAAAAATAACTCAGAAAAAACAGAAAATTAGTTTCTAATATTAAATACATAAAATTTTTATACAAATTAAGAATTTGACCAATAAAAAGTGATAACAATTTATTATAATATTTAAATTATTCAATCAAATAAAATTAGCAGTTTCCTTTGCATATATATAATATAAAACACCCTTTTGCTTTACTGTCAAGTCATCTAAGACTCAATTATCTTTATTTTAATTTAACTACATACATAAAAAAACTTATAAGAATAAATTTGCTCAGCATCTGAAAAAAAAAACCCTAATTAAAAAAAAGGTTAAGACAATATGAAGATTATACAAGATTATTTAAGCTTACTTCAAGTAATTTTTAAGAAAATTATAAAATAAGTAACATTTTTAACAATTTTCCATTGAAATAATATATATCTAATTTGCTATTATAAATGTAAAGAAATGTTAAAATATTTTTCTAATCTGCTATTTAAAGTGAAAATAATCAAATAAAAGACAGTGGGAGACTTATAAAAGATGGGTTAAATAAGATACATCACCCTAAAAAATAATTTATAAGCTTTTTACTGCAGATCAAACTAATAATACTTAAGTTTTAGTAAACAGTCACACTTCATATAGTATTTAGAGCAATTCAAATAATCAAAAGGGTCCTGATTATAATGGATTAAGAGAAAAAAAATGTAAGTATATATCTATAAAAAAATCAAATCTTTAACAATTTACATTTTCATTCAAAATATCATGTATTATGTAAAATTATTTCTAATGGAAAGAAAAAAGTTTACTAGTAACTAACCTCTAAAGAAGGTGGAGCAAATAAAATCATAGCAGTTATTCCATCTAAAAACTTTACATAGTTGGTTCTATAGTGATCACCAAGCTGTATAGCTCGCACACTTACTAATGTTCTTCTGTTATGAAGAATAAAAGTGTTCACAGCATCAAACTAAGAAAAATTACAGGATTTCAAAACACATATTAAAAAAAATAAATAAATAAATAAGTAAAAAATAAAATTTATCTTGAAAATTTTGCTAAGAAACAGAATGTTAAAGTATTCAAAGCTACATTATTATTACAAAAAAAAGTTCATACATTTTTCTGGTTTAATTACTCTAATTAATGCTGCATAACAAAATTGATAATTATTTCATTTAAAATGAATTACATAAAACTTGCCATGGAAGGTAATAAAATCCCTTTAAAAGTAAATATTCACTTCAAAATTTCATTTTATATTAGAAAGTTCAGGAAATAACTGGATGGAAGAATATATCAGCTTTTAATAAAGAGCAATTTTTTTTTGGCCAGTGGTCCCCAAACATTTATGCTCAAGAATCCCTTTCATAGAAAATACAATTTCATGAAACCCTAATTGGAATAACTCTACTCAATGTGATGTCTTTAACAGTAAAGTAAAATAAAAAATATATATATATACAAATAATTTTGGTATTTAAAGTAATATCTGTATAATTACAACTTTGCATTTTGAATACCAATATACACCTAAGTGTTAGTGCACTAAGTGTTGACAAAAAACAAACATAAATCATCTTATTTTAAGTAAACAGTCCCCCCCCCCAAAAAAAAAAATGCTACCCATTTATTTTGCTTTATCTTAAACTTTTAATGAACCCCTAAACATCACCCACTCACCCCAAAATCAATTTTTGTGCACAATGTATGCCCTTATTGGTAAAACCGACCCTTGGGGATCCATTTTAGTGCCACTGTGGTAGGTCATGATAGTTAAGAGATTTTAAAATCATTTTAAGTTTAAAATGAAAAATGATTAATACCAAACTAAAAATCCTTGTTACATAATATATTATATAATTAATGATAATAATAGAAAAGCATAGAATGAATAAAATTCAAAAATTCCTACAAAGTAATATTTGTTTTCCTCAACACTGGTTGAAAAAAAGCTGGGACATTTATACTTCATTAATCTGAATGAAGAACTATATCTGTGGTTTACTTTGTCACTAGACATTGCCCTACGGGGGAGAAAGATTACATACTGTAAGGGGAAAGAAAACTTACAATTGTACCACATATGAAAAATATCCCTCACAAATTATTTGATTAGTTGAGCTGGGATAAAATGTACAACTTTTTTTTTTAAAGCTCAAAGAAATCAAAGCTAACATATGTTTTATATACATTTTAGACATCATGGGCATTATAATTTGTTTGCTACCCTTAATTCATTTAATAATATACACTCACTTAACAGCTAAATTTTATTACAATTTATTTAAGACCTTAAAAAAATTTCTTGAAATTTAATCAAGATATATGAAGTGATATACACTTAGTTATGAAATAGTTATTAATTAACAGAACTTAATTTATTACCTTATCATTCTGAGTTTTATGCAATGAAAACTTAGCACAGATCCATTCCATAAATGTTGAAATATCAGAAGAAACACACATAGATGGGAAAACTACACATAATTTGAAGAAAAATTTGAATCCACTGTTTCCAAAATAAGCAGATGGATAAGGCCTCAGAGCTTTTAATGGCCAAATTTCTAAGGCATCAAATTCTTCCCAACCAGGAGTAATTTCTTTACGTTTTTTGATTCTTTCTTCTGAAAAAGAAAAAAAAATTAATAGCATTTTAAAAATACAATTAATATTGCTGTGTTGAGAACACTGATTCTAAAAAGTATGTTGGAAAGAAAGAAAAAAAGATAACATTCCACAAAGTACTTTAAAATCAAAATGACTATGTTAAATAAATAATTTATTATTACAGTAAAGTAAATTAAATGTTACACAATTCTAATGTAACCTTTCTATAAATAACATAAAATTTTTCAGAGAACTAATATGTACAGGCTATAGATTATAAAATGCTAGCAACACCTGAACAGCATTGCTTATGAACAGCTGTGGTATGAGAATTTTACTGATATAAATTCTTTCACATCAACAAATAGATTACTGTCCAATTACAGAAATCAAGCATATCAGCAAGTACAACACTTGAAAGGGTGACCCTCTGGAACACTGTGTGCTATTGGCATTACTGAACAATGGCCCAATTTATAGGGTTCTGCCTTTCAGTTCAAGAGTCTGCAAATTTGAATTCCAGTGCTAGTGAGATGTAGATGCTTGGAATTAGCTTTCAGTCTTAAGTCATGGTTTGATGTTGTAAAAATTGACTGTAAAGCTCTCAACAAAACAAACTTATATCACAGATTGAACATATGATTACTGTCAATATTGTAGGTTATTACCAATAGCTTAAAACATATAGGTTAAAAAAAAGTGTGATTCATATAACTAATATTATATAATATTGCAGCTCAGGCTAATGGTACAGTAGATAAACTGTAAAAATAAAAATGTTAATTAAGCCTCAACTTATATACAGTTGAACCTCTCTGAGAGACCACCTCTTATAAAGTCTGTTTATATTTCAGGTCTATAGTTTTGGTTACAGGCTCAATATTAATTTTCTCTCCATTAATGGACCATCTTTTTTCTTTTGTCTTCCTTCCAGAAATATCACTCTGAACTCTTTTCAATTTAAAGTCAGAATTACTTTTGTGGGTGAATTTGGAAATTTTATAAGATATTTTTTCCATTTTACTGTATATACTGTTATTTTTGTACCCCCAAACAAACCATGTTGTTACACTAACCCGTAAGTGACCCATGCTCAAGTACCAATCATCAGAAAACGTACTAATACATGTCACACGCTCAAGTATCAATCATCAGAAAACGTACTAGTATGTGTCCAGCATACAATGTATTAAGAGCAGACAAAAATGTTCAGAATTTTAATTTTTATATAACAGATAGCCACTCTATGATCAGCCTTAATATGGGTAACAAAGATTCTCACTTTAAGAGTATATTTATTTCAAAATTTAAATATAAGTTTTAAAATTACACACCTGCAATATAAACAATTTGAAAATAAAACAATTTTCATAAACAAACAATTGTTTAGCACATTTTTAAACAAATTTAAGGAATATAAACTAAAGAAATAATAGTGCTATATTTATTGCTTTATATTTACATTCAGATAATGAAAAAGTACCAACATTTTTAGAAGGTTATTTAAAGAAAAAATAGTAAGTGCATAAAATATATTTTAATTTTACAAATGACTGTACTATTTGCATTTAATAAATGAAAACTCATAAAAAAATCATGAGTTGGCTATTTATTTTGCAGTTCTATTTTAAAATGGGTTTGTACAATTTAATCTTTAACTGGTATAAATTTCAAAGCAATATTATAAGGACAATAATTTTCAAGCCATAATTTTAAAAGGAAATTTAATTTCTCAGACCTAAAAGCTACAGTTATCGGTTTTATACTTATGGAAGATGTTTGAAAAATGCATTAAAAATTTAAATATAAAACAAACAACAACTAATTTGAATTCCAAATAAAAAATTTCTAGAAGTTTTGCATGGTATTATGAAGAATGACTGTACTAATTTCATGCATGTAGCTGTTATCTCCATGCAATTGTGCTTATATATACATAAATGCCCAATCCTCTTTATATAGGTGATCAAACAGCTTTTGCTCTTTTTTATGAAAAGACTAAAGATATCACAACAGTTAAAAAACATTTCAAAGTTCATAAAAAAATTAGCTTTTGTTTAATCTGAATAATGAATATCCATTTACCTGATGTAATAAGAAGTAATTCAAATCAGACTGCTTTATAAATTTGCTGGCATACTGAACTGTTGAAAAATAATACTGCCTCTATGTGATTCACTATTTTGGCTATGGATTTAAAATGTGTGATAAAAAAAAATGGATATCATTTCAGCTATTTCTCTTGCTAAGATTTTAATACTTATTTTTAAAAATTAATAATGTGATCATAAATACATAATCACACAACTTCTCTCTAAGTGATAACATGGTCATTTATTATAAAGTCTTTTTGCATACAGCAGTTGGTTAAAAAAAATAATTAAAAATCTACTGTGTCTTTTGAAAAGAGTACTTTAATGATATTTAGATACTATGGTTTGTATGATCTGAAAATTTCAAAACGTTATTGCAATTAGTTTGCTGGATGTCATTTAATACATATGAAAGTCTGTAAAGGGAAAAAAAAAAAAAAAAAAAAAAAGCAATTTTAATCCTTTCTTAAAAAGGGGTAAAAATTACAAATTTTATATCTAAATTCTTTAAGGTCCCATTTTTTAATCTTTCAAATAATGTATAGAACTAAATTGGGATGCAATTTTTTCAGCCAAAATTTAAATCTTTGTTAGTTGAATATGCCAGAAAATCAAAAAACTTTGACAAAACACTGAATAAAACAAATTCAAATTTTGGATTTAAAAGAAACAAGCTCAATTTTGCCTCAGATTGTAGAAAATAATTAAAAAAAAAAAAAACATGAAAGAAGATTGGTTAATGTTGCAGAGCATTATCTACATCCCAAGGAGATCAGTATCAACTTACAGAAAGTTCTACCACTTAATAATTGTGCAAGCCTTTATAAAGTGTATCTTCACATATTAAAAGTTGAACAAAATTGTTCAGAGACCCATTAAAAAACAGCTCTTGACTGTTGCCATGAAGGGAAAAAAAAAAAAAAAAAGGTTTGACGAATATATAAACACAGATGAATCTATATATGATTAACGCCATTTTCTTGTTCAGGATAAAAGAAAAAAAAAATTCAGCCTCAGTCTAATGTTTAGTGACAATATCATCACTTAGATTAGCTGCATCAAGGCATTCCACAGGCATGTCTAGATGCAGCAACCCAGCGTATAGCATATCACTCAGGAGAAAAAAGGAAATTTCACAGTTCCAAGTACATGAAAAAAAGGCAAACCCCTTCAACTTGTTGCTGCATTTAGAAAGAAGTTTTAACAAATGATGATACCATCCTGATTATTATCTTTAGAATGCTTAGATTTAGTCAACAATTT
>CM063504.1:120289856-120377625 GCA_032207245.1 Pardosa pseudoannulata | reverse complement strand
GATGGTGGCAAACACCTTAAAACCAAGGCGGAAACAGGTGCTGTTGTGCCCAAACAGGGCCTCTCATCTGTAACTGCCTCAACTTCTAAAGCGTCTGGATCTGCAGGTGCCGCTCCGGCGGCCCGCGGAACAGACACACCTTCTAAGACCACTGCAGGCACCTCCTCGGAGGTCCGCAGTGGCACATCGTCTGACCAGAACGTTAAGCTCTCCAGACGACAACTCAAGAGGCTGCGGAAGAAAACTCGCGACTGCGAAGGACCGGAAGCAGCCAAGAAAAGGAGTAGGGAGGACACTACTACTCCTTCCCCAAATGTGAAGGGCCCGGTGAAGAGACCTAGGACGGATGTTCCGACCCCGAAGTCCTACAGCCAGGCCGTCACACTGATCAGAATGGCGGTGATAAAGAAGATGCACCCGTCACAGAAGCTGAGTTCTGCGGATGTCAAGCTCATTCATAAGTATATGGATGAAGCTATTGACAACCTCTCGGAGGCCTCTGAGTTTGAGGGCCCCCAGATTGAGTCTAGCGGCTTGATCGGAGGCGCCCTTATGCTTAGTTGTGCCAACCAGGGGTCCGTAGACTGGCTCAAAGAATTCTTCACTGGTGAAAAGCTCACTGAGATGGGAGTTGTATTTCTCCCAGCCTCACGTTTGCCCAAGCCAGTGAAAGTTGCCTTCAAGACGAAGGACATCGAAACCACCGATTCAGATAGACTGCTTCGACGTCTTCGGATGTTGAACAGGGGTCTGAATACTGGTGAGTGGAGAGTGCTACATAGGTCCATCATTGCAAACACCTATGCAAGATGGATCCTTGAGGTTGACCAAGAGTCAGCCGAATTCATGAAGAAAAAGGGGATGAAGCTGTATGCAGGCTCACATGGTTGTGGCATAGTGAAGATCCTGCACGACCCCAAGACCAAGGTTGTTCCTGATAAGGGATTGCCTAGAGAAACTTCAGACTCCTCGGAGGAAGAAGGGACTCCGGGTGAGACCTTAGAAATGGACACCTTTGAAGCTCCTCATGAGGTTTCACATGAGACCGGAATGGAGGAGGAACACCATGAAGAGGAAGGGGCAGCTGCAACATCGTCTTCTATGGTAAGTGAAACTTCCTCTTATATTTTGGGAAGCCCCTCTGTCGGGTCCTGTGGGTCGCTTTCGGGGCAAATAGATCTTCTCGATCCGTTTGCATCCGGGAGTGATTCTGAGGGTACCGTCAAGGGTAGCCCAAAGCCAGGTGAAGATGAATCTCATCTGACGTAATGTGTTGGCACATTTGCCTTTCTTGTCTATGTACCTTAATGGCAGGTCATTACAGAATTGCGCAAATTAACCTGCACCATAGTCAGTCAGCAACTGCCTTGCTAAACAAGGAGCTGACAGAGGGGAGAATAGACATTGCCTTGGTGCAAGAGCCCTGGATCAATAAGGGTAAAATCCTTGGTCTGGGCAATTGCGGCAACCTATTCTCTGATCGCTCTTGCAACAAGCCGAGAGCCTGTATTATTGTTAATAAGAATATAAAGGCACTCTGCATGGCGGACTATCTTGATGGAGATAATGTCGCCATTAAGATATGTAGTAAAGATGGAAATATCTGTCTGATGTCTGCATATCTTCCTTATGAGGACGAAATTCCTCTCACGCCTCTAGCTAGGAATCTGGTGCAGAAATGCACTAGGTCCAGCTTGAGGCTCATTGTGGGTTGTGATGCCAATGCACACCACATAGTTTGGGGCAGCAGCGACTGCAACAAAAGAGGTGAGGAACTCTTAGAATTTATTCTGTGTAATAATTTGAATATCCTCAATGTAGGCAATAAGCCTACTTTTGTTACTAAGAATAGGAAGGAAGTTATTGACATTACTTTTTGTAATGGCAAGGCTTCGAACCTGGTTAGTAACTGGCATGTTTCTGATCAGGTCATGTTATCTGATCACAAACTAATCTTAATGAATATTACAGGTCCTGCAATAACATCAGCGCAGGTCAGGAGGAATCCCAAGAACACCAAATGGGATTCATATAGAGAAGACTTACAGCTTCTTTTAACAGGTAAACCTGTTAATTTAAATTCTTTTACTGATATTGAGTTGGCCGTTGACACTGTTCAACGTTCCATTCTTCAATCGTATGAGAATAACTGCAAGGCAGTCACTACAGGATTACCAAGACGAGTGTCTTGGTGGTGTAAAGATCTCTGTAGTCTTAGAAAGAACTGCAGAAGGCTCTTTAATAGAGCCAAAAAGACTGGTGAGTGGACAACCTATAGGGCTGCCCTTACCAAGTACAACAAGGAGATAAAGGCACGAAAATACGCTTCGTGGAAAGAGCATTGCACACAGATTAATAATATATCTGGTGCGGCTAGGCTGACAAGGATATTGAATAGGGACAATACTTGTCATTTAGGCTCTATCAAAAGACAAGATGGAACCTATACGGAGAATGGCCGTGATACCCTGACAGAATTGCTTAGGGTTCATGTGCCAGACTCCAACATCATTAGCGACTGTCCTATTGATATTTCTTATTTCCAACTTAGGAGCAGGAAAGAGAATTGGGCTCTTGCTAAGGAAATTGTCACTCATAGGAGAATTGCTTGGGCAATTGATTCTTTTATGCCCTTCAAGTCCCCGGGTGTCGATGGTATTATTCCGATCCTTCTCCAGAAGGGAAGTGATATAATCATACCCTATCTGTGCAGGATCTTTAGGTCCTGCTTGGTATATGGTTATATACCTGTTACTTGGCGCACGTGTAAATTGATATTTATACCTAAGCCAGGTAAGCCTTCATATGATGATGCCAAGGCCTTCAGGCCAATTAGCCTAACTTCCTTTCTCTTAAAAACGCTGGAGAAACTGGTTGATAGGCATATTAGGGATAAGGCCTTATGTGTCTTTCCTCTCTCTAGCCACCAGCATGCATACACGCCTGGTAGGTCTACCGATACGGCCCTCTACGAGCTGGTTACAGCCATAGATGGTGCCGTAAATGGTAAAGAAATGGCACTTGCTGCCTTTCTTGACATTGAGGGTGCCTTTGACAGGGTACCTACTAATGTCATTCTTAATGCGTTAATTCGCAGAAATGTCAATCCTCTTGTGTGCAACTGGATCAATAGTCTGCTTACTACTAGACTGATCCAGGCAACACTACTGGATGACACTGTTAAGGTTACCAACTGCAAAGGCTGTCCGCAGGGGGGAGTTTTATCACCTCTCCTGTGGAGCCTTGTGGTTGATGAATTACTTAACAACATTAATTTCCTTGGTCTCACCTGCATAGGTTATGCAGATGATATCGCCTTGGTAGTAAGAGGAAAATTTCAGAATACTGTTGTTGACCTCATGAATACTGCCTTAAAAAAAAGTGGAAAGATGGTGCAAGGAGGTAAGTCTATCGGTTAATCCCGGTAAGACAAATATTATCCTTTTCACCAAAAGAAGAATTAAGGATATGCCTGTAATGAGATTATTCAACTCAGAGCTGGCCTATCAGAATGAGGTGAAGTACCTCGGTATTACATTTGATAGGACTATGACTTGGAATAGTCATATCAAGCATTGCATCAACAAGGCTAAACGCATCTTTTGGTCTTGTAGGCGTGCCATAGGTTCCAATTGGGGTCTATCACCAAAGATAGCCCATTGGATCTATACTAAGGTAGTTATACCTATTGTGACCTATGGTTCCATTGCCTGGTGGGGCAAGGTATGCCAGGTCACTACCATTAGGGAGCTTGCTAGTCTTCAGAGAATGGCTACAGTTAGTATAACTAGTGCCATGAGGACTACTCCCTCGCAAACTTTGGACCTGCTCCTGGGCCTTTTGCCCCTTCATAAGCAGGTCGAGATGGAAGCAATTCTTTGCTCCCATAGGTTGAAGTTTCTTGGATTATGGAAAACTTCTTCTGAAAGATCCTTGTATAAATTTAATAACAGGATCACTGGACATCCTTCTCTTACGATGATTTCAGATTGGATGTTCAAGAAGTTTACTTTCACTGACAACTTTAATGTTGTTTTTCCCTCAAGACGTGAGTGGGAAGAACCTTGTAAACTTCTCACACGTGCTAATGAGGTATGGTTTACAGATGGCTCTAAAACGTCATCTGGGACCGGCTCTGGTGCTTTCTGTGTTACCAGGAACATCAGGATTTCATTCTCCCTGGGTAAACTAGCTTCAGTTTTCCAGGCTGAGGTTGCTGCCATTCTTGCCTGTGCAAATAACTGCATAGCAAGAGGGGTTGCCAAGAGAAGGTTAAAAATCTTCTCAGATAGTCAGGCTGCACTTATGGCCCTGCACAAGTACTGCTTCTCATCCAAAATTGTGTGGGATTGCTATAGGACCATTAACCAGTTGGCTATGGTCAATAAGGTAACCCTAGTATGGGTTCCAGGTCATTGCGGTATTTTTGGCAATGAGGTTGCCGATGATCTCGCTAAGTACGGTTCTGAGTTGCCCTTCATTGGGCCAGAACCTGTACTTGGTCTTCCTCATATTGTAGTGAGAAGAACCGTTAGGGACCTCCTAATGGGGGAGACTTATAATGACTGGCTTGACTCTAATAATCAAAGACAGTCCAAGGAGCTTAACCAGGGTTATCCCTGGTTGAGGGCCAAGGAGCTACTTAGGCTCAGTAGAAAGGAGCTAAGGGTAGCCATTGGCCTGCTGACTGGCCATTGTTGCCTTAAGAGGCATCTCAACATTATTGGCATTATAGATAACCCAGTATGTAGGGGGTGCCATATGGCAGAAGAGAGTTCATCACATATTCTATGTGAATGTGAATACTACTGCGCCAAGAGATTTGAATTCCTTGGGTATCATTTCATCGAGCCGTGGGAACTGGTTAACTTCCCGGTTAATTTGCTGCTGAAATTTATCTCAGCTATTGGTCTCTCTGAGATCTAATGGTCATTGTTTCTTGGCCATGTGCTGGAGCTTCTTACTCCTGCGAATGGGGGGCTTTTTCAGTACAATAGGCCTTGGGCCGCAGTGCTGGTGCCCTTGTGGGCCGCCCCACCCTAAATCTAATCTAATCTAGCAGCGCGTTATTTAATAATGCTGCATAAAGTATTTAAACAGAATGGGATTTATATATGTTTGTAGATACTTTATTTACTTAAGCTTTTTTTATTTAAATATATATTTTACACTTTACTTTTTTTTATTTTTTACTTAGTTTTATTTAATGACTTTTAACATTCAAAACTGAATACTATGTTATTTAAATTTTTTTTTGTATGAAAAATTTTAAAAACCGTTATCTACAAACACTCCTACTTTACAGTCCTTGCACTCGAAGTAACTCATTTGCCGTTTTGGAGGATTTTTCCAGAATGTGAAAAAACGAAATATCATCATCATGTTAGTCAGAAATGTCCTCCTCAACATTAGAATCACTAGATCCATTATGAACAATTAGAATATATTATAGTGTCACTATTACTAATATCCTAATCTGTTTCAGAATGAAAATCTGAAATATTTCACGTCATTTCATCTATTTCAAGCTCAGTTAAACACTTTCGACACTTCGAAAATGTAACAATAAAAAGAGAAAAATAAATCAAGTCTGTCAGATTTATTTCTGTACTAAAAACTGGACTGCAAACCGAAATACACAACGCTTTAGCAAAAATAAAACTCCCCTGCTTACATAAACAAACACCACGTGGGAATTTAAAGAGCCGTCATAAAACATGTCAATCGGAAATATTCCTTTTCCCTCATGTTTATATAATCAAAAACCACTTGTATGTGTATCATACTACTCTCCTATTGAGTACAAGGTCAAATCTACATGTATCTAAATCCATATGGACATACAATGCCATCTTGTGTCAAAACTTATAGTTTTAAAACGTTCCACAACACTGGCACACATATGTGACAGTCGGGGGTGAACGAGAAAACGCTCTGGCACGCCAGTGTGACGGTCGGGAAGTAAGCGCGTTTCTTGCTGGCACGTATATGTGACAGTAGGCGCGAAAGGGTTAATAAAAATTGAAGCTCCTGGTAACAATTTGTGTTACAGTTCTAAGACCTGTAACACAAAAAATTCTATTGCTCTGTGACAAAAACTGACTGAGATAACTTAAAGTTTACAAAAATTTATATATATTTTCTCTTTTTTAGGAGGGATTTGGTCAAATCATTACAGTAATTTGCAGTTTGAACCAGGCTGCAATGTACCTTTTATGGCGATAGGTGAGAATGGGCTTTGGTTTTGGGAAGTTTCTCTTAGTGTCCTAATTGGCACTTTGAAATTGTAAATCTACATTTTAGTGGCAATATGTATTTACAGGCTTATTTTTGTTAGACATGTTTGGTTACTAATCTGTAATTAAAAAAATGTAAAACTAGCACTGACATCTCTTTTCTTACTCTTTTTCTGAGAACTGCAGGCTAATGGAAAGTTGACCAAAATATAAAACTCAAACAAATTTAGCTTAAAAAGTGATTTATTTCATTTACAAATTTAGAAGTATCACAATTGAGGAAATGTTGAGCAATTCAATAGAATTTACATGCATTTATATTACACTGCAGTAATTAGCAATTTTTTTTTTCAGTCAGTACAGATAGCACAGAAAAATAATTTCTAAGAGATAGAGTACAAGGAAGGCATCAAAATATTTTTTAAATATTAATTTTTATAAAATTTTAAGTTACTATGTAATTGAGAATAAAAATTACTGGATTTTGTTATAACTCTTAGTGAATTGCAAATGTATAAATTTTTGGATTTTCAGTAAAATGAAGATAAAAAATTAATATTTGTGTTACAATTGACAAGTTTAAGAGAAAGTAGCACACTTAGTATAACATATAAAATGGATAACAGTATGCCTTCAATATTCCTTTAAATAAATTCTTTAAAAAATCACAGTTCATTTAAAAGTGTTTTCATAAATTTCAAATTCTTCAATTATACATTAGGCTGAAGTAGTTAATATTTTGCTTATGAATGGGAATTTTAAATTTTGCAAATTTAAGAAATAAAACCTCTGCAGTTATTTAGAAGACTTTTTAACATGAATATTTTTTAAAATGATACAAGCATTCTTTAAAAGCTACAATGCAAATTTCTGATATAAACACTTATTTTCAGGGATTTTAATTATAGGAATCAAAGTTTCTGATAAAATTTTTCCATAGATTGATATACAAATCAAATACAAACTAATATATATAATTATTAGTATTGCTGATAACAAAAAAATGCAAAACGTTTAATTTTGGTAGAGCTAGATTTTTTTACAGACAATTCAATAAAAAGGACTTGCAGAGTATAAATTTAAAATGAGTAACTCAAAAAACAATAAATTAATGAGATAAATATTAATAAAAACAATAGCTTAATAATTTGAGCAAACTTTCACAATGTCTACAGATGACTTTACCATTTTTGAATTTCTACTCAGTCCTTAATATTTTGATGCCAGCATTTAGATACATTCTAAAAATTTTAACCTTTTATTAAAACTATAATTGAAGAAATGGTTTCTACAGACATACATCAGATAAATACTTTATATTTAATCAAAAATATATTAATGTCAGAATTTTTAAAACTACCCATTTACATTAAAAAGTACTGTTCAATTTACAACCAATTTACAGAATAAAAGACCTTGCAGAATTTATTAAATAATGAATCTGGGATTTCCAGAAACAATGAAAGTAATTTGTGAATTTGAGAAAGTCACTTGGGAAGTGTTTCACACTTGAAACTACTTATGAAAACAAGTCTATAACATACTTTTTAATATTAAAAATAAAATAAAACATAACACATATTGACACACATAAGTAAAAAATATTTCACATAATAACACAAAAGCTAATATATACAAATTATTATCCTGTTTAACAAAATCACTTGACATTAACAAGAACAAAATAAAGAAGTAACTGTCTTTTCTGAAATAAACATCAGTTAAGAATTTTAGTTTTATTTATTTATTTATTTATTTTTAATATAAGGAAACAGTTTTCTTTACATTAAGGGTGTAATGAAGCTTTTTCAAAAAATTGCAGAGTGATCTATTAAATTTAACGAAACTGTACAATTTAAATAGGTATTACTGAAAGTAAATATAGATCCCAAATGCAAACAGACGACAGTCCATAAACTGAGGAATGTCAAAGTCTGCATGTTAGAATGCATATCATAACATACAAGACAGAAACAGCATATTTCATAGTTGTTCGGATAATAACTGGCTAAAGTGATCTTCCAAGATATTACTTTTTTGAATATTATATTTCAGTTCAGATATTTTATCTGCTAGGGATGAAAAAGATTTTTTGCTGGTGTCATTCAAAGATACACTGAGCAAATCTACACCTAAAAGAGAAAGTTTCATTTCATTAAATTTATAGTTAGAAACAAAAAGTATGTAATAAACAAGTAATTGTTTACACCACACACAAACACATAAAAGAAAAAAAGAAGAGTTAAAAAGTGCATAATATCAGGGTTGGTTAAAAAAAAAGTATTTTTTATTACATTGTTGGATTTAAATTGAATTTTTAAAATTTTACTTTGAATTTTTTTACAAATTAAAAAATACAAATGAAGTTATTTCAGTTAGGATTAAATTTATTATAATTAATGAGTAAGTTTTCCTCATCCTATTTATTTTTTTAATGTGTGCACAACATTATTTACATATGATGAATTATGTATTAAATGCATGAAGAACTTTTTTCTTTTAAACCTCTTCTCAACAAAGTTTTACAATCTATTTTTTTTCCATTGTTTGCAAACATAAAAAACTACTTATTTATTAAAACTAGTGGTTTTTAAAAATCACTAGTTTAAAAAAAAAAAAAAAAAAAAAAAAAAAAAAAAAAAAAAAAAAAAACACATAAGCAAAAATATTATGCATTTGATGTCAAATTAAGAGGAAATCCTAAAAGGAATTTGATTTGGCAAATAATTTCATTACTAAAAGAAGGATATTTAAATCTTTTTCCTCTGCAAATGATAAGATAAGAGTTATTTTGCCTTCTAATACAGTTGGTGGTGCCCTCTATTCAAGCAATTATAAATATTAAGCTTAAGAATTAACAAAGTATGAAGAAGGTATTCTTGTTTTAATCAATGATTTTAAAAAATCTGATAATTCATAATTACAATTTATATCAAAGTTATATAAATCAACTAACAATGATAAATATGCCAAGGAAAATTAGCAAATATGTTTTTCAATGTTATGTATTGTGTTTTGGGAGCCTTAATCTGTTACAATCCAAACCTATAAATATAGCTGTAATAAAAACAAATAATTTTATACAAATTTCAGTTATACAGTCAAACTTGGTTAATTGAAAAATATTAGATAATTCAAACTGGATGATTTCCTGTAAATGTAAACTTAAAACTATGTGGTTAATTCAAAGAAAACTCAAGACCATTAAGTTAAAATTTAAATCCAGGAAAAGTCTGAAATTTTGAAAAATCCCCCCCCCTCTACATGAAGAAACATATAATACTATTTACTAAAATATTTGAATTATAAAATCAGCAGATCTATATAAAACATGTGGTTATAATACAAAACAAAAGACTTAAGCAAACAGTTAGTTAATGACATTTTTCCATTCTTAACAGATGCACATAATAAAATAATGAAAAAAATTATTTTTAAATGAAAAAATTACCTGAATTCTGCCAACTATTTAAACCTAAACTAGGTGAATAGGAACTACAATAAAAACTTGTACCAGAAGCCTCAAAAGGCCTTTTAAGACTAATATCATCATTTTCTAAAGATTCATCATCACTTTGAGTACCTGGAAATATTAGAAAAAATTCTAATAAGTACATTTTTGAAGCCATAAGACGAGATACTTTGTAATTTTAATCCAAACTGGTTTCAACTTTTTTTTTGTATCAAGTATAAAAAAATTGACTTATTTCAACAACTCACTTAAATACAAAAGTAGAAATAGTTCAGAATCATAATAAATTAATCAAATGCATGACACATATTTCTTCTTCACAAACAAGAAACTTTTACTGAACAAGTTATTTATTCAGTTTCTAAAAGCCAATATGAGAACATATTTTTGAAAATTCTTTTTAATAAAATTTCAACATACTTTCAAATACTTTTACTATTAACATCTATAAAATGAAAGAAAAAAAGATTTTAGTAATCATGTTTTGCTTTTAACAAATAAATCATGAAGCCTTAAAATCAATTTTGGTTCAGATGTATTTACATTTACTAGGTATCAAAATGTCATAAGAGAGAGTACAACCAAATTTGTTTATAAGAAACCCTAAATTAATGTAAACTTAGAAATACAGGGTATCTGCCAAAATAAAATTTTTCAAATCCATGACTTTTCATGACTTTCCCTTGATTTAGCAGATCATTTTCCATGACTTTAAAAAGCTTTCGTTAAAAGTATATATGAAGAAAACTTCTGATGTACATACAAATAAAATATATGCTTTTAGAGAAATTACAGGAATTTTATCATAAAACTATAAACTTATTTTATAAGTGTTAATAAACTCACATAAAAATAAATTGTTGTATCTACATACCTAAGTTTAATCATATAGCAATTTTTCAATCAAAATGTTTCCAATTTGAATTCAGGTTACTTTGGTATTATCCAGGTGACCATGAATAATAGCCAAATATAACCCTATAATGTTTAAATACAATATCCCTAGAGATAAACTTATATTTTGTGCAAAAATCTTAACTAATTTTAATTAAAAAATAATTATTATATTAATAAAATTTTAATCTACAATTTAAGAAAAAAAAAACCCAGAGTAATATACATTTGCCCACCCATTAAGCTTTCTTGCTTTGAGTTTCCTTGGTGCACAAATTTTACTTGGCAATAGGGTCAATAGGATAATACATAAATACCAAACTCAGTAACTTCAGTCAAATGACAAGTAAAAATAGAATTAAACAATTCAATGCATTTTTTTTAATCGGTAGTTTAGCGGATCCATGACTTTCCATGACTTTTACTCATTTTATTTGAAAAATCATGACTTTCCATGACAAAATTAATCCATTGTCTAAATCCATGATTTTCCCTGACTTTCCAGGTGCATGGAAACCATGCAAATTTGTTTATAAGAAATCCTAAATTAATGTAAACAAGCTTGTTTAGAGCTTGTATATAACTTAGAATTAGAAATTTTTTTTCTCATGAAACTTCTAGAGCCTTGAAACAAGAAGGATTTGATGTAAACCCAGCTTTAATAGAAAAGAAAAGAAAATATTTGGTTTATATGGCTTTGGATTTAGTAAAGGCCAGAAGTCCAAACTGAAGAAATAATTATTGTAGAAATGAAGGATTCTAAAAAACCTTACCAATACAATAGCTGAAAAAAAAGGGAAGAAATAATACTAGATGAATAAAATGAGCTATCTTTCAAACAATGGAATAATTTTTTTTAATGTAATTAAGAGGTATTGATATATTTTGTTCCTTGAATGGCCTACATCAAATTGAATAAATAAATAAAAATAAAATATACCCTCCCCCCAAAATATAAAATTTAAAAGAAACTGAGAAGCTTTTATTCTTTTGTTCAAATGAAGGGACAATTTAATTTGTTTCTCAATCCCTTTTAAGTACTAATATTTTTTTATTTTTGTAACTTTTCATATTTTTAGTAGATTTGGTTTTTATGGTCACTTGGATTTAACAAGCCAATTGTCTTGGTTCCTTTCCTTCTTATAAAATTTTTTTGACTATATTTTTAAAAAAAAAAAACCTACTAATTATAAGATTATTATAAGACAAACCTGAAGGAGGATCCACATTCTGGACAGATTCATTGAGTCGAAGGCTAAAGGCTTCAGATTGTTTTACTTGTTTGGCAAGAGCAGCTCTTAGTGGAGCAAAAAGATTTTCTCGTTGGCAACTCAGCATATCTGGCATATCTTTAGGAAACATAAAAATATTATTAAACTGAAAGCAATGATTCTTACATATTCAAACTTAGAGGTATGCTAACCTTTATTATAACTGAAATACCACTAAAATACATTTATTATGTATTTTAATGATTAAATATACAATTAAACAGAGAACCTTATAACAAATTAGCTGGGACTGAAAACTATCCAGGTTACGTCTGATTTGGTTTAGAAAGCTCTAGCTAATTATTTGCAACATAAGGAGAAATTGCAACCAGAAAAGATGAAACAGTTTAGGTTGGGAGCGATATGGTTTACTGTTTTGCTACATGAGAACTAATAAGACAGACCTACTGCTTAAAGCTGATTCCAAACAGCTAAGAACATTATTCCGTTAGTAGGATATGAACCCACAGACTCTGGTACCAAAGAGCAGCACCCTATCCATTTGGCTAAAACAATTTGGGAGATGAATAGCATGTACTTGGCTAAACTTTAATTTTGGAATGCATAAACACTAAGTTCTGTAGTTATAATATAAAAGATAAAATATAGAAGCATAAGCATTTCCTTATTTTTATCATTTTTCTTATATTTTAATTCTTTATCATGTTGTCTATATAAGTAGAGATCAAGTTATTTAGTTCTTTTAAAAGAGAACTTCTGGCTAGCTGAACCAATTTCATAGCTAAACCTTGATTGAAGAGAAGCTAAAATTTGGCTTGAAGTACTGCAGCCTACTTTTTAAAGGGGTAAAACTAAAAAGGAACAAAATTTTAGAAAAAGATTTTCTTTTGTCCTGATTTTAGTACACAATTTTTTTCTATAATTGAAGAAATAAGTAATCAATCAGGCAATGATTACAGGCCAAATTGTGACTATTAATTATCACAATAATTCTAAAGAGTTAGCAATGTTTCATAATGAATTTCCATATAAATAGTATAATTCTCCCCCCCCTCCTTACCAAATATAATATGCATAAAATTTACAAATGTCTTTTTAGCAAGTCACTTGGAACACAAAAGTTTATATTCTTGTTAAGTTTTAACAGTTCATCTTGTTCATTTAAAAATTAGTTTCAATACAATCTCTGATGTGAAACAAATTATACTGCATAACATATTTTCAAAGCAGAAATTGCTAAAATTTCAGAAATACAAGAACAATAAATCAAGAACATTTCAGGACCTATTTTTTTTTCAGGGATTTAAGAATAGCTATGACTAATGGGCTAAGATTGAGACCTATTACTTAAAATTAACATGATCCCTAATAGTATGCATGCACTATGACAGCAGTAGAATTTAGATGGAGAGTGGTACCAAAAGGCTATTGATTTTACCCTTGTCCAGAAAATCAAAATTTGCAAAAATTTAACTTCCATCCTGTAACAAGAAAATGCTAAAAAATCAACCCATAGATCAAATTGTAAATATCTAAAATCATTTAATTTGTATTAATCCAAGAGAAAATACTGTAAAGAAATGAGATAATTTTCATTTTACACATAGATGTTCATTAAATACTTTTATTCTTCAAAATTAATATTGCAAAATTAAAAATTTATAGATTCAAAAGGTCTAAAAAAGAAATCAGAGAAACAAGTTCTTCCAAACTCATTCTTATGAGTATAATTGTGTAATATAATCAGAATATTTTTCTGTGTGTGAATAAGTACTGCTTTTAATATTTTTCAAGCAGAAAATTTAAAGCTAAAAGATATATACTAGATGTTAAACATTAGTCTTGGAAAAAAAAATAATAATATATATATATATATACACACACACATATATATATATATATATATATATATATATATATGTGTGTATATATATGTATATATGTATATATATATATGTATATATATATATATATATATATATATATATATGTATATATATATGTATATGTCTTATATATGTATGTATATATGTATGTATATATGTATGTATGTATGTATATATATATATGTATAAATATATGTAATATATATGTATATAAGTTCAAAGAGATAATTTTTATATGAGTGGGCTACTCAGGAAGGCAAATAATAAAAAACAGATAATAAAAAGAAAAACTGCAATATCTTACCAAAAGGATTAGAAATATAGGTGATTTCTTCTTCCATGGGAATTTGGGTAGATGTAATTATTTCTTTATTCATCTCCCATTTCTTACGCTTTACTGGAGAAACCAATATAGAATCCTTTTTTCTTTTTGAACCTGTCAAAAATTTCAGAAAAAGTAGTAAGTAATGTTTGTGAGTATATAATATACAGGGCTGGGATTAGTAGGTGAGAAAAGCGTGTGTGCACATAGGCAGCCAAACTTTTAGACCAGCTAAAGGAATAACATTAAAAAGCAACTAAATGCATTTTTAAATATTAATATATATATATATATATATATATATATATATATATATATATATAAAGAAATAAAAGAGCAAATATTACTGCAAATATTTAGTATAAAAATCCCTCTCTGCTCAGGGCCTGAGAATAAATGTTGTAATAAACGTGTGTTAGTTTTTAATGAATAATTCTTCATGTGTATTGCTATTTAAAAGAAATTGAGTTCCAATATATTAAGCCATTTTTAAAGGAATTCTTATTAAATTTTTAGAAGTGACAAGTTAAAAAAAATCCAAACAGATTTGAATAAGGAGCAAATTGTAAGTTATAATACACACTTTGACACAAAATCTCTCTTTCTCTTTAGATAGCATTATTAGCAATTGAAATTAAGTCTCACTCCCCATAAATAAATAAAAGTAATTTGCTTTACTTACTACATAAAATTGAATATGATCTTAAATCGGATGAGACTTCTCTCCAAAATTCATCACAATCAAAACTTTCTACATCTTCTTTGGCATAATACACTGAAGGGTTTTCAGTTAATAGCTAAAATATAAATAAATAAATAAAAAAAAGAAATGAGGCAAAATATATTTCGAGGATTAAAAATTAAATAAAGCATTCAAAAGTCTAAAATGATGAAACAGGAGTTATTAAGAGAAATTTCTACAAAGCATAATACTACCTTCTTCCAGAGTTTCGTTTTAGTTATTTAAACTATGGACTTTTTTAAATGATAACTCACGACTATATTCTCTCATTATTTATTTATTTTTTTGTTTACTGTTGCGAAGTGAACTGTTTCGTGGTAAACATTTGAAAGCCTAATCCTTAGGGAAGGCTGTTTGCCACCAAGGGTTAAAAAAAAAAAAAAAAAAAGAATTTTACAAAATTATTTAATTTGGGGAAGTTATTTAAACTCACTTAAATTTTTAATTAAATAATTAATGAAAGGAACCAAATAAGTTTTTTAGGCTCTTGCATATTTTCTAACATTTTAAAATATTAACAATAATTCAATACAAAGTATAATTCAGCAACAAGTAATGACTACTTGCGGTTTTAGATGGAGGTTTACAAGACAAATTGTTTCCTTCTAAAATATCGAAGGCTTTATATACAATCTTCTAATATTTAAAATGAAAGTTGGCTAAATAGAGTGGAAACTTTAGACTGGCCTGAAGATTTAATTAGCAATGAGGAATAACTGGACATACATCAGTAAATGAGGTAGATACTGACAAGAGCTCTGTGAGATGTTTACACAAAAAAGCAAAGCTATTAAACCAATCTCCAGTTTTTTTTTAAGGAGGTGGGTGGGATAAAAGACAGATAAAAAGGGGCTAGATAAAAAAGAGCAGTGTCATCATCTCAAAATGTAGTAGTATGGAAATGAATGGAGGTGTTTTATTAAGAGGTGTGATGAAAGCCAGGAACCTAACATCTAAAGACCATACTACTGCTGTAAATGTTAGTCATGGTGAGTTGCCCCATTTTAAAAATATTTTATAATTTAAATATTTAATTTTTTTATTTGTAAGCCAGTTAGTTAAAAATTTTTATAAAATCTGATAGTAATAATTTTTAGGCAAAATTTGATTTTACACATAATATAAACTTATATTTCAAATTTATAAAGAGAAAAATATAAAATTTAAACAACTTTTTAAAAAAATGTAAATAGACAAACCTAACTGCAATAAAATGATTTGTTTTCACCTCTAAGTTTTAGTTTTGCCACTGATTTCATTATCTTTAGTCATAAATCATAGGTTATTGAGGTTGATTCTCATCACAGTGTGGATTGATTTTTGTGCATTAATATTTTTCAGAAATATACCAGCCAAAGAGAACTTTATAGAAATACATCTTTCAATCAATTTTTTCAATTTACTGCAAATCTACAACTTTTCAGTAAAACCATATACACAATATTACCCATCAAGCTAATTTTCTGTTTCTGAGTTAACTATTTCACACACAGAGAGATAAAGACAGTATTCTAAATAGGCTTTTTTTTTTTTTTAAAGTTCATCTCAGAGTTATTTTTTTAATGATTACAATACTTACTATTTTTATGTAAAAAAGTAAAGATATATACTTGCATACACACATGTATATACATGTCTACAAATATAAACAAAGAACCCTGTCTAACAAAATGTCATATTTTAAGGCATATCTGTATAAAATGCATCAAATGACTTGATAGGAAAATGGTAAATAAAAAATATTTCAAAAATTGCTATTGCTGGAAAACCCCTTTCATATTTTAGGGTTTTCTTCTCAAATACATAATATGCGCCTTATGGTGTAGTCACGCCACACCTGTAAGGTATAATGCTAAATTTTACAATGACATTCTACAATGTTATTCACAAACCCTGTTTAGAAATTTAAGGCTTTATCCAAAAAGAAGGAAAATGCAGCATATATGTAAGTCTGCCATACCTGGTAGAGAAAAAAGCAAAAGTTATTATAAGAAATGCTCATGCCTCACACATTCTTAGAAATAGTTAGTAGCTAGGTATTATGAAATTAAAGAAAGGACAGTTTGAGTTCCGAATTATATAAAATTGTGGTCAATACTTCAAAAGAAAAACCGGCTCGTAAAACTTACGCAAAACCGCAAGCTTTTGAAAAACACGATTTGAACGGAATTAAAGCCAGGTGTAACAGGTACAAAGATACTGTACTTATTAGTAAATAGATTTAAGAATGAGAAAGTATTTTCGGAAAATCATAAAGATGTTGAGAAAAGGAATCAAGGAAAAAAGGGGGGAAAAGATAAAAAGAGCATGTTTTCAAGATGGGCATGTTTTTGAGAAGGGAGTTTAGAAGAAATAAAAATATAAAAATGCAAATAAATAAATAAATAAATACGAGTGTGGGGTACTAATCTAATGAAAAATCAGAAATTGAGAACTGACCACCTGAATTTTCAAGAGTGGATAATTTCCCAAATGGGACGGAACTAAGGAGGGGCTAAGAAAAAGGGTAAAGGATATATATACAAAAGGAATAAGGAGGGGCTAAGAAAAAGGGTAAAGGATATGTAAAGGAAAAGAGGAGAGAATGATAATAAATAGGGGAATAGAAAGATAGATAGTGATATAGAGGGAGAAGAGATTTCTCTGTTAATTTTTCGCAGTAAAATTTTCTTCTTTTATTATTGAGCTTGATATTGAATAATACTATTTTGGCCAAGTCAAGATGTTTTTTCCTCTGCAGTGTTTTTACTATCTTTTAAAGCAGTGACAATTGAATTAATATTTTGTGCACATATGTAAATAGTAAATAAATTCTTTTTTTATCAAAATTTTATTTGATGTCTTAATAAAATTTATTAGCCTGAGCCGATATTATGTATAGGGTTGAATCTGGGAAACCTTATGGGTTTAAAGTCAATTAAATTAAAATATATTAAGAATTAAATGAGTAAAAATAGTATTTAAAGTAAAGGAGATCGACTCAGCAATGCCTCAGCACTATGATTTCAACTAATATAAAAAGAAAGAGTATAGAAATTTAAGAAACAAGTAATTGTGAGAATTTTCATACATTTGTAAATAAAAGTCTGAAAAATTAAAATTACTGAAATTTAAAATGTCCATGCTTTATCAACTATATCTTAACACAGATTCCAGAATAATGAAATGAGACAGTCACATTGTTCCCCCCAACAGATTTAAAGAAAAAGATACATTAAAAATACATTTTCAAAACACAGTAAATTTTCCTTTTGTACATAAGAAAGTAAAGATATAAACTTACACACACAAGCATATAAATGTGTGCAAGCATAAACATGAAAAAGAACCTTGTCTTACAAAATATCATATTTTAAGGTGCCTCCATAATGTATCAAATGCACTGATAGAGAAATAATAAAATAACTTGAATAGTGCTATTAGAACACACACACACATATATATATATATATGTCATGTCTGGAATATCAGTCTCTAAATAAACTGTCGGGGCTTTGATTTCCTTCCAATTCATTCTTTATTTCTCTCCAGAACATGAAGCATATGCTGATTTGTGTTCAACAAAGGATTGTCACATCAGATATGGCTGGGGAGAGCAATGATTTCTTTTCTAACTGACTGCTCGATACCGAAGATGATCCATTCTAACTGCTGGCAGAATAGCGAATGTGTACTCTTTACTGAAAATATAAAATCTTAGGGTTTTTATAGGGTTTTGGGGGATGTTTTTGTGGCTGACCATTTAGACTTTGCGAGGGCATGTTTGGGGCATTCTTGAACCTCTTCATTGGCCGTTGCCCTTTTTTGTTTTGTTTTTTGTCTAGCCGAACAGATAGAGTGGGATGCTATCTTGTAAGGTGCAGTTGGCCGACGTGGCCTGCAAGTTATGTGACTGTAAAATGTCAAAGGGGATTAACTTGTTTGATTTTATGACTTCTGTAACATCAAAGGGGGATTAAAATTGAGTCTTCATGACCCACAGGTGGTTCACATCTTGTTTGTTTGCTGGAGTTATTTGCTTCCCACACTTAGGGTCCTTGTAGGATTTTCCCTTATTACTCTTTGTTTTCGGGGAGCTTATTCCTAGATCTGTTTTTCTTTATATTACAATATTCCCATAATACAATATTATTCCCTTTCCTATATTACAGATTGCTATTCATCTTATATTACAATAGGAATGCACAAAAGTATTTCACACATAGCTGAAATAAGCAGGACGATGCCAATACCTTATACACTGGAGTGTGGCTGACATTGCTCAATAAATGTAACCTTTTCCTTTCTGTGGAATCTGGCAGTAACAATAACACACACTTTACATTAGTATGTGGCACACTCCACTGCAGAATAGCAAGCGCTAGGATGCAACTTTAAATGTATGCTTCCTTTTAATTTTCATAAAACTCATTCTGATTTTGGGTAAGGATGAGAAATTATCACCCATGAGAATCCTGCATGAATATATACATATATAGAGCAGATTTTATAATTTTGAGATTTACCCTAAAATTATTTTGTTACAAATTCGGTTACCCACTGATGTTGAATTGAAGAAAATAATTTGCTGTTGTTAATCGATAAACAAAAATTCAATTTAAAAATTGCACATAAATATAATAGAGGAATTATACTTACTAATAACTCTAATTTCTGAGCATGTACAATATGCAGTGCACAGATGTTAATAATTGTTAACCAATCACTAGCAGTTGAATTCAAGACATTCTTTACTCTGAAAAATAAAAAATATTTTTAAAGAAGCAAAAGAAAATATATAATGGTGGCAATATAATAAAACTAATTTAAAAGGTTGGCACAGAATAGTTTATGATGTTCTGTTTTTAATAGCAGGAGATATGTATAAAAATTAACCCCTTAACGCATTTGCCCGTGTCT
Source organism: Pardosa pseudoannulata (assembly GCA_032207245.1). NCBI lineage: Eukaryota > Metazoa > Arthropoda > Arachnida > Araneae > Lycosidae > Pardosa > Pardosa pseudoannulata. Next base: position 120,357,942 of record CM063504.1, on the reverse strand, counting down.
GACATGGGCGAAATTCAAATTAAGCATGTAATAAAATTGTTTACACTTTGTTTGTATAACAATTTTTTTATATACTTTTTACTCTTTCCAAGCTCCCTAGTCACCCCCAAAACTGAAATTGTAAAAAACAACTTACATTGTACCTATATTTCCCTTTTCTGTGAAGAAAATATGTCATATTTTATAATTTTTTCTAAAATAAACTCGTACTTTAAGGGGTTAAGTAAAGACAAAAGAAATACTGAATCATATAAACTATCATTGATGAAGCTATCAACATTTCAGATTAATAAGTAATAAATATTTATTAATCTGATAATAATTAACTTGAATATATATCAATTTTTAAAATATCTTGGAATTTATGGTATGATATTGAAAAATACTGGTAGAGCATTTATCAGAAAACAATGGCTACTATGGGCTATTAAAAATCTCATCTCTGCAGAGACTTCCTCCTAAGAGATGAAGGAGTTTTATTTCTATTAACACTAGTAATGAAATTGTACAGCTAGCAAGCATATCTTCACTTATCAGAAGTCTACAATGCTTCTAACAAAAATTATTTCCCTACCTGAAAATTAGTTTCAGCCCCACCTACTCCTCTGATTTTTCAAGGGAGAAACAGAGCAATAGAGAAAAGACACAGGGACAGTTGTCAAAAAATCTCATTTAAAAAACAAACAAACAAAAAGCCTATATAAAGTTTTCTTTAAAAGTTGAAACCAGTGTCGTTTACAGGCCATAAAAATGCAAGATTTGTATTGTGCAGGTGTGAGAAAAGTCTCAGGCTGTTTGGAAAGCAACCACTTAATATCACCCCTCTCTTTCTGACTGACTTTCAAACAGATATAAATAAACAATCATTGACATAAAAATTGAATCTAAAACTTGACACAGTATGAACAAATACATATTCAAAACAAAATAATATTCCAGTAGTATGTGTAATGCTACAATGGTTTAGAAATAAAACTCACAAAAAGTTCTAAGGCTATTTTACATTTAACAGAAAATGAGAAAATAAGATGATACTATTCAGATGTTTGAGTTTACAAAATAGTATCTTAAAAGAAAATTTAAAGAAATAAAATGTCAGAGTAATAGTACATAGCATACCTTATAAATAACATTTCTTGGTCTCTAGGAGCAGAATAAGCTACAAGCTTTGTGAAATCCCAAACATTATCCTCATTTACGGCTTCATCTTCTAAACTTGGAAGATGTAAACTTGTCATCATTTTTTGGCACTTTTTTTGTGTTTCAATATCTATAAATTTGTCCTCTGAAAAGAAATAAAATTTAGTACCATATAAATTTGCATTAAATACTGCAGTTCTTTAAAAAACATTAACACGACTAAAATTTGTTGAAAAATTTAATTTAAGAAGCTATTTTTTTAAATTTATGCTGATAATATACTTTTAGAAGCCTACAATAAACTGTATGAATAGGATATTTTTTTACAAAAGATATTGATCAAAATGACCTAAATCAATATGGTTGAATGTTCAGTCAAAGGATTGAGATGGTTTTGTTTGGTTTGGAGTGCTATGGTCTGCTTTTTGCAACACGAAGGCTAATGAGACCGGGACCTACTGCTTAAAGCCGATTCTGAACGGCTACGAACATTCATGCCACAGTGGGATTCGAACCCACGAACTCTGGTTCTGAAGGCCAGCACCCTAACCATTCGGCCATTGTTCGGCTCAAAGGATTGAGAAACAATTTTCACATGTCTTTGTTATTAATTAGATGGAATGATGGTTTGAATTCATTTAGCCCACAGCCAAAATTATTGGAAGAGAAATTATAATTTATTAGGAGGAAATTATATTCTAAAAATTAAAGAAAAAAAAAACAACCCAAAACATTTCCTTCTGGAATAAATTTTTACAGAGATGCATTAACTTTATCTTCTGATTTATAAAATTAAATATGGATAAATTTCTTCACTCATTAAGTAGATACAGAATTCATACATAACTCAAATAAGGCACAACATAAGTCTTAAAGTTGGCTTTTCAATTAGTTAAATAATGCAAATTTGAGTAATAATTAGTGATGTAATGTTTTAACATTTATTCAGTCATTAAATATTTTAAAATTTGATTTCTAAATAAAATTTAATGATTAAATAATTTTTATCATAATAAACTCATCCTTAATATAACCAATGTCCTTAATATACCCAACCATTTATAAAAATCGGTTGTCAAGTGATACATGTATATATTAGTGCTAAGATTAAAGTTAAGATTTTAAATACTATCTTGTTAAACAAAATCAATCCAGTCAATGCTAAAATTGGTATTATTTAATGGTATGTAATTCTCTGAATAATGTTTTTTACAATTAAATCTTTGTTGTTCAAAGATGTATAACCTATTGCCAAATTCAACAAAATTTTTTCCCCCTCATTCGAGATCAATTTATTGGTCTATTCACATCCTATAGAATGTGAGTAAAGGAATAAATATACAATGTTCATAAAAATTAGACTAAACCAAGATGAATTAATCCTGAAAGAAAAATTTTTTATAATGCCTTTATAATGAACTTTAGAATTTAGAAGTTATTATTGGATATATTTTAGAGGTTAAGTTTACTGTTTATCTAGAAAAGTACTGGCTATAAGTAAAGCTCCTTATGATATAGTTTTTTAAAACATATTTTATGTGTATGAGGGGTGATCAAAAAGTAAGGTTACAAAGTTAATATTTATGGAGTTTTATTTGTTACAGAGAAATTAATAGTGTGCAGTAATTTTTATACATGCAGCCAGCAACTGTAGAGATTTTAGCCACCTACCACTTCACTGGGTGGCTAAAATTACTACCAACCTGGTCCACCTACTAAGGTTAACATAAATGGTGACTCATTTGGAAAACTGGTTTCAACAAGAAATCCCCCTTGTTATTTTATTTCAACAGCAAAACACATAACTGTGGCTGAAACTGACCAGCAACTGTTAAAAGTTTAGAGAGATTGACTATGTCCAAAAATAACCTCTTGTATATTCATATCAGTTGCATCAATTGTACGAAATAAATGTACACATTTCACTGCAGGATTTGTATCTTTAATTTTTTTTTTTGGTCACTCCTTGTAGTATGAAAATTCCAGCAGCTGATAATATTCTTTTAGTTTTAGAACTTAAATGATTATGAAAAATGTTTTGTCAAATTTTATCTGTGACAATATGTTTTGTATGAGATTTTAAAAATAAAATCTCATACAGAACAGACTTTAAAAATACAATATTAAAAAAAAATTTTTTTTAATATATTTTAGGAAATGTAAGTTTGATGTAAGGATTTTTGTATTTTATGTAAATAAGAAAAAAGTTGGTTTTCAAGACATGCATTAACAAACATTTTAAAAAGTCATATCCTTAGTATGCCAGTCTTATAAATACATTTAAAAATTTTTTAAAATTTTACTTTCATTTGGAAATAGAACCTGATAAACATGAAACGGTAAGACTATTATAGATTATATGCTACTAATGTTTAAAATTAAAATAATTCACCCTAACTGTACATATATTGTAAAAAATACCATTTGACAGAAATCTGACATTATATTACCAATATGTATTTTGGTCTCTTCTGGGGGCCAACTTGATTTAACTCTTTCTAGAAGATCAGAGCACAACAGAGATGATCTAAACTTCAGAACTTTATTATAAAAATTAATAATATGATGGGGCATCTAAAAAACAAAAAGATTATGATTCAATTTTACATAAAAAGCTTTTTAATATCAATAATAAACATCAGAGTAAAAATTCCATGAGAATACGGCAGTAACTCCTTCTTAAACATTATAAAATTTAATGAAAGCAACACTGTTTTAAAAATTTTGCAGCTTCAGAATTCTCTTTTGGAATGAATATTGCATAGGCTTATAGTAGATATAACATTATTCTATTGCATTATTATTGATTATTATAGTTCTAATTATTTATGTAAATATAAAGTTTAACTGTGTTTATAAACCATTGATAATAATTATTAATTAATATTAATTTATGAATAGTAAAAATAAAAATTACAATAATAATTGTTTTAAATTTTCCACTAAAAAACTATATATATATATATATATATATATATATATATATATATACATATATACACACATATATACATATATACATACATACATATGCATATATACATACATACATATATATATACATAGATATATATATATACATATATACACACATATATACATATATACATACATACATATACATATATATGCATGTATATATACATACATATATATATATACATATATATATATATATATATACACATACATATATATACATACATATACATACATACATACACTCACACACACACACACACATATATAAACACACTCAGATACAGAATAAAATGGACTTCTAATGTGGCTCAAAGTCTTTTGAGTTGAACAGACTTACTTTAAATTAAACTATCATAATTCTTCATGTAAAAGTATTTGGTTGAATTGTATTTACAGACAATTCTCAAATATACTACTTTCTACTTTAAATGAAGAAAAGATGTCTAGTTATGGTATTTAAAATTACAAGAATTTGGTTAAAGAATGAATAAAATTGACCAGGTACCATTTTATCTAAGTCGGATCTGCTAAGTCCTGGAACACTATTAAAACATTTTTGAAAACCTTGTTTTGCCCAACAATTCATATTGTACTATTTCCCCTTCTACTTACTGTGTTGAAAAGAAAATAAGAATGCACGATCTTTGTTTAACAACTTACATGTTTAAGGACAGTTTGAATTTATGTTTCACTTTTGGTTTTTACCTACATATGTTGCCTATGATTTATTTTCTATGATATTACCTATATTAATGCTGCAAACAGTCTGGTAGCAAACTTACATACATTTATGTGTTCAGAAAATGCTTATCAGTGCTTGTGAAGTTCAAATAGGCATTTGACTTCTTATATGTCCACACAAGTATGTCACACTATTTCCATATTAATTTTATAATTTTATGCATGATTTTTCAAAAAATCAATAAAGATATTAAAAGGATGATGGGAATTTAGTACATGCATCACAAATTGAAATAAAATGACTGATAGTTAAAAATAATAAAAGAATATGGTAAACAGTCAGTTTGATAAAAAGAGATTTAAAATATTTTAATAATCTTGAAAGACCAAATAGAAATTAAAATAAAAGTATCTGCAAAGCAATATTAATGTATAGACTTTTTAGGTATATTTATATCCCCTATATAATAATAGCCTAAGTTGTCTGCCCGCGAATTTATGAAGTGGTTGTACCTGGAATGGATACAGCAACCATATTGGATTTTTTGTGAGTTAGGGTTAGCAAAATTCAAAGCAAGTTCAAAATCTAACTCATCCCCCCCCTTTTCGCGCGTTTAATGCTATTATTTCAAGCCTTATTTTCCCTCTTATTCTATACTAAATTCATTATTGATAGGATGGCGAGGGCGGAGAGCAATATTTAAATTTCTCAACTGTTTTTACTTGACGTTTATATATTCTAACCATCTCCTTCACCATGTTTAAGCTGGCACGTGGGGTACAGTATCTGCCCGTTTGATCGTTGTACTTCTCGGGTTGATGGTTCTGTCCCCAAAGTAGCCGAATTTTTCTAAATGTCTAATTAATTTAATAATTTCTGCTTTTTCTTTTGAATTCTTATTCCTAATGTTGTTTTATTATTTTTAAAATAAATTTTTACCATTCTTCAGATTTTTATTTTATTAAATTCAGATATTACCATTATTATATCAAGCCCCATTTTAAGAGCAAGCGATTAAATGTATCAATTTATCACACAATAAATAGGTAAAAATAACAATTTTTTTTTCTAGCATTATGACGTCACTCCTTTAACCATTTCATTGAATCATTTCTTATTTTAAATTATTTATTTATCGTCTGCATTATTTTCATACGTTTTATCACTAAACTTAGATATTACGTAAATATTTTTCTTAAGGTAATATTTTGTTGCAAAATAATTCTCAGCCAAAAAACAAACCATTTTTTTACCTGCCCCATAGGGTTCCAATTCTGAAAAATTAAAAATTTTACTGATCCCGTCATATGACGGGCTATATGCTAGTATGCATATAATTATTTTGCTACACTGTTTCAGACATATCAACATTCAGGCACCTCTATCTATAGCAACAGCATAATTTTAAAATTTAACATGCTACCCACACAGTAAATGCGCATGCAATTTACATACATAATTAACAAAACAAAATGTACACAATAACATTTTATTGGTTTTCAAATTAAAATTGAGGAAATTTATTTAAACAATAAACACACAGTTGTCACAAGAAAAGTTTTTCTTGTAAAAACATTGACCCCAATTTAAACATTTACATTTTTCTGTCATCAGGGATTCTAGAGTTTGTCTACTAAATTTGAAAACACTTTAACATGCAGCATTACTGTCTACAAAGAGTATTATATTCAGCATTATTTTTGTTAAGACTTTGTATTTGGTTGCTGAATTATAATCTTTCAGTTGTTCAAAATGTTTGATATTTTTTTTTTTTTTTTTTTTTGAGCAACCTGAAGAGTTTCGAGAGAATAATTTCTCTCAATTCTCCAGAGTAGTTGGCATGTCTGCTGTTTATGTCGATATTTTTTGCAACAAGTTTTGTACATATTTTATCATTATTTACACTAATAAATAAAAACTATAGTGCTATTTTATAATTTCAATTTTTATTTATGATTTACTTCATTTTGGAAATAAATTGAAATTTATATCCAATATTTCTAAACATATATGAAAAAGATGCTTACTGACTGATTTAGGAGAATGGAATTAATTAACATGAATAGAGCTGTAAGATGTGATAATAATTCCCAGGCAGACTGAACCATTCAAAACATTATTTACAAAAATAAAAAAATGCATTTTGTAATTACTCTACCTGTTTAAGGCACTTAAATTCCTCCAGAGAAATTTTGCACAAAAGAATATTAAATGCAAAGGTAAAAGAATCTTCAATGTAACACACAAAACTGCATTTATATAATACAGGATGCAAAAGTTCTTTTCTCTGTCCTTCAAGGAACCAGGATACAGCTTCAGAAACCTTAAATAAATGAATTCAGTATCTTAATTAAAACTTTTAGCATGCTATATGTATAGCTCATACAATAACTGTTTGAAAGTTTCAATTAAAAAACTAATGATAATAGACTAAATTTACAAATCAATTTAAAAAAAAAAAAAAAAAAAAAAAAAAAAAAAAAAAAAAAAGGTGTAATATTTAGATACAACTTGCATAATAATTAAAAATTGTGATTAGCAACAAAACTCAATCATGGTTAGGAAAGGCTCTCCCAGGCAAAGGATTACTTTGGGGGTTTTCACACTATCGCAAGCATTGTAATTATTTAGTACACAAGTCAACATTACTTAATGGTAACTTGTGAAAATTTAAAATCAACTACCAAATATAATTTAATTAAAAAAGAATACGTTTATTGCTTTTTTTCTGCCCAAACTGAGGCTATAACAGATAGAGATATATAAAGAGTATATTATATATTATAAAGAGTATTGAAATTCTATTATAATCAAATTGTATTTTGTAAAAATGAGTTCTCCTTCAAAACAGGTTTGTTGATTTGGAGTGCTACAAAGCTACTCTTCGCAACATGAGAGAACTACTCTTTAAACCCGATTCCAAACTCCTATGAACATCCATGCCACTGTGGAATTCAAACCTCAAACTCCAGTACTGAAGATCAGCATCTTAATCATTCGACCATCGTTCATCGTTATGAAATTTGAAAACACCATGTGGTTCTTTGACAGTCGACTAGTTGATTGGAAAATCATTCCCTGTTCTTTTAAGAAAAAGTATTCAAATTACTAAACCTGGTGATTTTATTTTAAATGAAAAATCTGCAACTCAGATACACAAACATATGTGAATTATAATACACTCAAACCTGTTTTTGTGCGGTAGATAGGGACCTCATACAAAAAATTGCACAAAACTTCATGAATAGCTATAAAATATAGTTTTTGGACCACAATTAAAATTTTTTTATGCGGTGAATAGAGACCACATAAAAAAAGTCTCACATTTAAAATAACTCAAAACCTTACGAAATAACTAGTACATACCTGGAATTTAGCCAAACGTTTTGGAATCTGATTTAAAAAATACACTTGCGAACATTTTAAAATATTTTATTTACATATTATGTGATTATTTTACACATACAAAACTTTTCAAAACGTATAAACATTACACTTTGCAGTCTGACAATACGCAAACTTTCCTGTAATAAACTGGTTCAAAATCGCTTTCGTCACTTGAAGATACTATCTTGCACTTGTTTAGAGTTGACTTTTTTTCAGGTACCATATAGTGAGTGATTAGTTTTTCAACGACTGTTGTTTCACTAGACGCTTGTATATGTCCCGGTAGCCAGATATGCATGACTGAAGCTCCTTTTGGAATTTTGAAGTTCTTTCAGAATTGGCATCGATTGCAAGAAAATGACATTCTAATTTATGACAGAGTTGGAGTCCTGCATAGATTTTATCTGCTGTCAAATGATCGGGTTCTTCTTGCCCATCAGTAACATCTGTTACGTAATTTATAATTTCACCTTCCCTTACGGTGTCATCCTGAATCATTTCGACAAGATCATTTTCACTAAAACTATTAAACCCATCTCTGCCAATGTCATTATCGATAACTTCGTAAAAAAAAAAAAAAAAAAAAAAAAAAGACCACACAAAAACAGATTTGAGTGACACAAAAATATTCAACATATAAAACTTTTTCAAAAATTATATATTGTGTTTTGAAGAGTAACATAACCCCTCCCCCTCTTCAGTTGCATCACTTTATGGATATTCATGGACAGATACTAAAGGATAAAAGTTTCTTAATATCTTATATGTTTGGAAATATATATATATATATATTATTATACAGTTTTTTTCAGAGTCTGCAGTTCAAAATTTCGGTTTATAAAGAAATATTACATTTCTATCCTTAACACATAAATTATAATAAAAATACTAAGTTATGAAAAGTTTGACATGCTGATTGGATTAATACAGATTCAATGATCTAGGCTAGTTATTTAAACTAAAAAATGTATTATATATAAATTTTGCATATGAATGAACCCACACATATAACGCATAGCATACCAAATTATAAGCACTTACTTTATTTGAATTTTGCTTGAAATTTTCTACTCCAGCTAAGCATTCAGTTTTAAATTCAGTGAAGTACCTTGCATCAACTTTCTCTTGTAGGAAAGATAAGAATCTTGATTTTCCGTTGTGAAATGAAAATTTCTGTTGTGATTGCAAGAAATACACACATAAAGGATATGGATATTGTAGAGAATCCGAATTAAGTAACAATGTAAACTCTTCGTAGAATTCATTAGTCTGAAAATTTAAGATGCCAAATTAATAGTTAAAAAAGATTAAAAATTGTTTAACAAGGAAAAAAAAGGCAACATAAAATGAAAATATATAACAAAAATTATTTAAGTAAATTTTGCTGTTATTTAAATGAAATGAGAACATGATAATGTGTAATGATAAGTTTATTTTTATATAGTGCAGCCAATATCATTTTATAATTAGAAAATGGTAAAAACAAAGAATGGCAATAAAAGAAAATTTTTGATGAAATAAAAATAACTCAGAAAAAAACAGAAAATTAGTTTCTAATATTAAATACATAAAATTTTTATACAAATCAAGAATTTGACCAATAAAAAGTGATAACAATTTATTATAATATTTAAATTATTCAATCAAATAAAATTAGCAGTTTCCTTTGCATATATATAATATAAAACACCCTTTTGCTTTACTGTCAAGTCATCTAAGACTCAATTATCTTTATCTTAATTTAACTACATACATAAAAAAACTTATAAGAATAAATTTGCTCAGCATCTGAAAAAAAAACCCTAATTAAAAAAAAGGTTAAGACAATATGAAGATTATACAAGATTATTTAAGCTTACTTCTATTCAAGTAATTTTTAAGAAAATTATAAAATAAGTAACATTTTTAACAATTTTCCATTGAAATAATATATATTTAATTTGCTATTATAAATATAAAGAAATGTTAAAATATTTTTCTAATCTGCTATTTAAAGTGAAAATAATCAAATAAAAGACAGTGGGAGACTTATAAAAGATGGGTTAAATAAGATACATCACCCTAAAAAATAATTTATAAGCTTTTTACTGCAGATCAAACTAATAATACTTAAGTTTTAGTAAACAGTCACACTTCATATAATATTTAGAGCAATTCAAATAATCAAAAGGGTCCTGATTACAATGGATTAAGAGAAAAAAAAATGTAAGTATATATCTATAAAAAGGTCAAATCTTTAACAATTTACATTTTCATTCAAAATATCATGTATTATGTAAAATTATTTCTAATGGAAAGAAAAAAGTTTACTAGTAACTAACCTCTAAAGAAGGTGGAGCAAATAAAATCATAGCAGTTATTCCATCTAAAAACTTTACATAATTGGTTCTATAGTGATCACCAAGCTGTAAAGCTCGCACACTTACTAATGTTCTTCTGTTATGAAGAATAAAAGTGTTCACAGCATCAAACTAAGAAAAATTAAAGGATATCAAAACACAAATTTAATTAAAAAAAATCTTGAAAATTTTGTTAAGAAAGAGAATGTTAAAACATTCAAAGCTACATTATTATTACAAAAAAAGTTCATAGAATTTTCTGGTTTAATTACTCTAGTTAATGCTGCATAACAAAACTGAATTATTTCATTTAAAATGAATTACATAAATCTTGCAATGGAAGGTAATAAAATCCCTTTAAAAGTAAAAACCCACTTCAAAATTTTATATTAGACAGTTCAATCAATAACTGGATGAAAGAATATATCAGCTTTTAATAAAAAGCAATTTTTTTTTGCCAGTGGTTCCCAAACATTTTTACTGAAGAACCCCTTTCATAGCAAACATCTTGTCATGAAACCCTAATTGAAATAACTCTGCTCAATGTGATTTCTTTAAAAAGTAAAGTAAAATAAAAAAAAATATATATATATATACAAATAATTTTGGTATTTAAAGTAATATCTGTATAATTACAACTTTGCATTTTGAATACCAATATACACCTAAGTGTTGACAAAAAAAAACAAACATAAATCATCTTAAGTGAACAGCCCCTCCCCCCATAAAAAAATATAACCCATTTATTTTGTTTTATCTTAAACTTTTAATGAACCCCTAAACATTGCCCACTCACCCCCAAATTAATTTTTGTGCACAAAGTATGTCCTTGGTGGTAAAACAGACCCATGGGGATCCAGCATAGTGCCACTATGGTAGGCCATGATAGTTAAGAGATTTTAAAGACATTTAAAGTTTAAAATGAAAAATGATTAATACCAAACTAAAAATCCTTGTGAAATAATATATTATATAATTAATGATAATAATATAAAAGCATAGACTGAATAACATTTAAAAATTCCTACATAGTAATATCTGTTTTCCTCAACACTGGTTGAAAAAAAGCTGGGACATTTATATTTCATTATTCTTAATGAAGAACCATATCTGTGGTTCACTTTGTCACTAGACATCACCCTTGGTATTTCCCAATGGGCAGGATCTCTAAGGAGCCTTTTTTTTTGGCAGGGGGGATGGGAGAGAAAGATTACATACTCTAAGGGGATAGAAAACTTACAATTGTACCACATATGAAAAATATCCCTCACAAATTATTTGATTAGTTGAGCTGGGATAAAATGTACAACTTTTTTTTTTTTTTTTTAAAGCTCAAAGAAATCAAAGCTAACAGTTGTTTTACATACATTTTAGACATCATGGGTATTATAATTTATTTAATAATACAGACTTACTTAACAGCTAAATTTTATTACAATTTATTTAAGACCTTAAAAAAATTCCTTGAAATTTAATCAAGATATATGAAGTAATATACGCTTAGTTATGAAATAGTTATTATTTACAGAACTTAATTTATTACCTTATCATTCTGAGTTTTATGCAATGAAAACTTAGCACAGATCCATTCCATAAATGTTGAAATATCAGAAGAAACACACGTAGATGGGAAAACTACACATAATTTGAAGAAAAATTTGAATCCACTGTTTCCAAAATAAGCAGATGGATAAGGCCTCAGAGCTTTTAATGGCCAAATTTCTAAGGCATCAAATTCTTCCCAACCAGGAGTAATTTCTTTTCGTTTTTTGATTCTCTCTTCTGAAAAAGAAAAAAAAAATTCAATAGCCTTTTCAAAAATATAATTAATGCTGCTGTGTTGAGAGCACTGATTCTAAAAAGTATGTTGGAAAGAAAAAAAAAAAAGACGATAACATTCCACAAAGTACTTTAAAATCAAAATGACTATGTTAAATAAAATATTTATTATTACAGTAAAGTAGATTAAATGTTACACAATTCTAATGTAACCTTTTTATAAATAACATAAAATTTTTCAGAGAACTAACTAATATGTGCAGGCTATAGATTATAAAATGCTAGCAACACCTGAACAGCATTGCTTATGAACAGCTGTGGTATGAGAATTTTACTAATATAAATTCTTTCACATCAACAAATAGATTACTGTCCAATTACAGAGATCAAGCGTATCAGTAAGTACAACACTTGAAAGGGTGACCATCTGGAACACTGTGTGCTATTGGCATTACTGAACAATGGCCCAATTTATAGGGTTTTGACTTTCAGTTCAAGAGTCTGCAAATTTGAATTCCAGTGCTAGTGAGATGTAGATGCTTGGAATTAGCTTTCAGTCTTAAGTCATGGTTTGATGTTGTAAAAATTGACTGTAAAGCTCTCAACAAAACAAACTTATATCACAGATTGACCATATGATTACTGTCAATATTGTACCAATAGCTTAAAACATATAGCTTAAAAAAAGTGTGATTCATATAACTAATATTATGTAATATTGCAGTTCAAGCTAATGGTACAGTAGATAAACTGTAAAAATAAAAATGTTAATTAAGCCTCAACTTATATACAGTTGAACCTCTCTGAGAGACCACTTCTTATAAAGTCTGTTTATATTTCAGGTCTATAGTTTTGGTTACAGGCTCAATATTAATTTTCTCTCCATTAATGGACCATTTTTTTTCTTTTGTCTTCCTTCCAGAAATATCACTCTGAACTCTTTTCAATTTAAAGTCAGAATTACTTTTGTGGGTGAATTTGGAAATTTTATAAGATATTTTTTTCATTTTACTGTATATACTGTTATTTTTGAACCCCCAAACAAACCATGTTGTTACACTATCCCGTAAGTGACCCATGCTCAAGTAACAATCGTCAGAAAACGTAATAATACGTGTCACACGCTCAAGTATCAATCATCAGAAAACGTACTAGTATGTGTCCAGCATACAATGTATTAAGAGCAGACAAAAATGTTCAGAATTTTAATTTTTATATAACAGATAGCCACTCTATGATCAGCCTTAATATGGGTAACAAAGATTCTCACTTTAAGAGTATATTTATTTCAAAATTTAAATATAAGTTTTAAAATTACACACTTGCAATATAAACAATTTGAAAATAAAACAATTTTCATAAACAAATAATTGTTTAGCATATTTTTAAACAAATTTAAGGAATATAAACTAAAGAAATAATAGTGCTATATTTATTGCTTTATGTTTACATTCAGATAATGAAAAAGTACCAACATTTTTAGAAGGTTATTTAAAGAAAAAATAGTATGTGCATAAAATATATTTTAATTTTACAAATGACTGTACTATTTGCATTTAATAAATGAAAACTCATAAAAAAATCATGAGTTGGCTATTTATTTTGCAGTTCTATTTTAAAATGGGTTTGTACAATTTAATCTTTAACTGGTATAAATTTCAAAGCAATATTATAAGGACAATAATTTTCAAAGGAAATTTAATTTCTCAGACCTAAAAGCAACAGTTATCGGTTTTATACTTATGGAAGATGTTTGAAAAATGCATTAAAAATAATTTAAATATAAAACAAACAAAAACTAATTTGAATTCCAAATAAAAAATTTCTAGAAGTTTTGCATGGTATTATGAAGAATGACTGTACTAATTTCATGCATGTAGCTGTTATCTATATGCAATTGTGCTTATATGTACATAAATGCCCAATCCTCTTTATATAGGTGATCAAACAGCTTTTGCTCTTTTTTATGAAAAGACTAAAGATATCACAACAGTTAAAAAACATTTCAAAGTTCATAAAAAATTTAGCTTTTGTTTAATCTGAATAATAAAGATCCATTTACCTGATGTAATAAGAAGTAACTCAAATCAGACTGCTTTATAAATTTGCTGGCATACTGAACTGCTGAAAAATAATACTGCCTCTATGTGATTCACTATTGACTATTCACTATGCTACAGATTTAAAATGTGTGATCATCTTAATGGATATCATTTCAGCTATTTCTCTCGCTAAGATTTTAATACTTATTTTTAAAAATTAATAATGCGATCATAAATACATAATCACACAACCTCTCTCTAGGTGATAATATGATCATCTATCAAAGCATTTTTGCATACAGCAGTTGGTTAAAAAAATAATTAAAAAATCTACTGTGTCTTTTGAAAAGTGTACTTAATGATATTTAGAAACTATGGTTTGTATGATCTTAAAATTTCAAAACGTTATTGCAATTAGTTTGCTGGATGTCATTTAATACATGTGAAAGTCTGTAAAGGGAAAAAAAAAAAAAAAAAAAAAAAAAAGCAATTTTAATCCTTTCTTAAAAAGGGGTAAAAATTACAAATTTTAAATCTAAATTCTTTAAGGTCCGTTTTTTTTTTTTAAATCTTTCAGATAATGTATAGAACAAAATTGTGATGCAATTTTTTCAGCCAAAATTTAAATCTTTGCTAGTTGAATATGCCAGAAAATAAAAAAACTTTGACAAAACACTGAATAAAACAAATTCAAATTTTGGGTTTAAAAGAAGCAAGCTCAATTTTGCCTCAGATTGTAGGGAAAAAAAAAACCATGAAAAATTGGTTAATGTTGCAGAGCATTATCTACATCAACTTACAGAAAGTTCTACTACTTAATAATTGTACAAGCCTTTATAAAGTGTATCTTCACATGTTAAAAGTTGAACAAAATTGTTCAGAGACCCATTACAAAACAGCTCTTGACTGTTGCCATGAAGGGGAAAAAAAAAAAGGTTTGATGAATATATAAACACAGCTGACTCTATATATGATTAACACCATTTTCTTGTTCAGGATAAAAGAAAAAAAAATTCAGCCTCAGTCTAATGTTTAGTGACAATATCATCACTTAGATTAGCTGCATCAAAGCATTCCACAGGCATGTCTAGATGCAGCAACCCAGCGTATAGCATATCACTCAGGAAAAAAAAAGGAAATTTCACAGTTCCAAGTACATGAAAAAAAGGCAAACCCCTTCAACTTGTTGCTGCATTTAGAAAGAAGTTTTAACAAATGATGATACCATCCTGATTATTATCTTTAGAATGCTTAGATTTAGTCAACAATTTTTCTCAACTGGTTCTGGGTTGACAAAAAATCAATCTACAGAACAATTATGGAGAGGATTAAAAAATATCCTTTTACTAATTTTCCTTAAGCATTTTTGCTAGTTTCATGACTTCTCTAACACCTTTGTCATTTTGTGACTTTCCTGAGAAGTAGACAACCTTATTCAGTAATATTTATTAATATATGAATTCTAAAGTAGTCTGACCTATGTAATATTTCCTTTTTCTAATGCAGTCCAAGAACTGCTGAAGATGCACATGCCTGATTTAGAGCTAAAATTGGATTACTAAATATTTATCATAATGTTCCGAGATAAAATGAGAAAAATATTACCTGTAAGTTTGGAGAGTAAGCAATGTTTTTTGTAAACAAATACAGGATTAGCAGCGCCTGTTCTAATATAAGGGGTATTTATAAATATAGCTTGCCAAGGTGAGCAAAGGGTAGACTTTTCAAGCATTCGTCTATGACGTTTTCTTTCACAAAAAAATTTCCACCTATTGAAAAGAATTTCACAAAAGGATATATTTTAAAAGAAGCATTGATACTTTAAAAAAGTGCAAAGATAAAGCAAAATTTCAAGCAGTTAAAAAAATTATGTTTTTTAAGATCTATACACAAAAATATTGCCGTTTCAGCAACAAGAAGGATATATACACAAATTTCAAATGATAAAAATATTTTAGTTTTATCACAGATATTAATAAATAAAAATATTTATAACTATGTACAGAATTATTGTATTAAAACTAAATAACAACACACTAAATTATATACCATATACAACTATTGTATCCATTTCATTGATCATTAGCTAAAAGCATGATTTCAAATTATTAAGAGCATCTGAAGAAATGTTAGCACAGTTTTGAAATATGCATGAAAATTTTAATTTGTTAAAGAACAAATAATTAAACATAAAGCTTGAACCTGATATGGACACTAAATGACTTCCTTGTACACCTATTTAAATTATACACATTTTTTGCTGCACTTCATTTAGAAGTGTTTACTTTAAAGTGAGATGAGACCTTCTAATTCTTTAATAAACTGGACAGTTTCCAATGGCATAATGATTTGGTTGATCGGAAGCACTAAGGTTTATTGTTTAGCTGCACAAGGGCTAATGAAACCAAGACCTACGGCTCAAAGCTGATTCTGAATGGTTATAAACATCCATGCTAGCAGTGGGATTTGAACCTTTGAGCTTCGGTACTAAAGAGTATCACTGTACCCATTTGGTCATAGTTCAGCGATGGCATGTGGATATTGTATTTCTATGAGGATCACTTTATATATGTATTATATATATGTAAAGATTGTTGTATTAATTTTGAAATATGAGTAGAAGAGGGAGAAATCATCAACATGAAAATTTTTTTACTTTACAGTTACGCAATCACCAAAATATTAGTTTCTAATGACATCCAATATTTATACAATTATTGAATCAACAATGAGTATTCCTGAATTACTTCCATGGCCCCAACTACAGTATGAATGTAAGTTGAGATCTTTCATTATACATTGCAATCAAAAAGGGAGGTAAAGGGGTCTTTTTAAGCTAAATTTGACACTGCTAACAGACTCATAACAAAATATTTTATCATGAAAACGAACACATCACAGAATATCTTATATTAAAAAACGACTTTTCCCAATATTTCCATTATAAAAACTGAGTTTTCCCAAAATTCTTTCAGCGAAAAATAGATATTTCACAAATCTGTATTATTTTCAAAATGAACCTTTGAATAAATAAATGAATCCTTGAATAACTTTTATGTTTATTTAAAAATCTACAGGTGTTTGTAAATACATAAATATGCATCTTTTAAAAATAAGACTTCGTCTAAAAGGTAAAAATTTAGTACTAATTCCAGATTCTTAAGTTTGTATATTTTCAAAAATTCACAAAACCGGACCATTGCTGAAAGAACCAGATTTAATGCTAAATTTAGTTTCATTAAATGAGTATATTTTTTGCAATTTCACAAAACAGAACCCTTTCTGAAAAGTCTGAACAGACCTCAGGAGGTACAGAAATGTCACAACAGTCATAAAATACATTTTATGACTAACCATTCTTTAATTTTATGAGATACATAAGTATGTACTACGATTGGGTGATAATACTGAGAGATGAGATCAATATTTTTTTTATAGAATTTTTCATGTGATGCCCAGTGTATGAGAGAAAAATCACATTCATGCATAACTTACAGAATTTTGGTTATGCATGGAGATTTGGTATTTTTAAAAATTTCATACTTAATGTAAGTAGGGTAATATTTGGGGTCTTTCTTTAAAGTTTTGCTCCTATACTGGAAGAAAGACACAGAATTTTGGAAATAGTGTAAGTTGGTTATTTCTGGAAATTCTATGTTGCAATTGATACTTGCATGATTTTTTTATTATTTTTTTTTAAAAATATCAAACAAGTACTGGTAGAAAAAAACACAGAATTTCAGACATGCACAGAAGTTGGAGTTTTTTGAAAATTCCTATGAGTTCTGCAAGCATGTGTGCAGTTATTGATGGCAAGAAAGAGAAGATATATTTATTTTTCAAGTCGTACAATTTATTGATATTTCTTGCATGTTATTTTTATTTTATTAAATACATTAATAAATAATTACATTATAGTATATATTATTATATATTATTTACGAATAACATTAATAATTTGCATCTCTTATATATGAAATAAACAATTTATAGAAATTGTTTATTTGATAAACTAATATTTTAACTAAAACAGCAGTTTTTATTTAATTATTATAACTTTTTATTTTCCATTGCAATTCACTTGCATTTTAGAGTATATTAAATATGCATATATGCACCAGAATGTGCAAAGTTCCATTGCACAGACGTGGAAAGTTCAAAACTTGATTGTTCCAGAAAAACTCAGTTTGGATTTTTCCTGAATTTGGATTATTTACAGTTCCCCCCCCCCTTTCTCTCAGAGCTTGTACAATTGCTATTCATGTGCAGAACTTAGGTGCCTATTGATAAAAAAGTCGTAAACTTTGATAGTCAGTGACAGGAAAGGTGCAGTAAAAATAAAGACTTTTATGGTGATTTGCTGATCAAAAATCCTTTCACAGAATTTGCTAATGAAAAATCATATTCTAAGGCAAATTTCCAATAAAAATCTGGCTTACACTTTTTCCAGTCAGGAATTTTTTCCCGCATTTTTTGAAATAAAACATAGAACTCCTCAATGCAAATTTCTTAAAAAAAAAGAGACATTCTTTCACACTCTGTCAATCTTTCACACTCTGTATGTCTTACAGAATTATAAAAATGTTACTGCTATAATTGGCCTTTTAAGCAATAAATTGTCAAAGAATGTGGTTGCTGCAAATCCAATTTTGGTTTGGTTTGGAGTGCTACGGTCTACTGTTTTGCTATACAAGGACTAATGAGACCTGGACAAATTGCTTAAAGCTGATTCGAACAGCTATGAACATACATGCCTTTAGTGGGATTCAAACAAATGAACTCCAGTACTGAAGAGCAACACCTTTCGGCCCAATCAATTTTGAAGATTGTAAATATACATTAAATTTTTAATAACATATTTTTTAATTACTTTTTTGAAAGAAGCAAATATCCAGATTTTGAAGAATATCAGATTTAAGTCATAGAGCAAGACATATATATACCTTCAGAGTATATATTATCCTTAAATACATATGGAAACATACGCTATAAAGACAGAATTTATTTATTAGTTTTGAAAAACCAACTGAGTTTAAGTTATCAGTAGCAATTACAGAGAATAGTGTTTACTGTTTGCTTTATTTTTCATTGTAAATTCTAATTTTTAGATAAGTAATGTAATTTTTTAAACACATTTACTGTAATGTCTTACTTATTTGTATTTCTTTAAAGGTGGTGACATAGAACGAAAGAAAATGTATAATTTTAATGAATAAGTAACATAAAAGAAGCTGTGGAATGTGATCTAGATAGTTTAAATAAATAATTTTTAAAAGGGAGAGATTCCAGTTCAACACATAGCGATCAATTTTAAAATATCTGCATCTTTTGTGAAAAGAGGACATATTGTCAATATTCTAACTTTATGATTATAAATTCAAACAAACAGATTATATAAGATACATTCAGCTAAATGTAACAAGTGTGAGAAAATAAAAAGTAAAACAAGAAATGAAAAAAAAAATTTAAAATCTCAAGAAAGATTTATAAATATTTTTATGCAACAAAAGAGCAAATACTTCCAAAACTATTAAAGATAAAAATTAATATGGGAATATTTGTTAAAACATTTTTAAGAAAAGCATGCTTATGATGCCAAACTTACTTTACTATGGTTTTTAAAGCTAAGTTGTTTCTAATAATCTCAAGTTCATCTTTTAATTTAGCTGTTTCATGCCTTTCAATCTCCAGAACTTCTTCACAAATAGGATAGAGATATTCTTGAATACTCTCAGAACATAGTTCCTCAACTAGATCCTCAGTGATTTTATTGAACTCTTGTTCTTGTCTGCAAAGAGAAGTAAAAAAAAAATGTGAACTTTTGTGATGCATCGTAAAAGAAACAATTCAGTTTTAAAACCCAGATAATATATTTTTACACTAAAAAATTAGAAATGTATATATATTTAATTTAAAAGCATTTATGAGAACAATTCTAACAAATGACACCTAATCTAGTTTTTAAGAGACTGGATGAACTGAAACCATTAATTTAAAATTAGAAAACCATTTTAAAATAAGAATATATAACTATTTAATTTAAAAATACTCTATGGGAACAAAAACTTATTAGAAGGAACTAAATAAAACTTCTTTAACTATATTTTTCTTATCTAGACATGGAGGTATTTGAATTGTGCTGTCTTGAACCAAATCTTATGAGAAATATACAAACTATATATTTCGTGGGTATATATTTATAATTGAGAAATGTACAGAAAGTTTAAACACAGATGCATAGTTTAATGCAAAAAGTACAAGAATTTTAATTCCTTAATTTAATAACCTATTTTTTACAAAAAAGAAATCAAAGGTTACTTGTGATTTTCATCGTTACAGATAAATAAATATGTACCATAATTTGTAAAATATTGCTCCCAAGCTTCTGTTAGCTCACATATGAAAAAATAGTTAAAAATTCCAAATATAATTTTTTATATGTACCCTAGCAACTTATTTCCTGAACACATCAAATTGAGAATTATATACCTTTCTTTTTCATTTATTATAATTTCTCCTTCTTCAATTCCTTCACTGCTATTTTCAGAATCCTCAAGGTCAGATACTGACATTTTTTCCTTTGTTTCATTTTCTACGAATTCCTTTTCTATCTGAATACTTAAAGAGAGGAAAAAAAAAACTACATCATAGAGACAAATAGATTAACTACTTTTTTAAAATCTTTATGCTAACACATTATGAAGAATAAGAAAAACATAATAAAGTATTTAGTTACCTTGATTTAGTTAAAGGCGAATAAATAATCTCAGTTCGTGAAAACTCAAGAACAGGTGGCTGAGGGCTGGAATTGAAAGAATTATTAGAATTCAACATGAGAGAAGTGGCACTCAGTCAAGAGTTTAACCTTGTTACCACTTGTTTAATGTTTATCAAAGTATAAAATAAAATTTATTGCAAAAGGATTTTTAAAAATTCTATCGGTTAATAAAAAGGGCAAAGTGTTAATTGTTTTTGTAAGTACTGTTCTACAAAAAGGAGGGGGGAGGGTAAAAAGAAAAAGAAAGATGTGAAGATCTCGTAATTTCCAGTATGCCTTTTAACACATTTAAAAAAAAAAATTTTTGATGCATGTGTAATCAGAATTTTGTAGTAGTGTTGTTACAGTAGGGATTGAGTATAGCAATCTGGTGGTAACCTACAGTGTTAATACATTGTATATGGCACTCTACATGCTCCCAGGGCTTGCATATATAGAATGGTCTAGAAACATGCTTTATAAACTACAAGTATAATTTTTTGTAAAGCATATTCCCTTGTGCAATGGTGTCCAGCATGATTTGCCCCAGTATCTTGTTTTACTCCCTTCTCCATTGGATGAACAGACTTTGCATTGTTTGGTTGGGAACTTCTTCCTTGGTAAGGTAACAAACATATTTGTGGTTATGCATCAACTCAGCAGAAAAAACATGAAAATGAGAAATCTTATAATCTGGTCACAAAATTCGGCCAACTAAAAATGAAAAATCTTGTGACTTGTGTGCGATATGGTAAGATCCATTATATATTGAGATGTTTTGATATAAAGATATTTCGTTATAGACCAACATTTTTTGAGATTACAATACTACATTTACTTTGTACCAAGTACAGATTTAAAAGCATTATTACAACTGCATATGAATACATTGATATATTGCACTGCTGTATTATTGAAGTCAGCAACTGGAAAAATTAACCTATTCAGGCAGTCACAAGCATGTGATGATGCAATTCCCTTTTCAAGACTTGTGAGCACACTGGTGTGATTACGAATAATAGAATTTTATTTAAATTTGGAAATGACAGTTGATGGCAGTTAAAATCTGTTAGGTTTTTCAATAAAGTTCCACAGAATGTTGATCTTCAATATTCACTTTCTTTTTTCTTTCTGAATCAAAGAATTTGGAACAGGCAAACAAGAGTATGTGTTTGATTCCTCCGAAGGGCTGTGATTTATTGAGCAGAGTGTTTATTTTGATACAATGGGAAAAGATGGAATGCTTATTTTGGTTACAGGTGGAGTGGAATTGTTGTTTGGAATTTACTGGATAGCGTTTTGTATATTTTGGGTCTCTTTTACTTTAGCCATCATGGAAAAAAAAAACCAGTTAAATGTTTAAGTGAGAACCAAATTTTTTAATTGATGAATGAATCAGGTAGTGAAATGGAGAAAAGTAATTTTTCTAATACACACATAACATGGAACAATGAACAAATAACATGGAACATGGAATAAATAACATTGAATCTGACTATTCCAATGACACTGAAATATTTAATAATATGAATAATAGTTAGAACAATTAAAATGCAAATGAATGGCAAACAGATATGAAAGATCTGATATCCTTAGAGTTACACATATTTGTTCAATTTGTTAAATTTATGAAATTTTTTAAGACTTATAAAATTTTACTGATAATTAGTTTAAATTTCAAACATACATTTTTTTTTCTGGCTGCAAATCTAAATTTTTATCAAAATTAAATCATTTTCATTAAAATTTGTAATTATTTTTAAAATATCATGAAATCTTCATTACAGTATAAATATATACCATCAGGGATAAGGAACTGTAAATTTCAGCATATTAAATTGAAGTTATGATTTTTTTTTATCATTTTTTAAATGATTAGGCTTGTATGAAGGAAAGTTTATGGGCACAGAGAAGTATTTCTTTCTCTTTCTGCAGTTCTGAATGGGTTAATATTCTTATTACCTAGAGTACAGATTGCAATTAAAAGGAGAGAGGCTGGTATAACTTTTTAATTAAAATTATTTTTATTTTAATAATTAAGTTAATGTTTTGTTTTTACTCAACTTCATAAAATTTTTGTACTGATTTAATTTTATGAAATTTTGAATGATTGTCACTCTGATAATTCTTAATTCTGAAAATATGTTCACAATTTTGATCATGTTTTGCATTTAGTCAGCTTATAAACTGAAAAAAAAAATGTGGTTAGTTCATTTGTGATTATACAACATTTTTCATATTTATTTAAATAATGCCCAGGTCTTCTGACCCATTGGTTTTGTGGGTTTGTATGCTGAGATATTGCTAGTTGGTAGATATGAATACCTCTTTCCACACAAGCTAATAGCGACTAGAAACCCTTTGTTGGTTGGTTGTGGGAAAGAACATTCCTGTTCTAAATACCAAATTTATAACATTCTATGGATAATCACTTCTGAGTTATGCCAAACTGTGTCAATATATATTATACTGAAATTTTATTGTTATATAGAGCACATATTGTAATTAAAAGGGGGAGGTGCAAACCAAATATTGCAGCAGTGCTAAATTGTCCAAACATTTAATGGCTAATCATTTTGAGCTATGCAAGATACATACATACAGACATTAAGATTAAAATAATCAAAACTAGCTCAGGAATGGTCAAAATGGATAGCTAAAGTTTGTCTTACATACAAGTGTAAATACCTAAACTTTTCAATATTCATTAAGACATGGTCAAAATAAATGTTTGTTTTAAAATCTGAACATTTAAATTTTATGCGATTACAATACTTCCTTTATGTAAGAAGAATATTCCTTAAATATCTAGATATTCCCAAATATTTGTTATATCCCATCAAGGTCTCTCTGCATTAGAACTACATATTTAAAGAAATGCAATGAAATGAAATGAGATCAGTCTACCCTGGAATTTGCAAAAGAATTGCAGCTGTACTTCATACCAACAGTGGCAATAGGGCAACTTGTCCTGTAGTTACACAGAAGAAAAAAAACAACAACCTGCAAATGTTATAAAAAGATGAAAGAATAGTAACCCCATAGATAAATAGAGGGTTGTAAACTAGTTATACAGTAGTTGTACTAGCACTGTGGTTTTGAGGGATACATTTAGTGTTTTAGTGGTATAACAGGCCATTAAACAGTTAGAAAAGCATAATGGTACAACTTGAAGGGATACAAGTTTAATGTGACACTGACAATTAAAAAAAAATTCTATATATCTAAGATGAAATAATTTAACTACTTTTTAAAAATCACTGTGCTAACATAAGATAAAGAGTAAGAAATGCGTAATAAATAGTATTTAGTTACCTTGGTTTAGTAATAGGCGAATAAACAGTCTCAGAACGTGAAAATTCAAGAGCAGTATATGGGTGAGGGCTACAATCAAGAGAATTATTAGAATTAAAATAAGACGAATGGGTTAATTATATTTGAAAAGTGTATCAATACAAAATTCAAGCTGATTTAAAAATCTCCAACACTAAAAACAAAGAACTAAAATCAGGAGATAATAATATCAAACAACTACCCCCTTTCCCAACAATGTGGCATTTGCACATGTGGGGGAATGGAACTACTTAATATTTTTCTGATAATTCCAGACTTGTTAATTCTAAAAATGTTCTCAAAACTGTAAAAAAAGGGTCCATTATTTTAAAAATTAATTTTAAAGGTAAGAGAAAACCATGTGACTTCAAAACGCTCCGTGATTGGTTGTGATGTCATAGTTCATGATATTGAATGTTTACATTTTGTTAGCAAGTGCTTTCCATTTCCGGATTGTGCTTTGCTCTTATTATTTTAAAATTTTCTAGTCTTCAATATTTATTTCTACTCCAACCTTTAGGATAATTTTATCAATTTCGATAATATATATGTTTACATTTGTTTAGTTGCGAAAATTTACTGCATATCAGTGTTTTTGTTAATGAAAATAACTAGGATTTCATGGGATTGGAAATACGAGGAATCAAAATCAAAATATATGTAAAATAATTTTTCATATTTTTCAATTTATCTTAATGCACTTCAAATTTTTGGGTGCTCTATTAATAACACACAGCTATTCTGTTTGTAGACACTGACAACAAATCAAACATATCAATATTTTTGCACACATACACATTTGTTGTTGCAGTATCACATTTTACATATAGAGATAAAAGTAATGTTTAAATAAAAAAATTAGAGAAGGTATTTATATTCCTTTCAATTGGAAATTATATATGAATGTCATTTTGATCTGGAAAAATAAAAAAATCTGAAAAGTATTTTAATAATGTAGTTAAAAATATATAGTAAAAAGCTTTCTAGACTCAAAACACTCAGATTATGTATTAAAACCACCATTATGTATAGTTATAAAGATCATCATTGTAAAAATCCCCATTTATTATCTTTCCTAAAGGTTTACCTTTTTAAGTATGCCAAATACCAATCATTTCATATTCACATTCAAAACTGATTGAACTCAAGAATTATTTTTAAATAAAACAATAGAAATGAATGAAGAAATTTTGTAAAATTATATTAGCATAAATTGATATGTACACAAGCATATAACAGTATGTCCTGTGCATTTTTGAGTTAATGTTAATTTTAGGAGTAGCATAAGCTTGACCAATAACTCATAAATTAGCTTGACTCAAATTAAAACAAACAAGAAATATAATAGGAAAAGATTAAATATAAATTGGCCTATTTGACAGAACCTGTTTCTGATGGCAGATGGAAATAATGATGTATAAATTTCAGAAAATTTAATACCTAGATTTTTTTTGTTTGAGTTGAAATCAATATTATGTGTTTGTACTTTATTATAAATATATATTCCTTCTACTATTTATTAAAAAAATTGCAAATTACTTTTTGAAATGTATGGATTGTTCAGATTCTTCATAATATTTTTCTATACTTAAGATTTTATTACTTTTGGTTTATATATTAAATATACTTTATTGCCTAATATAAATGTTAAATAAAAAATTATATAGTTTAATTAAATTTACATTTTTTTAAAGTAATATCAGTAAAGTATTTTAAAAATAATATCATACTTAATTCAAATTTGAGTCCAATTTAACTGAACGATATCACAGTGTGAACTGCTATATTCAAGAAAATAGGTATTGCTCAAGAAAATATTTAAATACCTTGTTTCTAAATAGTTTAAATATAGTTATTGAAATTTATATCCCTCTTCATAAACTCTTTTAAAGTTACTAAGCTTTGTGAAAATACTCCAAAATGAGGAATTTTTTTAAAGTTAAAACAGCACTGATTAACCAACAGCACTTTTAAACATATTAAAGAGGAAAAAAAAAAGCAAAAAATTAGTTACAGTAAAATGGTCTTCACAAACCCAAACAGATGATTTTTATGATAATTTGCTATTTAATTTCTCATCGCTTTTCATCGCATTAGTCTAAGTTTTATGTATATTGGGCTCTTTGGAATGCTAAAAAATATCTTTTCATTGTAATTAGTTGTTGTATTCGTGCAGAGTGGCACAATACAGTATTTAGAATAATACTTTTTAATGTCAGACATAATAAAAAAAATTTCTATTATATGCGATTATTTGAACAGGAGCAAATTAAAAGTTGCCTTCTCCCATGTAAACAACATAGGCTGTCGGTGTTTTCATGAACTGTGATGTCACAAACTCGGCAGAGGAAATGTAACATTTTTTTAGAGGCATTAAAGAGTCCGATATAAAACCCATTAGAAATCACTAATTAAAGCCCCAAATGAAATAAAAAAAGGTACTATTCTGCTTACTTTTTTTGTCTTTTATTATTTAAAAATGAAATTAGAAAATATGCAAATTCCTCATTTATAATAAGAAAATGAAATTAATAAATAATTCAATTTATATATATATATAGTGTTTAATCTTATTCACACATAAATAATTAAAATAATAACTATGCAAAATATATTTTGATATATATTAAACAATATAATTTTAGATATTTTTTTACATGTCACACTGGCAGAAGAGCAGTGTACAACTCAGTAGAAAAAAATAAAGAACAGCAACACTATAAATATATAAGAAAAGAAATTTAAGAATTAAATTCAAGATAAAAAAACTGATATAAAATATCACAGCTACAAACATAGATATAGTAATTATATGATGCCTTATAACTATTTGCATGTTCAATTCTGATAAACTTATTTTTCAAAATCAGTATTGAATATAAAAAGGTATTTAATGCAATAATTTAAAATGAAAAAAAAAATCCCATACTTTTTAATTATCTCTAATTTTAATAAACTTTAATTTAGTTGTTATACAGTAATAATAATTTTCAGCTTTAATATAAATTGGAAATTATACAAGTCTACTAAAATGGAGGGGGAAAATATGCTTCACAACTTCATGATAAAAAAAAAAAGACTTGTTATGATGCCATTAAAACATGCAGAAACTTACATAAATAATTTGATATTTTCTTCCTGTATCAGTGCTAATTAGAGTGGGACCTACTGCTTAGGTTTGAATGGTACAATCACAATGACTTCTTGAGTGATGGTTCTAAGGCCCAGGGTTGCGAGTGTCGCCTCTCAAAATTTCCTGTTTCTCTTTTTTGCCCCCTTCGTTTTCCTGTCCTGTATGGTGCAACGAGCAAAATTCTCACTCGTAGTTTTCCTTTTCTCCTCTTTGGTTCGCTCCAACCTCATTCATTCCGGCATCAGGAGGTCCATTAAGCATCCAGTAGTATTCCAAATTCCGTCCTCTCAGTAGTGCATCCACTGCGTTTGTTTGCAGATAATGCCTGCGACGCGATGGGTGCAGGTTGGGTACTTCGAAGGGTTTAGTGTGGAGTGGGGTAGCCCAATACTTGCGATCTGCCCACCGCCACTGGGATCAGCCTGGAGGGCCTCACGGCTATATGGGCCCGGTTGGCATTTGATTGAATGGGACAAACATCTATGCAAAGAGAGGAATTCTAACCCATGGCTACTAGAACTGAAAGAAAGTGTTGCACCTCTTTGGTCAGCATCCAACTAATCCACTTACTGGGCAAAATGCTTATTTTGTCTGACGTACAATCATATTGCCTTTCAAATGAATTTTATTTTAAAATAGAAAACATCTTAAGCTATATTCCTAAGATGATGAAAATACAACACTTATGATCAGGCTTATTTGTTAGTTATCATTTTCAAAACTTTATCTGTTTTCAAAAGGATCAGTGTGAATAAAGCAGTTTACCAGTGAAAATGAGATTTTGTATAAAGTCTTGGCCTAAATTTTTGACCAAATGCACTTGAAACTTGAATAAAGTATTAAGAGAAGCAGTAAATGGATATAAATTTTCTTCTATAAGAAAGCTATCTATAGGTACAAATCTGGGGAGAAATGGAAATTTCTTTTAATGCACGATGTTTTGGTTTAGTTTGGACAGCTTTCTGTGGTCAATGTTTACAAGACAAAGGTTAATTACAATAAGAATACTTTGTGGTAATTCGAAATGGCTTTAAACATCTATGCTAGCAGCAGGATTCAAACTCCAATGGTGACTCTAGTAATCAGAGGCAGCTGTCTGTCTTAACGTTATCTAATTGTTTTAAATTTCCTAATATATATAGATTTTATGTAGAAAGCATTTGTGTGTAAAAAAGATTAGAAAATCTGTGTCACACAAAAATGCTTTCTACATAAAATCTGATTTTTTTGGTGTGGTTCTCTTGAAAAAAAAAAAAAAAAATTGTTGTTTTCAATCTTTTAATATTTTATTTCAATAATTATGCAGGTCATATACCTTATGTTGATGTATTAATTTTACTACAATCAAAAAATATTTACTAGATTATTTGAAATCATAATATGAAAAAAGATAAAATGGATGGGAAAGTATTCTATGCATTCTTCAAGGACAGTTTGATATGCACACACACAAAGAGAGAGAGAAAGATGAAATAATACACACACACATATAATTGTGTGTGTATATATTTATAGATGTCTTTTTTCTTAGAGTTCAGGGGTTTAAATCATCAGCTGACATAGATATTCATAGCCATACAGAATCAGCTTTGAGTAAGTATAAGTCTAATTTGGAAAAAAAAGAAAAGACTATAGTATTTTAAACCGAATAAAATACTATAGTCCTTATACTTAGTACATATATAGACTATCATTAATAATTTACCATTACCTGGTTTTAAAAAGTAGAATATACTATATATTACTATTTAAAAATAGTAATAAAAATGAATGTTTGTACTGGTAATAGGTACAACTGCTTTTCTAACTTGCCTCTTATTACTACTACGAAAAAAAAAATCTCCCATTTGTAAGAGCATAACTAAGGAAAACTATTTTGTCATGAAAAATTATGACAAATTTTTGCTTGTGCAAAAAATTAAAGCATAGGCACTGGAAGGTTAAAAGATATTGTAATACATGATGAACTTTGAATACTAATTGAGTAAATATATATATGTATATAAATTTTGTGATTACACATACTCCATAACATAGATATGACAGTATGATTTATTAACATAATTAATGCTTTGAAAGCAATTCAGATGAAAATAAGAATTTTTTACTGACCTTGATGTATTGCTATTAGGAAGTTCTTTGAGACTTTCTTCTGCTCTACTTGATTGAAGCTCATTTCTGTCAAAATTTAGCTGCAAATTGCTGCTGAATATATTTTCTCTCACAGATAGCGTACTAGAAAAAAAAAATTTTTTTTAGTAAGGGAAATTTAAACACAAATCTTACAATAACTAATCTTTATAAATGTTGCTTTAAAATAACTGACCAGTTAACCAGTAGTTACACTCTACGGCTAAATGGAATAACAACATATCTGCCAATTTTAAAAAATTAGCATCAGTAAAATTTTAGGAAAAACATCAGTTAGTTCTTTAGTTGACTTATAGTGGCACAAGTAATTATAATTAATAAAGCTAATTACAATTTTTTCCAACAGAATTTGTAATTAAAAATTAATTCTAACTAATAAAATCTTGATGGATTCATTATACATAATAAAGTATATTAGATTTTTTTTCCAGTTAAATCTGATTCTAGAAGACACAAAATTAACATAAATTTCAAACTGAAAATCTATTTAGCAAAGTCAATAAAACAAAAAATTAAAATTATCACACCATGACTTATCAAACTTTAAATTTTTTAAAGTAAAACTTCAATATGTTTTTAAAACATACTAGAAGTTTAAACAATCGACACGACTCATAAGCAGTTTCTAGAGAAAAATGTAAAGAAAATAAGTAGCCACAGATCCAGATAAAGTTATGAAATTGCATTATCTAGAAATGATACACAGTAAGTTTCAGTAGTTCACCCATATCACTATTAAGGTCTGACACAGAGTTGAGTTGTATGGAGTATAATAGAATAAATTCTTTGTCAGACATATTGAGGTATGAGAAGAAATGGTATAAAATATTTTTTAAAAAATCACGTTAAACATACTGATATCCTTTTAGGGACTTATTGAACCTCAGATAATAAAGTTCTAACATGAAGGCAAAAATGTATAATTATTACACATCAGAATAACTCAGTTAATTTATATATATATATATATACATATATATATATATATATATATATATATATATATATACATATATATATATATACATATATATATATATATATATATATATATATATATACATATATACAAAAACCTTTTAATGTTTTAATTTAAAATACAGACTTATTTTTCAAATCAGATATTAGAGTTACAATTGGTCTCAATTGTTAAACATATCCTCATGTTTGATACGCATATTATAATCCTTATACTTTTACTGTTAAATCTGCACATTTTTTAAATGTAACATGATATATACAGATAAAGAGGTATGAGAAGAAATGGCACCAAAAATGTTAGATGTAAAAGTGCATAATTTTATGCGAAATCTGTTTAGTAATTTTTGTTAGAAAAGAGTAAATTGAGGTGTTATAAAGGGAGTGAGAATTTTGGCATCAAGAAGTTATAAATAATATTTTGATAAATGTTTTATGGCTTCATGTGTATATTTGATAATTGGAAATGCAATAGCAGATGACAATACCTTCCTTCATCTATTTCATCTGCTTCCATCATGACTGCTTCATTACTGCTTTCATTATTACTTTCCATTGCTACATTTTCTGTTTCTACTTCTGGATATTCAGTATCAGAATGGACACTATTGAAAACAATTCATAATTATTAGAAAAAAAGTTATAAACATATTCAATAACTTCATTTTTTTATATATTAAAAACAGGGTTTAAGGAAGTGAACCAAACCCAGCCAGAATAAAACACACCTAGGTTTTTTTTTTTAAGTTGGCCTACCTTAAAAAAAAAAAAAAAAAAAAAAAAAAAAAAAAAAAAAAAACAAAAAAAAAAAACTGCAGTGTGCATTTTTTCTGACAAAGATTTTTTCCACATTGCTGTGCTACATTCTTAACTTTTACTTTAGAGGCTAAATAATAGTACCAATTATTATAATTATTGGACCTGATAATTTTGCAAGAGGCAATCTTATTTTTGGCCCAAAATTGTCAGGAAGGATTAACTTTTGAGGTACTGCTGCACTGAAGAGAGATATGCTTAATCTTTCTAGAAGCAATGCAGATATTTATGCCATAACAAATCTACAAGCATTTGGGTTTATGCAGTACTAAAGCAAAACAAAATAAACCGATAATTTTTTTCTGGTAGCTTATTACCAAGAATTAATTCCAGTAACAAGTATGTTCATGCATTGTATTACCTGTGATCTACAGTGATATCATGCCAAATTCCACAATGTTCTTTACACTATGAATGAAGCAAGTGTGTATCAAATTTAGTATTAATGGATGCAGGTATGTGGATTCGTATTTTAACAGGTAGTCATTTAGCAACCAACCTTTGGTGAGAGTAATTAAAGTTCTCAAATTGAAGTTATATTAATGCCAATATTTTTTATATTATATTCCCCATCTGCAATATTAACAATTTAGAAATCAAACCATTTTCATAAAATGAACTACATATTTTTTTAAACTCAATTTTTTTAATTAAACTAATAATCTAAAGAAATAATAGTCTACATTTAACAATTTATCCTTGTATTCAGATAACATCCCACCATCACTGGAAAATAAAATTAATATATTTGATATCATAAAATATTAAAATAACTCTGTTGGCTGACATTTAATACTCATGTAATTGGAAGTAATGTATGAGAGGGTGGGTGGCACAGATTTTTATACTGATTTTACTCTTGATGTTATCAAAGCAGGATTATGCAAAATTTGGGGTGTTTATGAGAAACTGTAGATTCTTAGGAAGAATATATATACATATATATAAACACATACACACACATTATTTAAAAAAAAAAAATGAATACGAATAAATTTAAATTTACATTAACATAAACTAAGAAAATTTCTAAATTTAAATATTCAAGTTGCACATCATAATTTTCAAAGAAGACATTACCTAGGTTTTTTCCCAAATGAAAAAAATTCTTCTGTGCTGGGCAAATCAAGCGTTTTTCTATTAAATGCAGCCTGGAAACTGCAATTAATACATTTTTGTCAGGATTTTGAAATATATATATATATATATATTAATTTTAGATGGGAAATGTTTACACAGAATAACAAGTATACATAAGAATTAATAAATTGTAACATAAGTGATATATTATAAATGATGTAAATAGTATAATTTTAGAAACTATATAAAATTATTAACCAAATTCAGGGTTCCCACTGTTTTTTCCAGAACAAAAATTAAGAACTTTTTAAGGACTTTCTAAGGACCAAAGTAACTTTTTATAAGGACCTACTTGAAATATGCAGTATAACAACATAAACCCCATTTCCTGAGGAACATATTTTAATGGTTATGAACCAGACAAGGCATGTTCCATAAATGCCCTATAATATTTTAGAATTAAGTTTTTAAAAATTACTAAAAAATAATATAAGATAAATCTATTTGACAAAAACTAATTTTGAAAAAAGTTTCCAGTGATCAAACAAATATAAGTTGTGAATAAAATAAAAATACAATATTATAAACATAGTACTTTCTCAAATTTAAAAACGAGTCATATATATATATATATATATATATATATATATATATATATATATATATACTAGCTGATTATACCCGACGAACCTGGGAAAGAAGAAAGTTTTAGACTTTTATATCACATTCAATGCAAGGAAATTAAACTTCTATAAGTAACTGAAATATCTACACCCTCTATGCTTTGTTTAAAATCTGCAGGACTGTTAGCTATTAGGAAAGGGCAGCTGACTTTATACTTTAAACCTTTTCAGTATGCAAAAGGTTATTTATTTGTCAAAACAGTTTTCTAGCTCATGACTATAAAAAGTACTAATAAACAAAAAGTATTTTCATAATTTTTTAAGAATATCAAGGAATTACTACAGTAATACGCTGCAAACATATATGTATTTGAAAATTTTCTTTATTATTAATACTGCACTTTTGACTAGAAAATGTAAAAGAATGTTAGGAACATTAACAAATATTTTATATATTCTTTGACCAGTACTTATCACCTGTACTCGCATTCTTAGAACCGGTTTGGGGCAAATATAACTCCGAACTTACAAAACTAGAAAGTTAGGAGAATACGGCTAAAACTGATAGGAAGTGAAGAAAGCGGATTGCATCAATGAAGAAATTGGATTGCATTCTAATTTAAAAATTAAGGAGTTTTTAAGGACCTTTGAAGAAAATTAAGTAGTTTTAAGGGCCCTTAAAAATGAAAGTTAAAATTAAGGAATTCTTAAGGACTTTTAAGGACCGTGGGAACCCTGAAATTTTAACTCTAGAAGGCAATCCTTACACATTGGAAATATTTTGTATTTAAAATAAGATATTAAAAGCTGAAAAACAACTTTTAAAGTTCAATATAAACCTTTTTAAAGTGAAAGCATAGCTTATGTACAGCTTGCCTTGCCTTGCTTTAAAACAAAATTTAAGAAAATTGTTCAGCAGTTGAGTAGTGACAATGTTTGACGAAAACGAGATTGCTTTCTAAGGTTAATCCAAATGATTCCATGTTTTAGTGCTTATTGTAACTAATTTAAAAAAAAAAAAAATCTAAAACAATATTACATGAAATGAAAGTATGATTATAATTTTTAGAATTGTATTGAAATATTAACTATATTAACTTTTTACTTTCAAATAAATAAAATTATTTTACATTACACTTGAAGGTAAAAAAAAATATATTCACAAATATTAAAAATGTAATTCCCATTGTTGACTAACAAGGAATTTTTTTTTAATCCAAACTCTGTTATGGAGTTACTGTCTTACAACTAGTTTTAAAAAAGATAAAACATTTTTACCTTCCTATTCCAATAGAATTATCATTTTTCTTCATACCAGAAGTTTCATGAAATGATGATGAGTTAAAAACTGGTTGTGATCTGTAATCAAAATACTAATTTTTAAAATTAAAGATGACAAGTTTATTTATCAATATAAATAAGGAGGAGTGTTTGTGTGGGTGTCTGTCTGCAAACAATTGAGTATAAAAGGTGAAAGCTACATGCACACGAATTAGTATAGTGATTCTTCGTGACACACTGCAAAATTTTTCAAAGTCACCCCTCCTTTTTTTTTTTTTTTTTTTTTTTTTTTTTTAAATCCAAATTAGTTTTATTTTATTTTAAAACAAGCTTTTCATACATTATGGCTACTTAAATCCAAATGATCCAATGTGAACCAAATTTGATATATGATCATATTATGCTGTGGAGTACATTATAGAGCACATTGAATTTTTTGTTTCCATTTCATAAATGTTGCCTTTAGAATAGAAATTTTATTACTAAATTAAATTAGCTCTTTCTCTTTCTTTTAATAACGAGTTAAACTATTTAAAACTTCTTAAGTAATTTAATTTATTTGAACTGTTATCTGACAGAATTTTTGTTTATTTTGACCATATTTACTTTTGTTACTTCATTTATTCAATTTTATTTGTCATATTTATTTCAGTTTAAATTAATTCAACTGTGTTATTTAAAAAAAAATCCAATTTTTAGATACTAGTCACATGAATAAATTATTATTTGTACATAATACCTTTATTCTCTTTAAATGATCTTAGACACTTTTCTGTTAACATAATAAATTGCCACATATCACTATTATTCCTTTCAAATCTTTAGATTATATTTTTAAATTTCATGATATAAATAAATTTAAATGAAAGTATTATTTTTTATTTAAAAAATATTTTTTTAAAAATATTACATCAGGTTTTTGGATTCAAATCAGATCATTTTATTTCAATTTTATTATTATTATTATTTTATTTTTTATACAAATTAAACAGTACAAATAAAATTAATTTAAGTTACAATGATTAATGATAGTTTTCGTTAATCAATTTATTTTCTTAATGTGTGCAATAGTATTTATTTATGACAAATTATGCATTAAATGCATGAAGTATGTTTTTTTTCCATCATACCTCCAAAAACTCTTACAAACTGTTCACTTGTTTTTCATTATTTACAGACATAAATTCTATTTATCAAATCTGTTTTTAAAGCACTAGTATTTAAATAAATACTTAATAAATGAAAACATTATAGATTTGATGTAAGATTAAGAGAAATCCTGAAAGGAATCTGATTTGATCAGAAATCTCATTACTAAAGGAAGAATAATTAAACCTTATTTTTCTTTTGCAAATGCTATGATATGAGTTACTGTGCCTTTGAATGCTGCTGATAATGCATTATATACATGTAATAAAAAATAATGCTTTTAAAAAATTTATAAAATGTGAAAAAAGGGTATTTTTGAGTTAAAACAATGATTTTACAAAAAATCTAATTTAAATTATGATTTATATCTAGGGGATATATAAATCAGAAAACCTTGTATCTTATACATGAAATGCTTAGTATGGGTGCATGTAAACACAATTGCACAGAAATGGTATGACCTATATACATAAACATTTTATACAATACTTCATGGTATGTTTAGTGTTAAAGTGGTATTTCACATGCATTTTAAACATTTTTCTCTGCAGATATCAAATGAGGGATTGTATAATCTCAATCTAAAATTCCCTTTCAAATAAATATCCTAAAAAGTTTGTAAACAAGCCACTAACATTTAAGATTTTTTCTAATGAAATCTTAAAATCAAGTTTCAGTTAAAATGATACCTCATTTCAAATATCCTATAAAAAAAAATAAAAATAATAATAAAAACTACATAATGTTTTGAGATTTATTAGAGTTAAAGACTGAAATACTCTTCTTTAAAAAGGAAGAACTATAAATAAATAACTATTAAGTGGTTTTTTAAATTGAAGTTTTAACTGTTAAATAATATAAATTTTTGATAAATATGAGTTTATTGATAATATTTTACGTAATGCTTTTCAAACTTTTATTTTTACAAAAGGTTTGGGAATAAAGGATTTTTTTTATTTTCAAAATAAACTTTTATGGCCTATCCTATAAACAATATTTTTTGTTTGGTTCCAATAAAGGTTTATTTTAAAGGTTATGACAGTTTTCTCAGCAGGTGGAATTAGCAAACAGCATACTAGTGAGTTCATTGACTTAATACACTGCACACACTTTTGAAACTTTTATATTTAAACTATATAATAGAACAATAAAAAGCATAGATGAAGTTCCCAAATGGTAATTAAAACTGTGACATTGAAAATACTTTCAATAATAAATTTCTGAAGTCAAAACAAAATAAAGATGCCCAAATTCTTAATTATTTAATTTATTCATTACTTTTTGGCTATTGTATGGACATTTTAACCTGATTTCTCAGCTTTTCACAACTTGTATAATATATAAAAGGAATTAGAAATATAAATGTCTTTTCTAGAAGTAATAAATGTTGATACCTACAAAGATTTTCTTATCGGGGAATTTATATTTTGTAATTTTGAAAGCTATGGCTTATAAATAATATCTGTGGTGTACCTGATGAAATTTTATTTTTCTTGTTACCAGTTTAAAAATATATATATTTTAACTTAACGTTTTTCCTATACTTCTAATACATTATTTATTCGATTTGATTATAGAGTAGTGAGAAAAAGGATTATCAGTGTCAACAGTTAAAATTCACCTTCAAGCAAGAGTAATTGCTACATAAAGAAGAATCAAAAATTTGTTGAGGTGCCAATGAATTTTCCATTATCAAGTGTGCAGCACATTTGCCAGAGTGGCTTATCTAATAAACTTTAATTTTTTAAGGTCAATTATTATGTGTGCAGCATGTGCTCCAGGTGGCTAACCTACCTAGTGTTATGGTATATAATAAAGAATCAAAACATTTAGCTATGATATATATTATACAAGTACATAACATCCACACATACATTAAAATAAAAGCTATATATTCCCCTTTAATACAAAACAATTGGTAAAGTAGTCCTTTTCAAATTTTTATCTTTACAAAGTAAAACTTTTGCTGAAATATAGCATAGAAAGCAAAGCCAAAAGAAGTAAGATACAAATAGTGAGAAAAAATAAGTTGACAATTGTTTTGGTGCTTTGTTCTCAAAACGAAAGATACCAGAGTACTCAGTTACTTGTAAAAGCAAACTGAGCCTACAGTCAGAAAGTTAACAGTTTAAATAGTCATGCTAAACCTAATGAAAACAGTCACTATATGCAGGAGAAGGAATAGCATCCAGGGGTGAAGTAAAATAATATAAAAAGAAAAAAAAATTAAGAACAAACAGTTAAAAAAAAATATTTAAAATTTTTTATGGTTAAAATTTAAAAATATTTGTTGAAAACATACATTATTACTTTGTTGAAGAAATATTATCTTTGAAATAAATTATTTACACAAATAATAAAAGGGATATATAAAAGGAAAGTTAATAAACATAGAGCCATTTTCTAACTTTTAAAAACAAAAAAAAACTTTTAAAATGATTTATAAATTTTTTCTACACATATTATTACAACTTACCTCATAATTTTATCTTTCATGCTAATAACACACAATACAAAGCTCTTCAGAATCATTTTATTTTACTTCATATATTTTAATATATATAAAAAATTGCCCATTTTAATTTTAGACTGATCAATGATAGCTAACAAAAATGCAAAAACAACTTACTGAAAAAGAGGCTGTTCCTTGGAAGCATTTGAGAATGAATCAATTGGTTTATTGAAAAAACTGAAAGATGAACTTACAGGAGGAACAAATGAACTGGAAGTGCTAAAAAACCCCTAAAGAAGTAAAATTTAATACACATTGGAATATTTAAATATCACACTTTAATAAATACTTTATAAATATGCTAGAAAGCACAGCAATTTTGTTTTGGCTTTATATATATATGCATGTATCAGGGGTGTTTGAAAAGAGTCCGAACAATACCTGGAGAATTTTATGGATTTATGTGATGGAGAATATAAAAATGAGTATTAGTAAACAACATTTTGGAGGAGGTAGGGAGAGAAAATTAAATCACTTCTATAAAAATGATAAAAAAAATAATTTATAAATGTAAAAGTATGTGAAACATTTAAAAAGTGTTTAAGTTTAAACCATACCCTGGGGAAATTAAATAAAAATAATTATCTTCTGGAATTAGTCTTAGAAAGACAAGCATACAATTTCTTTAGTTAACAATATGGCAAACATACTCTCTTGAGCAATGCCATGCATTCCATTCATGTTCAATGAAAACAGAAACTCTATAAAAATTTTAATCATGACAATTATAAAAGAGATGGTGCTATTATGTGGTCTTAGAGACTCTATGACCTTCATCCCTAAGCATTTGTACCCTCCAAAGTTATAAATGACCCTAGCCTTTTTCAGTTCTTTCCTGCAGTATGTGATGTCAAAATCAGCTTTTGGATAAAAAGATACCTTCTAATACAGCCAAAAATTAAATGCTAAAACCTTATATTAAATAAGCAGTCAAGGGTGTATATTGTAACAAAAAATATAATTTTACATGGAATTTGAAAGAGGCATTAGGCACAACAAAATGTTAACAATGTTTTACAAGCAACGACAAAGGGAATCATCTATCAGTCGTCAACTGTAGCTTCTTCTTCTGGCTGTAATTTTCCACAGTATGCTAGAAAAAGCAGCTTATCAAGATTGAACCTGTGGTTTTATGGTTTACAGTCTAGAAGACTATGCTGCAGCAGTTGTATTATTTGAAAGTCAAAGAAAATGTGTTGCATTTTTCTGCAGAAAGGTCCAAAGAGAAGTAATTTGTAATATTATTTCTCTGGAATTTTAGTGATTGTTAGGGTAAAAATCTCCACAGTTCCAGGGTTTCCTCAGAGCACAAACAACCCTGATACACCCATACACATATGTGTGTGTGTGTGTGCAAAGATATAAATGTGTGTGTGCAAACATATACAAAATTTAAAGTTCATCTATTCTTACAAAGAAAAACAAAAATTTCATTTTATTCATTTATGTTTTAAATCAAGTTTTCATTTCTCTTCATGAAACTACATTTCTATTGAATTAGAATTTAATTTTTTTAGTTTTAAATGTTTATGATATAGAAAGAATTTCTAGGTAAATGCTTGCATTGCTAATTCCCAAGAAAATTTCATACTTAAGGATTAATTTAAAACACTAATTAAAAAAAAAAAGCTCTACTGTTCTTCTTGTGAATATAAGAAACAGGAAATCATTTTATATTTTACTCTAATACATTAAAACTGCAAATAATTACTTTAAACAACTGTAGAATAGTTTAGGGAGTGAAAGAGGAGTACAAAATGATACAATTTTTTAAAATTTATTCTTCCCATCAAAAAATTAAAAATTGTAGTCAGTTTTTAAATTTTCTTTAAATGTGTTAGAAAAATATCTAACCCTTTTAAAGATAACCAAGATTTTAAAAATATCTCATTTATACACTTATGCCTGAACACACACACATACACACACACACACACACACATATATTTATCTTATTAGAATTTTAAATTGTAAAAATGTTATCCTGTAGTTAGACCTTAAGTAGAACACACACACACACACACACATATATATATTTAACTATGTATATATTTTTTCGACACTTTATTATGGTGATGACTAAATAACTTAAGGCTCAAAGCAACACACAGAATTCATAAAATATAAATTTCAATTTACATTAAAAGCAAAGAGAAAACCTAACTACATTCTTTAGTAAAACTCATTTACTTTTAGAAAAACTTTTAATTATTGCTTTTGTTACTTTAAAAAATGACCAAAATATTTCTTAAACAAAGTGGAAGAGCAAATTGCAACTTACTTTAGGTTCAGCTGGTAAGTTTGGAAATGATGATGTACATACTACTGGAAGTGGTTTAATGTAAGAGCTTTCTGTAGTAACAAGAGGAAGCAGCAAATTGTCTTTTGGCAACTCAGCTGAAATACACACAAAATTATTTACCAGACTTAAATCTAACACAGAGTTTAAACATAAATGAACACTAAGAAAAGACTTCTATTCAAAAGTATATATACTTGGATGAAAATGTTGCATGAATAATACATCCCCTTCTATTTTTTATTTCAACATTTCTTGCTTAAACTGACAGCTTCAGAGTAATTACTATTTAGCTGAATTAAGATGTATCTGTTTTAATGACAGTTGGCAAAATTAGCCTAGAAGTGAGATGCAACACTGTTTTTCTCAAACCAATGATATAAGAAATTGAGGCATGAAACACAAACAAAATTATATGACAGTGCAAACAAATGATATTGTTACATAGACATTAAAAGATTGCAAAATGCTCCAGATTTAATCTCAAAAAATTTATTTTCTCTCCTTTACACTAATCCACTTTATCTATTTGATACATACACTGTTATTTAAAAATAAGCAGTATAAATAACCCATTTAATGGAAAAATTGCTTACTTTTCTTAATCCTTTCATCAAGCAGACATGCCTGTTAAAAGCTGGTTACTCCCCCTTTTTTTTTTGAGACAGAATCCATACAATTAGGATATGGCATATGAGTACTGATATAATTAAAAGTACATTGCTTTGGAAGCTGAATTAATATACAATATTGGCCACTGTGCTTTCATTTAAATATTATGTGACCAACCACATTAAAATACCTACATAATGTTTTGTTTATTACCCTCCTCAAAAAATTCTTTACACGTTTTAAATTTTTGCAATCAACAGATTAGTCAAAACTTTTAGAGGGATTTGTGAATCAGAACAAATATTTAGATTTTTTGGCACTTTCATTCAACATATTTCTATTTAATCTCTATTTAATTATAGGTTAACTTTTATTCAATGAACACAGGCTACGATGAGAGTTCATTACTTAAAAACTCATTCTCTCTAGATCCCCTTGCTAATTGGCCTACCATGGCTATCACATAACTTTATTTTTTAACAAAAAACATTTTCTTAAATAACATTTTCTTTTTAAAAAATTCTGAAGTTAAGCAACATATTCTTTTTTAATCTAGCTTTAGACATACATATATCAAGGATCTATTTAAGTGAAATTTAATGGATCATTCCCAAAAGATTTTACTAGAACAACAGACCCTTCACAAAATATCCTACTGTGAAAAATGAATATTTTACAAATATGTTTTACCTTAAAAATCAACCTTTGAATAAATGAATGAATTACTGAAAAAATGTAATGTTTATATATAAATCTGTTTATGTATACATAGTTTAAAAAAAAAAAAAAGACTTCGTCCGAAATCGAACTTAGTACCAATTTTAGATTAAGTAAAAAAAAAAAAAAAAAAAAGTATCTCTATTTTAAGTTTTTTGGGAAAAAAAAACCCCCAGCAATGAATTTCAAATAATTTTTGAGGTAAAAGTGGGATAATTAATGAGCAAGAATAGCATTCTTTGAGGATATATTTAACAATAAAAAAAAAAATTTTCTTCTGAAAAAGAAGATTGTATCCTGAAACATTTAGATGACTGAATAATCATGTTTCTTGAGCTCTATTTTTCAACTCAAATTTAGAAGAAAATAACAGATAATAGGGGAAAACATCTATTTTAATTCCGAATGTACAAATTTTATAGTTTTAAATTTGTGACAAAAATTAAAGCATTTTACTAAAATATTTTTAGAATACAAACATAACTTTTTACAACTACATTTTACTCTAAATTATGTAAAAAAAAAGAATCTTCAAAACCTGTGGTATAATATAGAATGGATATGTGTTTAAATAACAATATGCACTACCATATTGAAAAGAAAATGCAAACTATCTGATTTTTAATGGGATAGTATATATGAAACTAATAGATAGTTCATAATGTTCAAATACTCTATAATTAATCAAGATATACTGACCTTCAACTTTTTCTACAGAGCCTGATCCTGAGCCTAAGCTGTGTGGGAATTTCAAAATATTTCTTTCATCAAAACTGTTAAGAGGTTTATACCAGTTTAATGGATTAGCAGGCAACTCTCCTTTATTTATTACCTAAATTTTTTTAAAAAGAATTAAATTCTATAAAATATTACAATGGTAACATTAACACAATTTTTTTTATTCTAGATATTATAACTGCTAAAAATAGTGAGTTATTTTTCTAAAAAAATTATTGTAATAGAATTTTGAAAAACGTTAATAAAATTCTGAAAATATATACATCTACTATCAAATAAAATTTATTATGCTGGAAATTTTAAACTAACTATGGGTCTTGAGTCATATTTCTATGTATTTAAAACACAAGGGGTTTTCTTTAGACAGTCCATGAAAAGAAGCTACTGCTTAAATCTTTCCCACTTTGGTTTGATTTGGAGCTCTATTGTCTACTATTTTGCAATATAAGGGCTAATGAGAATGGAACCTACTGTTTAAAGCCAAATCTGAATGGCTATGAACAACCACGCTACAGTGGAACTCAAACCCCTGACCTCTGATACTGAAGATAAGTGCTCTAATCATTCATCCCACTTAAGTTTTATGAAAGATATTTGTTTACAAATGTGTGAATATTTGATTTCATGAAAATAATTGGCATTAATTAGTAAGAATTGGCAATTAATTAGTAATTAATCATTAATTAGTAACATTTCTTTGTATGCATATGCTCAATGCAATGGGTGTATTTCCTCACACATAGTGACATCTCGTTTTTATGTGAGTTCTTTTTGTTTGAAGAATTCATGCTGATACTTTTTTCAAGAGCACAGTGCTATTTTTTTATGTATTTCATGGAAATTTATTTTTTTAAATCGATATGCAGCCATGGATATGTATATAAACTAGTATTAGGTGATGGAAATTATTTATTTAGAGCTCTTTCAGTTTATATTTACAATACTGAAAACATGCATCATCAACTTAGACATCAAACAGTAGCTGTGAAATATTAGTAGCTTTATAAGAAATTTATTATTGTTGATGAGACTTAAAGATTACCAATTAGCACCAAAGAAGATTATGCAACGGTTTTTAATATTCTAAATTTTAAGAGATAAGTTGGTATCAAATAGAGCTCAGGTGTTATATTTCCCACTTTAGACCCACTTCTTATCTATAAACAAATAAAAAATCCTAACATTTACAGTATTTTAGTTTGTCAATTATATATATATAAGCATCAATAATGCATATTATTAAATATCAATAAATTTAAGTTTAGTAATCTTTATAATCCTATTTACCTACACCTGGACTAGATTCTTTTACTGATTTGCAGGCAGTTTTTCATTTTATAGGATTTATAAAATTGTAATTGTAGTAAAATTGTAATTCATAAAATTGTAGAAGCTAGCATGGAGATGTTGGTTAGAAATGCCTACAAATACTGATTAGAAAGAAAAA
Organism: Pardosa pseudoannulata; assembly: GCA_032207245.1. Lineage (NCBI taxonomy): Eukaryota > Metazoa > Arthropoda > Arachnida > Araneae > Lycosidae > Pardosa > Pardosa pseudoannulata. The sequence goes on along the minus strand of CM063504.1, from coordinate 120,313,965 downwards.
AAAAACAACAAAAAAAAAAAAACAGTATGACAGAAAATGGATATTAAATGATACAAGGTTTTAATGATTACTGAATGAATGAATTTAAAATGTATCACAGACATGCACATTTAAAAAGCCATTACACAAAAACAAACAATTATGAGTAGAAAATGGTTAAATAACACATAGAATATGTATTTAATTAACTTCCTTTCTTAATACTTTTATTTAAAAAAAAAAAGCTAAAACTGGGGAAAAAATTGTTTTATACTTCAGTTATTTAAAATAGATATTTTATAAAGACAATCTATACACATGTTAAGAATAAAACACAATTGTAAGTAAAAAAAACAACAACTAACCTTTCCAAGAGACTGGCCCATTTTACTTCCTACTAATAAAAATGACCTAGATGCCGTCAAACCAGATGCAGATTTAGAGAATTGTTTTCTCTCAATATTAATATAAGTATCATCTACTTCTAGTCCATAACATCTACAAAATTCACTTGTTTCAGCATAATTTTCAAATTTTAAATCCTTTATCAAACTTGAAAGTGGATACTGTTGGAAAAAAAGTTAATAAAAAAGAACTAAATAATTCAAAATTATAACAGCATTTAATAAACTATAAGTCACTAGAGTTGATCCCACAGTATTTTTTATCAGCTTTTTTTACAATAAATAATAAATACATGAAAGGTCAAACTGTTTTTTTATTACTCTCTTTTAACAGACTGAAACATACAAAAGTTTGGAAAAACACAGTTTTATTTTTAGGTTAGATGTCTGATTAGGTTAGATGTCAAAAATTGTTTTGTTTTAAAATTATTTGTTTTGCTTATTTTTATGTGTATAGAAAATGTATAATGTATGTGTACAAAATCTGAATTTTTTTAGGGATAATTTTTAAATCTTGCACACAAATTAATCATTTTCAATAAAACCTATTAATGAAATTCAATATATATGGTTGCAACTATGTGTATCTATCTTCACATGAATCACATGGATGCAGAAAGCAAACAAAGTTATCAAGTGGAAAAAACATGATCTGAAGAAGCTATTTCAGTGATTTGTATTCAAAACTTCCAATTAATAGATTATTAAAAACTGACCCCAAAACTATTTAATAATGTGGCACTCTCATTTCCACTGTTGCACAGGTGCCAACTGTTGGTAACATGATTTCAGCAAAATTTTTAAATTTTAAATCCTTTATCAAACTTGAAAGTGGATTTTAAGGCAGATTACTGATTGCCCAAACTACATAACTATTGTTTTTTGGGGATTTTACTTCTTAATATGCTTTTCAATATCTTTTATCTCAAGTAGTTCTGAAGCTATTTATTTCTAATGTTAAAAGTTTTATAGAGAAAATTTATTTGAACAGGATATTTTCATTATTGTTTAAATTCATATTTTATAAATATTTTTATCATGCTTTATTTGCAAAAACAATCAGCTAATATATTTTGAATGCCAAGTGGTTAAATTTTAAAATCTCTAATGTTTTATGTAGTCTGAGTCTATTGGTTAAAAATAATAAATTTAATGAACTTTAAACGACTAATAAAATATCCAAAGAATAAATTTTGACCATTTCTTAATAGCCCAGTACATCTTCATTCTATACACTGAAAAAAGAAATATCGGCAATGCAATTTCATTAAAATATAATGATTAATAACCTTTAAAGAATTGCAGTAAAAATTTATATGATTTTTACTACTTGAAGTTTAAACTATTACTTTTTGTAGTAAAATAATTACCGTAATTATTGCTGAAAAATTTGGAAGATTCTACTTTAAAATTTCACCCTTTAAAAATTTAGGACTTCCCTGAGCAATTTATCCCTTGTATTCTGGGAAAATTGAATTTTATTGTTATTTTTACAAAAGACAATTGTGGACAAGTTCATGTGACCTCACTTCTTATTCTAGGTCAGAGAATATGTATTATTTGAGCAATGCTGGGTTATGCAGCTAGCTATTTTATAAAAATAAAATTTCCTTAAAATGCTTATCCACTCTATAAACCCACACATTTGAACTTATTGATATCAAATTACAGTTATATGATTAAATCATATACAGAAAATTATGAAATTGGAAGCATACCACAGCGGTTCATGGACAACTGTGCATGTACATATTTATAACTGGGACTATTTATCGCTAATAAGCTAAAATTTTTGTCAAAAATCTGCAGCACACAAGGTTTATTTAGCATTTTTTATTAACATGTTTATCTATAGTAATGGCTCAAAATTCTTAGTTGGGAACATTTATTATCCAGACTGAAGGCTGGGTGCATGACAGCTAGCTAGTAATGTAAATATTAAATATGTGATAGCTATCACCAGAAATGTTACATAGATTATACAACTGCAGATACAAGTCTTTCATACAATTATCTCTGGATAAATCTTTTACTTTCACAGGGAAGAGTATACAGTTATAAAAGTTAGTACCTTCCTAAAATTTCTTTTTATTTATTTATTTTTGCTTGAATAGGCTGTGAAAATCAAATATTTACTGAATGTATACTAACAATATTATAGACTCTCTTATGAGGGTCATAATTACCATGACTGTCTACTTGCCTCAGGTACTTATTTATTACAATTAATTAATACATACAACATTCTTATTTAAATTTTTTTTTACTTTTTAAAATATGATTAGATACATTTGATTACGTAAGAATTTGTAATAAATATTTTGCAGGTACCATTGAATGAAACTAGAATTGCTCATTTTAGCTCTTAAAATGGAAACAAACAGAATAATAGCGAGCATGAAAAATTAATCAGTTTCGGTTTGGATAGTTATGAATGTCTATATTCTGCTACATGAGGGCTAATGAGACTGGGACATAAAGCTTAACTTGCTAATTTACTGGTGTTTGCAATCAGCTATCTATGCCAGCAGTGGTTGAACCTAAGAACTTTGAAACTGAAGAGTAATGCCCTGTTTATTTGCCATTGTTTGACTTAGTCAATTTGGACCTCTGGGGAAAGTGGATATTCCCATCATAAACACTAATAAACTTTTATTGAGCTCCAGGTTTGTTGCTCTACAAATCAAGATGTAACAAGACCAAATTTATAACAAATTGAATTTGAATAAAATAAACTTCAAGTTTTGTTAATTTAGATTTATTTTTAATTCCCAAAATTTAATCAGATTTAAAATATCTAAATGCATTAGTAGTTTGTCCTAAAAATATGTTTAGGAAATAGTCTTAAAATTTGGCATCTTACTGCATATCTAAATTAAAAGGGATCAATATACTACAGTAAATTCTGGTAAAGGGGGGGGGATAATATTTACTTTCCAGAATTATATTTCCAGAAAGTGGGTTTTTCAAGTAGGCCTTTAAAAACTTAAATGAGTTTTTTCAGTTTGGGCTCAATTTGTCAAATCCTGTGTAAATGCTACTGTTGAGTTTTGTTTTGCAAAAACCGCCAATATTACGCTTGGCGCCAATTCTGGCGCTTGCTGTAAAACTGCCACATTAAGAGTTGTTGTGTTTTTATGTTTGTAATATAGAGTGTGTAAACTGAAAGTGTGTTCGACCCTTCGCTTCGAGAAGGCGACTGAGTATTCGTCTGAGAATAAAAGTTTAATTTAAGAGCTACAGTCCATCATTTATTTTGTGATAATCATTACCTAATTAAGAACCAGCGACCAAGCCTCTTCATGATGTGGTCCGATCTCCCGGAGTGTTTTAGAAGTGTGATTTTGTAGTGTGAAGTACTCTAAAGTTTCGATTTTGGTTTGCGGAATGTTGGAATGGAATGTGTCCTGAGTCATCACATCCGTTGGAATGCGTGCACCATTTCTGGTTTCAGGTTTGGTTTTTGCATTTTCTTTTTATGAAATGTTGTTGTAGTTGGCTTCGACTGAACTAATTATTATTTCGTGTAACGTGTTAATGTTTTATTGTGTTTAGTGTTTTTTAAATATAATTAATAATGTTTAAAGGAGCTCGTAAAGCCGATTTAAAATTAATTTGTACTGAAATAGGCGAGAAGTTCGAGGAAACTGCTACAGTTTCCGAATTAAGAAACTTAATTTCAAATAGTGAGGAGTACAAAAACAATCCGTCTTCAGTTATGGATATTATAAACGAAATTATTGAGGAAAGACGCAACGAGGAGGCGTCAAAAATAGAATTAGAAAAATTAAAATTGGAAAGAATTCAGGCAGAATTAAAATTGGCCGAATTACAAAAAGAATCATTTTCTAGTAGCGGTGAAGAAGCGAAAATTGAGTCGCTTGATTCGTTTGTTAAAAGTGTTCGTGTTTTAACCGTTAAAGTTCCGACCCGGCCAGATGGGTGGAGCCATTTTTTTCTTTCGTTGGAAAGAGCATTCGATGCTAAAAGTGTTCCCAAATCATACCGTGCTGAAATTTTGCTAATTTTGTTAGGGGAACGTGCTAGTAACATATTAACATATGTTAAAACAGACGAAATTTCAGATTATGATAAATTAAAACTAATTGTTTTGAAGCAATTTCAGCCTACTGCTCAAGTCTGTTTAGAAAATTTTCGAAAAGCATTTAGACAAGTAAATGAGTCCCATACGCAATTTACAGCTAGGCTGACTACTTCCTGGGATTACTATTTAAAAATGAGAAATGTTAAGACCCTGGAAGATTTAAACCAATTAATAATTTCGGATAAACTTTTTTCTACTTTAGATCGTGAAACCGCAATGCACATAAGCATTAAACAAGGTGAGGGTTGGATGTTGCCAACAGAAATGGCACAAAATTGTGATGTGTTTTATCAATCAAAACAAAAACCGCAAACCGATACTTATAAAGGCTTTCGTACGAATCAAAGGGGTGTTAATATGAAATCTCTTTTTTCTGGTGTTAATTCAAACGCGAATAAAGATTTTAAATGTGTTGTTTGCAAAAATGAAGGTCATAGGTTGTATCAATGTTTACTTTATAAGAAACAATCTGTTCCAGAACGACTGGAAATAGTAAAGAGAAATAATTTGTGTTTTAATTGTTTGGGAAAACATAGTGTTAAATCTTGCAAGTCAAATTTTTCTTGTAAAGAATGTGGCAAAAGACATCACAATTCACTTCATTTTCAAAAAGTTTTATTGAATGTTGAAGGTGAAATCGAAAATACAGGTTTAGGACCTTTTGAAGGTCGAAATGGCCTTTCCCTAGCAGAAAATAGAGGTTTAGATGCTAACTCTAAAACCTTTGTACCTGAGCGTATACCCGAGACACAAATTAATTCGGATGTGTTAAATTGCGCAACTAGTGTCGAGAATCGTTCTACAGTTCTTTTGAGTACGGCCAAAGGGCTAATAAAAAATAGATCCAACAATTTTGTTGAAATAAGAATTTTGTTAGATAATGGTTCAATGAGTCATTTCATGAGTCAAAAGTGCGCAGAGGCTTTGGGCCTTAACAAAAATAAAACAAATATTAGAGTATCCTGTTTAGGAAATGTCTCATTACCATTGCAGGGATGCGTAACAGCAACCATCGCCAATAAAAGGGGAACTTTTATTCGAGATCTTGACTTCTTGGTGGTTGAATGTATTACAGATAGGATACCTGCGTATTCGATAAATATTCCACTCCCACAAATCCAACTTGCTGATAACTCTTTCAACCATCTAGGGGAGGTGGATTTACTTTTAGGAGCACCGATTTTTTACGAATTGTTAAAACCTGGACAATTGTACCCTCCAAATTCAAATTTAATTCTTCAAAATAGTGTTTTCGGGTACATTGCCTCGGGAAGAGTAACTTCTACCAAAGACTCCTATTTACATTGCGGATTGGTTCGTGAAAATAGTTTAAATGAAACTTTACGTAAATTTTGGGAAATCGAGGAGGTTGAACCCGAATTAAATAATTTGAAAACTAAAGAAAATCAAATGTGCGAAGACCATTTTAAGAGCACGCATAAGAGAAAAGAAAACGGTAGGTATGTAGTTCAAATGCCGCTTAATGAGGATCCGAGTGTTTTGGGAGAGTCAAAAACGATTGCAATTAAGAGGTTAAATTCTTTGTGGAACCGACTAGAAAAAGATGCGGAATACTTAAAATTATATAAAAATTTTATTGACGAGTACGAACAATTAGGTCATATGACAGAAGTAACATCGATAAACGAACATGAAATTACTTACACCATGCCACACCACGGGGTGTATAGACCAGATAAAACGTCTACTAAATTAAGAGTAGTATTTAACGCATCAACCGAGACCTCTAAAGGTAATTCATTAAATACGATTCAATTAAACGGAGGAGTAATACAAAAAGATCTTTATGATCACATGTTAAATTTTCGTAAATATAGGTACGCCTTTACTGCGGACATTAAAAAAATGTATCGCATGATTGAAATAGATAAAACTCAAAGGCCACTACAAAGCATTTTGTGGAAAGAGAGTGCAAATGCCCCTGTTAAAATTTACGAATTAAATACTGTAACATACGGTACAGTGAGTACACCTTTTCTTGCCATGAGAACCCTAAAACAACTTTCTGATGACGAAAGTGAAAACTATCCTTTAGCAGCACCAATTTTACGTGAAAACTTTTACATGGATGACGCTCTTGTTGGTGCAGAAACAATGAGCGAAGCTCTCGAAATTAAGAGACAACTTACGTGCGCACTTCAATCTGCAGGGATGGAGTTGCATAAGTGGTGCAGCAATTGTCCGTCGCTGCAAGCTAGTTCCGAATTGGGGTATAACTTTACTGACAGTGAAGTGAAAACGTTAGGGGTTCGATGGAATTGTCAAAGAGACAATTTTATATTTAAAACTGATCCTCAAGCAGCTACGCTCACGAAGCGTCAAGTACTGTCGACGATCGCGAAGATATTCGATCCTCTTGGCTTAGTGGGTCCTGTTGTCGCTAAGGCCAAAGTGTTTATGCAGAGCTTGTGGGTACTTAAGATTGGCTGGAGTGATGCGCTTCCAGAGAGAGAATCCCGAGAATGGCAACGTTTTTTAACGTCTTTACGTGACCTCAACATGGAGATTCCTCGAACGATATTCTTGCCAGAGTCATGCTTCATTGAGCTTCATGGATTTGCAGATGCGAGCTCAAAGTGTTACGGTGCAGCCATTTACGCGAAATCCAAGAGCTACTCCTCAGAGACCTTGATCCGGTTGGTCACAAGTAAATCCAGGTGTGCCCCGGTGAAAACCGTAACAATCCCCAGACTCGAACTCTGTGCCGCCGTACTGTTGACCAAACTGATGAAGAGGGTTCAACAAATTTTGAATTTGCCGAACCATACGGTATATCTGTGGTCGGATTCCATGATTGTTCTTTCATGGATTGCTAAAGAACCCTCACAACTCAAAACCTTCGTGGCTAATAGAGTCGCAACTATCCACGAACTAACTACAAGGGATCAGTGGAGACATGTGTCTACTGATCAAAATCCAGCCGACCTTGTGTCCAGAGGTCTGGATCCGGACAAGATTGCCCAGGCCAACATCTGGTTCGAAGGACCAGAGTTTCTGAAGGGAGATGACTATCCCATGCGAATTATTGCTTCTCCTTTCGGTAACCAAAATGACTTTGCCAGTGAACTGAAATCAAGTGAAAATGTTATCGAGTGTTTTACTGTGACATTTAATTCGTTTATTTTTGATTTGCTTAATTCTTGTGGTAATTATTTAAAGGTATTACGTGTACTAAGCTTTGTTTTCAGGTTCATTTCCAATTCAAGAAATCCCACAAAGAAGATTTATGGTTCCTTGAAGTCAAAGGAACTTCAGGTTGCAGAGGAGGTGCTTATTCGTGAATGCCAAAGGCAAGATTTCAGCAAAGAAATTATGGATCTAACGGTAAAGGGTGAAGTTGACAGGGGAAGTAATATAAGATCTCTCAATCCCTTTATTGATGAAAAAGGACTTCTGAGGGTTGGGGGCCGGTTAACAAATTCCAATTTAAAATTTAATCAAAAATTTCCTTTAATTTTGTCTCCAAAATGTAAAATTACTCCCTTGATTATCAACCACTATCATAAAATTAATTTTCATTGTGGGCCTCAATTATTATTGTATTCTATAAGAAATAAGTTCTGGATATTAAATGGTAGAAACACTTGTAAAAGAATTGTTAAAGATTGTATAACTTGTTTTAAGGCCAAACCAGTAACAGCCCAACAGTTAATGGGTGAACTTCCGAAGGAAAGAGTCAATGCTGACTTTACCTTCAACTCGACAGGCGTTGATTTTTGTGGACCTTTCTTAATTAAGTATAAGAATCAGAGGAAGGGAGTCTTCCAAAAGGTATATATGTGTGTGTTTATTTGTATGGTTACGAAAGCTGTCCATTTGGAAATTGTAACAGATTTAACTTCGGAGGCATTTATTGCCGCATTAAAACGCTTCTTTGCTAGAAGAGGAAAAAGCGCCAAATTATTTAGTGACAATGCAACTAATTTTACAGGTGCTAACAATGAGTTGAAAAAGCTATTCAAATTAATAAATGCTCCAAATGAAATTTTAAAGGATTATTGTAGTTCGGAAGGTATTGAGTGGAAATTCCTTCCACCCAGAGCACCAAATTTCAGTGGGCTTTGGGAAGCGGGAGTTAAGTCGTTCTAGTATCATCTAAAAAGAGTTGTCGGTAATGCTCGATTAACATTTGAACAATTTTTGACTATAACCACTCAAATCGAGGGCATATTAAATTCGCGACCTTTAACACCTTTAACTGCCGACGTAGAAGACTTGGAAGTTTTAACTCCTGGACATTTTTTAATTGGTCGTCCTCTGAACGCCATAATTGAGCCTAACTTGATTGATATTAATGATAACAGATTAAAATTGTGGCAATTAACTTCAAAGTATGTTGTTAGATATGCAAATTCAATGTATCAGCACTTCGGAACCAAAGTTCAACTGCGGGACTGTCTGGCTGCTGAACTACTGGATGAAGTATAAGACGGGTGAAGGCTAAATCTCAAAAACTGGCTTTTTGGTTTTTCGTTTCGCCTCTCCCCTGGCATGCAGGAAGTTCCGGGAAATCGTTTCCTCCTCCTCGTTGATAGTTAAAATACAATTTGTTCAGCACAAATACCTATGTGCATGTATAAGGTACTGTGATTTATTTTTTTAGGTTTTATTATGTTGTGCAAAGAGCATCATCTGTGAAATTCTTCCTAATTTATTTATTGTTTACTTTTATTATTTTACTTTTGCATTTACTTATGTTTAGTTAAATAAATATATTGTTTACTTTAGAATTAATGTATTATTTTTGCCATACATGATGATATGTTGTTTTTAAATAATTAATGCACTATGACTCCACTTCACAACCCACTCATGGGCTGATATAAAATATTACATCCCAACAAAGGTTATGGGCCCAGTTAACATTTCCTCTTATTAAAGCTTATGGTCAGTTGTCTAACACTGACGTGATATAATATATATATGATCAGATCGTTGGCGTTTTCGTTTACTTTGACCGAGTGGTGTTTCTTATGTAAGTGGAAAATTGACAGTAATTCAATAAAGGTTTTGATTACAGAAAGGTTAAGCTTATATGAGCCTTGTGGCTATTGTAACTTCATGTCATCATATTGGCAAAAGAAAAAAAAAGGTGATTTTGTAATGTTTAAGAGTTTATTGACGGAGGGGCAGAAGTTATTAATTGAAAATTTGTGTGATTTTTAAGTGTAAATTTGCAATTTGTGTATGCTAAAATTTTGTTATACCCTTTTTACTTTATTATATTTTAGAATGTGTTGTGTAAAGGAGTATTTTATAACAGGAATTTAGTATTGTTATTATAAACTTTAGTATTGTGATTATACACTTAAACTTGCGAAAATGGCTCAAGTAGGCATTACAATCAATAAGTTAAATCGCGGGAATTATATAAATTGGTCTCAGGACATTAAACATCTTTTAATGGAGAGGTCTCTCTGGAAAATAGTTACAGGCGAGAAAGTAGCACCCATAAAAGAATTTGTCCTTGATGATAAGGGTAAACCAACAGAGGTTCAAACCAAAGATTCCCTTAAGGATACCGAAAAATTTGAAGACCAATGTAATCAGGCGAAAAGTCTTATCTACTTATACATAGAGACTGATTATAGGAGAGTAATTGAAAATATTTCTAGCCCTGTAGAGGCATGGAAACTACTCAAAAAGCATTTTCAACCCGATAACCGTAGTTCCGAAATGGAATTGATAACACAACTAAATGAATGTAAGATGAAGCCTGAGGAAAACATAGAATTGTTTAGCTCGCGTTTACGACGCTTAACAACCCGACTACGAAGTTTAGATCCAGAATTTAAGGATAAATATTTCTGTTATCAACTAATAAGATATCTTCCCCAAAATTTTGACTCTGTTGTTCAAACAATATTGAGATGGTCGGAACAGAATTTTAAGTTCGACGCCATAGTCGATGAATTGGTAGCAGAGGAGACTAGGCTCAGAGTCCGAAGTATGGATAGTGAGAAAACGGATATTGATATACAGGCGGTTGTTAGCGAATCTAGAAAACTAAAAATGAAATGTTTTAACTGCGGTAAGATTGGACACTTAAAGAAAAATTGTAGGAATAAGTCTAACATTAATTTCCGGGGTAGACAATCGGGACAAAGTTCGCAGGTTCAAAACCCTAATCATGTATTTAGATTAAGAAGTAAAAGTCGTGAAAACCAAAGCCGGCAGTTATTTAAGAAAAACCAGAATAATTCTCATGCTAACTTTGCTATAGAGGCAAATTTGTGTAATTCTAACCATAATAGTACCTGGGTGTTTGATACTGCTGCTTCACATCATTGTTGTAGCGATAGAGGTCTGTTCGTGAGGTATGATCTTGTTGAAGATGACAAGCTAGTCGCTGCTATTGAGGGTGCCACAGCCCCTATATTGGGTAGAGGTACAGTTCATCTAAAATGGGGAGGCAAGGACCTTTATCTTCGCGACGTAGCACATGTACCGAATTTAAGGAGAAATCTAGTGTCGGGTCCCCAATTGGACAAACTAGGTATGTTTATTATAGGTAAAAACGGCAACATAGATGTTAATTGGAAGGGTGTGGAGTTGGTGTTTACAGCTAAGCTGCAGGAGGGCTCATATAAAATTAAATTTAAAATCCCTGAAACAAGCCGGAAAAGTGTAAAATTTAATTCTAAGGTCTCGGTGATTGAAAATAAGGTAAAGAAGCAGAAAACAGAGACATGTAATAAAAATATCTTAGAAAAATGGCATAAACGTCTCTCTCATATCAATACTCAAACCATAGTCCAAACCAGTAAAAATCAAGGTGTTTGGGGTTTGCCCTTATTAACTAATGCCGAAATAAAATGCGAAACATGTAAAATTAACAAACTTAAAAGAAAATCGTTTCCTTCCTTAAATAACACCCGTTCAAAAGGCCCACTAGAAATATTATTAGCTGATGTGTGGGGTCCATGCAAAGAAATAGGTAGAAGAGGAGAAAGGTATTATTTATGTATAATAGACGAGTTTTCAAGAAAAACAGCATTATATCCAATACGAACTAAAAATGAAGTAACAGATATCCTGATAGCTCACATTAACAAAGCAGAATGTCATTTGGGACTAAGAGTCAAGAACTTTCGATCTGACAATGGAGGAGAGTTTACTGTTGGAAAATTAAAGGATTTTTTCCTAAGAAAAGGAATACAACATGAACTGACAAACCCCTATACTCCTGAGCAGAATGGTATTGTTGAGAGGTTTAACCAAACTGTTCTAAATGGAGCAAGAGCAATGTTGAGTGAGTGTAACTTGGGTATGAAATTTTGGCCTGACGCCATGATGATGTTTACATATACATGGAATCGCCTTATACATAGAAACGAGACAAAGACTCCGTTTGAACTATATGAAGGAAGAAAACCGTCAGTACGTCATTTAAGGCCATTTGGAACCAAAGTATACTGCTGGATTCATGGAAGGTATCGAAAATCAAAACTTGAAAGAAGGGCAAAAATAGGGTTTCTAGTAGGGTATTCAATTAAAACCCGGGGATACAAGATATGGATTCCGGAGGAAGAAAAGGTCATAGAGACAATTAACGTTTCATTTGATGAAGAATCTAAACAAGAACCAACAGAAAGTAACGCAAATAAAGGAGCGGTGCTGGGCAAAGATGAAACGCAACCATTGTTTCCAGAAGGTAGTGAATATGGAGAAATGGAAGGAGCAGAACACTACCCTTTAAGAAGTTATTACGAATCTACTGATGATGAAGATGAAACCCCAAGAAATGTGGAACCCGAATCCGTAACAGAGCAAGAATCTGAGTCAGACCCTGAAAAGGATATACCCTCTATGAAAAGAATTGTGAAATGGGATAGAGTTGTATCTGAAAGATCCGATGGCTCTCGTACTGATGTTTACTACTACGAAGCAGATAAACCTAGGAGTACAAAAGGCAGAATAAGATCCTTAAATCAAGCTCAAGAATATTGCAGTAAACATGGTATCCATTTTGATCCATCCTTATTTGATTTTAAAGGGAAAACGAACAAGTATCAGGGTATTGTTGGAGAGAGAGAAATAAATGACAGCGTTGATAATGTAACAGCAGACTGGACTCATAATAGCTGACTAGATGTTGTCATTCCACGTACCTTTAAGCAAGCACAAAAATCTGTTCAGTGGAAAGAATGGAGGGAAGCCATGAAAACTGAATTAAAAATGATGGAGGATCGTAAGGTATGGCATTTAGAAAAATTACCGGCTAACACTAATACCATTGGGTGTAGATGGGTATACACATTAAAACGAGACGATAAGGGAAAAATTGTTAGATATAAAGCCCGTCTTGTGGCACAAGGATATAAACAAATAAAAGGGGAGTCATACGATTTAACCTTTAGCCCAGTCGTGAATTTTGGAGTAATAAGATTTTTTCTTTCGTTGCTCGTATCGTGTAATAATTGGTATCACACTCAATGCGATATTACCGGTGCCTATCTTTACGCACCATTGAAAGAGAGTATTTTTATGTTGCAACCCCCAGGTTTCAGTATCCCTGGAAAAGAAAATTTAGTTTGTAAATTGGACAGGGCCATTTACGGATTGCACCAATCAGGAAGAATGTGGTATTATGAGCTGGATAAGGTATTGCTAGAACTTGGTTTTAAAAAATTTGAAAATTGTAATTGTGTTTATACCTATGGTTCTAATGTCGTTTTAATCGTATATGTCGATGACATTGTTGTTTTTGGTAAAAGTCAAACGCTGATAAGTGAAACTATAAAAATGTTGGAGGGACATTTTGATATAAAAATAATGGGACAAACTAGAAAACTATTAGGTGTTGAGTTTGAAACCAGGGAAGGTGAGGTCAACATTCACCAGAAATCTTACATTGAAGAGGTGTACGATAAATTCAATAGTTTTAAAATTCCGGTTTCATCCCTGCCTATTTCTAAAGGTACGATTTATTCAAACTCCAACTGTCCACAAAATGATAGTGAAAAACTAGAAATGGCAAAATTTCCATACCGTAGTTTATTAGGGTGCTTGTCATTTATAGCAAATCGAACTCGCCCAGATCTCAGCTACGCTGTGAACATCTACTCTCAATTTCAGTCAAATCCTGGTATGATACATTGGCTAGGTTTATTGAGGGTTTTGGGATATTTATATTATACTAAAGATTTAAAATTGCATTTGTCTTGCAAGAAAGCTCAAATAATCGCTTTCTCAGATGCAGACTTCGCCTCAAATAGAGATGATCGCACCTCAATGGGTGGTGAACTTATTTTGTTAGGAAATTCCCCAATAGCATGGCGTACTTTCAAAGAGCGTTCAGTAAGCTTGTCTACGATGGAAGCCGAATTCATTGCAATCACTGAAGTAGTGAAGGAAATGCTATGGTACGATAAAATCTTAGGCGAATGTTTTGCAAAAGGGATTATTAAAGGATTTAAGGTAAAAGCTAACTTATATGCAGATAATCAAGCAGCAATAGATTTCATACGTTCACCAATAGAAAACTGTAGGTCTAGACATATAGACGTTAAGCTATTTTTTATAAGGGAATTGGTATTTAAAGATGAATTCAAATTGGTGTTTGTAAGATCAAAACAAAATTTGTCGGATCCCTTAACAAAACCTTTAACTAAACACGATTTGAGTCTATTTATTGAGAACTTATTTGTTCGGGAATAAGGTTTAGTTTATTATATGAACTCTTAAATCGGAGTATGGAGGCTGAAGTTTTTTTTATAATTTAGAGGTTAAAGGGAAGAGGTGTGGCAAAATCTTCAAGCTTTGGTGTTGCAAATGTGTTTTTGTATTTGATATTTTTATATTTATTGTATTTAGACTTGGATATTTATATATTTCTATTTAATTTGTATCGTATAAAAAAAAAACTGCATTGATAACAAAGTGTATAATGTGTTATATTGTGTGTATGCATTTGTATGAAAGGGGCCCCTTGCATGTGCTTTTGTATCTTGTGTATTTACTTATTCTTATATATATATCTTTGTCTTTGTGATGTTTATCGATATTGTGCACTGTTATGTGTTATCTTTGTAGTGGTAAATGTTGAGATGCGTTGCGTTTTAGATTTCTCGTATTTACGTATTGATGTATTGTATTTCAAAGTTATTTTCATGTATTAGACCTAGAATTTAGGCTAAGACTGCTTGTGCACATAGGAAGAATAATGACTGTAGTTAGCTTAATGCGTTGTCCGAAGGATGCTGCTAGGAGGGGCAACTGTTAGATATGCAAATTCAATGTATCAGCACTTCGGAACCAAGTTGTTAAACTGCGGGACTGTCTGGCTGCTGAACTTCTGGATGAAGTATAAAAAACTGGCTTTTTGGTTTTTCGTTTCGCCTGTCCCCTGGCATGCAGGAAGTTCCGGGAAATCGTTTCTTCCTCCTCCTCCTCGTCGATAGTTAAAATACAATTTGTTCTGCACAAATACCTATGTGCATGTGTAAGGTACTGTGATTTATTTTTTTAGGTTTTATTATGTTGTGCAAAGAGCATCATCTGTGAAATTCTACCTAATTTATTTATTGTTTACTTTTATTATTTTACTTTTGCATTTACTTATGTTTAGTTAAATAAATATATTGTTTACTTTAGAATTAATGTATTATTTTTGCCATACATGATGATATGTTGTTTTTAAATAATTAATGCACTATGACTCCACTTCACAACCCACTCATGGGCTGATATAAAATATTACATCCCAACATGTTCAACGTATCTGGAAAAAATGGAGCAATACATATTTAAGTCACTTGCAAAATCGTTCCAAATGGACAGACAAGATAAAAAACATAGTGATTGGTGAAATGGTCTTGATTAAGGAGGACAATGTCCCCACATCAAAGTGGATACTCGGGCGAATTGTTGAAGTATTCCACGGAAAAGACAATAGAGTCAGAGTTTGCAATGTAAAAACGAATTCTGGTGTATATAAAAGACCTATTTCAAAATTGTGTATTTTACCTTTAAAAAACGATCTCTAAATGTAATTTACGAAAGTGAATTATGCCATTATGTATCAGTGCTAAAAATTAGTAAACGTATAAATTTGAAGATAATAATTTTGATATACATATAATACTAATAATTGATTTGTGTTAGAAACTGCATTTTTTAATGAGTATTTTGAAAAAAAGAGTATTTTTTTTTTAATGTTTAAGTTGTACTATTGTGAAGTATTTTGTTTTTTTGTTAATTGTATAAGTCAAGTGAATTATTTTTGTAATAGATATTCATTTTAAGTGTTTTTTATATTATGTATGAAACCCTTTGTGTGGGTTTCATGGCGGGGAGAATGTTGAGTTTTGTTTTGCAAAAACCGCCAATATTACGCTTGGCGCCAATTCTGGCAGCTTGCTGTAAAACCGCCACATTAAGAGTTGTTGTGTTTTTATGTTTGTAATATAGAGTGTGTAAACTGAGAGTGTGTTCGACCCTTCGCTTCGAGAAGGCGACTGAGTATTCGTCTGAGAATAAAAGTTTAATTTAAGAGCTACAGTCCATCATTTATTTTGTGATAATCATTACCTAATTAAGAACCAGCGACCAAGCCTCTTCAGCTACCACAAATGGAAGAAACTATTTTCCAGTACAACTAAATATTTTATTATTTAATGTCTGTCTTATAAAAAATTCTGTTACATTTATTGATATAATTCACTACTTAACATTCAGTCAATCAGTTAGTTATGGTAATTAAGATAAAATACTTCCAACAATGATTTTTATTTTGGCTTTAATTATTTTCCTATTGATGCAAATTTTAGTCATAAGCTTATTTGAAAAGGTTTTAACTAATTTATAAAACTTTTATTAATATTACAAATAATCTTAATTATTAACAAGAAATATAACTTACTGACCAACACTTACCAATGATGAAATGTGTGGAGTAGAATATGCACGAACAATAATTTGGAGGGCTCTGGCTCGAGCTTCAGGTATATACCGATGTAAAATACAACTACTCAAATAATTAGCTTTTTCAATAAGCTTGAAAAATTTCACATAGTTATGGCTTTTGAATGCTAGTGCAGCATTAAATGCAAATTTTATTTCAGATGATCTAAGAAGATCTTTCCTAATATCCTTAATAAGTCTAAAATTAAAGAGAAAATATATAATAAATAAAACATTTGATACTAAATAAAATATTTTAAAAGATTTATTGGCACAAAGCTATGATAACATTTCTTTTTTAAGAGTGACTTATTATTAAATCTTTCCAAATTATGAACTTAAACACACACATCATGAAAATATCTTTTCATATAGAAAACCTGTATTAGCAGTATCTTAAAAACCTTTAGTGTATAGAAAAAAAAATCCACAGTTTTACTGTCTTACTTGAGAAGAACACAGATGAAAACACTTTATTTCATTTTAATATTGAATGAAGTAACTCTTAAAATACCAAAATTGCATGCTTATAATAGAATTTGTCAAATATGTGCTGAAGAGGTTATAACGGAATTTACTCCTCACCTGTATGAAAAGCCACGAGAGGGCACTGTTTTTTATTATAAGTATACTATTTTTCTGTATTTGTGTGCTACTACTGAACCCTTGCTTGCAACATATTAACATACATATGGCACATTTATTGAAGGCATGCCAGGTCTAACAATACTGGGTCTCATTTTATATGTTTAATAATTGTTTGTTTGTGTTGTAAATTGGAAATATTTTCTTGAACATGTTGAGGCTCTTCTATTGAATGTTTCTGAATGTCTTATTGTGACTTCTATTAAAAAGGTAAAGTGCATACAAAGCCATTGACTTTTAATGTATAAGAGTAACAGGGGTGCTTGTAGACAAAATAGAAAAATAATTGGAAAATTTTAAAAGAGCAATGCAAAACAATAAATAAATAAACCTTTTAGAGATATGAAAATATGTTAAATACATCTAGAAGGATTAAATTTTACTCTGAAAAAAAAAAGAAAACTAAATAAAAGTTTCCTTAAACTACCAGAAGTACTTTTAAGTAAAGGAAAGCATTCTATTTCTTTTGTTAATATGACAAATACTATATAGTATAATGACAATGGTTGACAAGCTGACTTGGCTATATTTTCATATCCTTTCAATGAAAGTAATGTCCTTTTTACATCTTCAACCTTTAATTGCTGCTATGCAGTCTCAAACTTTATAACTCTCATTCCTAAGCATTCAGCACTCCCCTCTTAAATCATAAATGATCTTTGCACTTTTTTACTATTTTCCTGAAGTATGCTGTTAATGTAGACCTTTATGTTTTAACCTGTTATTTTAAAGTTTGGAGTGTACTAAACCTTGTCCTAGCCGTTGTAAAAATATTTGAGAATTATAGAGAACATGCTGCCTTGTTTGATTTGCTTTCAAAGTATATAGAAAGGTGTAAGGAGAAATAATTCATAAGTTTATTGCTCTGTAAATGGTTAGAGTAAAATCTCCAGAATTCTGGGGTTACACCAAACCTCAAACTCTCATACAGTAATAGGGGCAACAAAAATAACTAGCTGTTTTATAGATAGTTTATATATTATTTTATTTATAGAGAATTTTTTAGAAAATAAATGGTAACTTTAAACGTCTTTTTCTCCATGTTTGTTTTTTTCCTTCTGACTATTATACAGTCTAAGTATAAAATGTTAAAGTGCTAAACTTATTCTAAGTTAAAGTGTTAAAATTTTTATACAGGTTTTCTACAATGTATAGAATAAAACTGTGCATAGAATTAGAATAAGTTATTTCTGTTTTTATATAAAAATACATAGAAGAAACTATTAAATTTCATTGCTTTTAATGTACATTTTAATATAATATTTTTATACAATTTTAAAGATATATCTATCAATCTATGCACAGCCTTGTGTAGATGACTTTAGTAAATCTAAAAAATAAAATTTAAATTTAAATTAAAAAATAAAATTAAAACAAATATTAATATTTGATAAAAATATGGTTAAAGTTTTTTTTTTAATTTATAGGTTTAATTAAATGAAATGCTAAAATAGACTTTACTTTCCTGAATACATTTTTAATTAAATTTTAAAATACAAAATAATTAGAACAATTACTATAATAGGAATAAAAATATATTAACAGCACTATATCCTCTTAATAAAAACTAGATAAAATAGTAATAATTTGCTATTTTTTACTATTGCTTAAATTTTTTTTTGGCAAAATCAAAAGGAAATATAAGTAAAAAGCACCTCAAAGTTTCTCCTTCAGTGAGACTTAATAAGATATCATAAGATCTAAACTCTGCCTCATTTTGACAATGGATTCCTTTAGACTGTAAATCATGATACATGTGCTTTAATGTCTGCAGGCATTTAGTCAAATTCTCATTATTAATTTTTGGATCAAAGGTTGCAGCTTCTTCCTCAGATAATGCTTCAGCACAGTGGATATGGAAACGTACACATTTTTCAATGATTTCAACGCATTGGACATCACATAGTTGCTGTTGAGTAATATCCTACAGTAACATTATTTATTAATATCAGAAATGTAGTTTAAATTACATTATTAATAATAACAAAAGAAACAAAGCTTATTAAATTCATACACTTATTCATATGTATAAGGGAAAACAGAAATGTAACAAACTTTTCTCGAATAATAATACTCCTTAACTGTAAAATTTATAATATAAAATAAATTTTTCTTTCTCTGAAATTATTCATATATTTGTTTTAAATTTGCTAAAATAAATTTATACAAAAGTTTTATAGTTTGAATAAAATGTAGTTAATGAAAAAAAAGGCATTATATTCCTATGACACATACTAGGATTGGTCATTTCGCCAGCAAAATGGTATTTTTGCCAGGACAGTGGCAAAAACTAGAAAAACCCTGGTAAAAATAGGCAACAATGGCAAAATCTAGAAAAATTGGCTGGATTTTAAAAATGTACAAAATAATTAATAAATAAATTAAATAATTTTGTGCATAATACAATTGAGACTTAAATCGGAAAATAATTAGATATTTCATTAGTATTAATTTGACAATTTCAAATAATTTTCATTGATGTTAGCAATGAAAATACAATATTCTATTTTTGTAAATAAATTTATATGATCAAGGAATGGGATAAAAAATGTTTTCTTTATTTATCAATTTAATATAGTAATGTGTACATATATAAGACATATATATTATATAAGAACTAAAAACGTTTAAACCTACAGTTTGTAGGGGAAATAAGCTAATAATTACATTAAAAACAACATTGCACATAAAAACTTGCAAAATCAATCTTCATTTTATCTTTTTTTTTTGTATCTCTAGGAAGTATAACTTTAGATTTAGATTACTGTTTCAATAACGCATTGAATATTCTATGTAAAAAAAAACAACATTATGTATCTTTAGATTAGAGTTAAAATTAGTAAAAGTTAAAATAGTTACATCCCATAAATAGAATATATCCATTTTTGCCACTTGGCAAAAATGTATTTTTGCCAGGACGGTTTTTACCAGTTTTTTCCATGATTTTTTCCAACTTTGGCAATAATGTGCCAACCCTAACACATACAGTAGCAAAAATATCAACAAATAGGACATGCAATGCATTCAAATGATGAAATTAAAGTATGAGATATGAACAATAGTTCTGTTAAACCAATATCCATCCCTCGGTGATATTTTAGGGTGGAATGTACTTTTACATGCTTTAGAAAATCTAATTAATGTGGAAATATAAAACAAAGAGACTAATAAGATAAATTTGAAACAAGATAATTGTTTTGATTAGAAGAGTATTGAAAAGAGCTTTTTCTGAGTTAGTTACAAAGTTACACTTACAGCTAGTGTAGAAACTTTTAAAGCCAATTATTAGAAGCTAGTCTTAAAAGTAACAAACTATATCTCTCCAAGAAAAACAAACATTTAAGGCTAAAATGGAATGTAAGCCATCCTCATATTTATTAGTAACTCAATGAAACAATTTATTATTTGAAATATTCAAATCATACTGAAATAAGCATTTAAACATTTTACTTTCATTACTGCATATTCAGTTCAGGATTTAAATTTTTAAAAATATGATTCATATATTGAATAAACTAAATAAGGCTCAACTTATGGGAATAAGAGTAATTTTAATTTGGAGAAAGATACAAAGTATCTTGAATAACAGAATAAGTAGACATTCTTAATAATAAATCATGTAAAAAAATATTAAAGAAATTGTACTACATGCAATGTTTTATTTTTATAAAGCCAATTTAGTTTAATAAATTTCCATAAACAGATGAGTAGAGCTTATATATTTTATTACAGAAGTTCTATTGCACATAACACTGAGTTAACACAAGATGTTATCAGTTGTAATGACAGCACATACCTTTCTAATAGACCTAGTTCTATTCCATATAAAATCATACCAATCAGCTAATGAGATATATTCCAATGATAAATCCATAATATTACATATCAAATAATCCATTGTGAACATCAACACTGATATAGGTCTTAATTCATGAGGCAATGGTTGTTGCTGATCAGCAGACGAACGACTGTATTCTTTAACCATATAACTGTGATTAGCATCACGGGATAATACCTACAGATACAAAAAAAATATATATATATTAAATAACAAATATAATCTCAATAATCACATAACTATAATTATTATTACAGCAATGTTATCTATGAACAAAATTGAATTATACTACATACACGGAGGGATAAATAATATAGAGGAAGTTTACAGCACATTTAACATGCATATTTTAGTTCAGACATAGACAAGCTTTTGGGGTTGTGGGTCAAAATGAACCAAAGCGTGAACTTTAAGATGATTTGGGACAGTGCTGTTTTATTATAAAACAGCATAAGAAGTCAAAATAAAAATTCAAAATATTACGAAAACAAGCATAATAGATGAATGAACTTAATAGCACCCCTAATTAGCCACTTATCCAGTCATTTTACAAATGAATACAAGTAACTGAATATTCAGTAGTTAAACCACTCCTGTTCTTACTTAAACTCTATACATTTGTTTTATATATTATACTTTATTTTCAGAACTCCAGCGGGCTACTCTGTGAGCCACATATCACAGATTGTCAATGTTTGCTTTAACTTACGAACACACAAGGTTTATGGATATAAACATTTTACCATACACAGAAAAAAAATAATCACATATAAGGAAAGAAAGTTGACTAATCAAGAGTATTAAATAAAAATCAGTGTGTGTATTAATTATTTATAATAAACTATTTAAAAAATTTATAAAAAGAATGTCACAAAAATGAAAATAAACTTATTTTTAAAAAATAATTTTCTTTTTTAATGATGCAAACATGTACAATTACTTGAAGTCGTAAATATTATGAGTCCATTTCAACATAAGATATTTAAATCTAAAATTAAATCATCAAACCATGAACTAGCTACCAATGTCCATCAAAAAATATTTGAATTCTTTTATGAGGTTAAAGCCACATAGACTTTTGGTAACAATAAGTAGCAATGTAAGTAGTCAGATCATATACATAAAATAAAGTGAATCCTGCTCTCTATTCCAAATCTTCTCCAATTCCTTCAAATTATTATCATATGCTAGGAAAAAAAAAATAAACTGCAATACATTCTGAATAGGAATTTTACTAAAACTTTAAATGTTATACTGACATATTTTATTAGCAAGTAGATAGCTAAGAATGCACATTTCAAGAGAAATGATCAAGATTAGAGATGTTGATAAATGAATAGACAGTATGAATACCAACAGTTTACAATTTAAAATTTATTTTAAGCAGAGGTTTAACAAGACTTTAAATAGAAAAAAGTGATTAGAGCATTCTTAATAAACAAAGAATAGAGAACTGGATCAGTAAATGATTAGTTATTTATTAATTTTAATTCATATAATACACAGTCCAAAGGATTCACATAATACACAGTTTACATGTTAATATGACCACCACCTGCTTTTCATGCCAACATCAAATAACTAATCACAGAAGGCACGTGTTATCAGAACAATTGGTGGGTATATAAAAAGTGTTGTAGACATTCAGAAAACATTTCAGTTTTTGCAGTCATGCAGAAACAAAGCAATTTACCTGACGTCCAAAAGGGCATGATCATTGGTTTTTGGGAGAAAGCTGGATTATTTTTTAAATGTTTAATTTTGTAAACTTTCTGGGCTGCCATGGTTAAAGTATAGTATGCATGGCAAAATGGCCAATGTGGTGTGCCACGGGCCTTAGATGGCAATAGTGAACAACGCCTGTAGAGATGCGTTCAAACTAATAGAAATGAAATTGTTGAGCAACTAACCACAAAAATGAGCCAAGGGGCTACCAACAGTGTCTCCCCGATGATGGTTCGGTGAACATTGCTGCACATGGGCATCCACAGCAGACACCTGGTTAATTTACCTATGCTGCCTGCAGCTCATCAGAGAAGTCTGGAATTTGCCTGCCAGTAAAATTCCAGCAACTGGACTGCCACTGAATGAAGACAGGTGGCTTTTTTCAATGAATCATGTTTTATGCTCCATTGTATAGATGCATGTTGGCATATCAGACATGAAACATCTGAAAGCAAACACCCTGCAACAATGGTCAGAAGGGTCCAAGCTGGAGGAGAGAGCACTATGGTCTGCAGTGCATTTTCATGGTATTCTCTAGGCTTACTCATCATTGTAGAAGGCACAATGGATCAACACAAGTATGCATCTATCTTAGTGGACTATGTTCACCCCTACATGTTCCTTAGGATGATGGCATTTACCAGCAGGACAATACAACGCGTCATAAAGCATGCAGTGTACATGCATGGTTTGAAGAGCACCAGGATCAGTTTACCATACTCCCTTTGCCAGCAAATTCCCTGAGCTTGAACCCAACCAAAAATCCATGGGAAACCTCGATTGGATTGTTTGCATCATGGATCCTCACCCACATAGCCTAGCACAGCTGCCCACGGCACTAGAGCCGGCTTGACTTCACATCCCAGTGAACCCCTTAAGAAACCTAATTGACTCTCTTCCTGCACATCTTGCAGCAGTATGCATAAGATGGTCACATTAATGTAACTGGAGTGTGTATAATGTTAAATCTCTGAAATAGTTCTGTAAAAAGGTGAATTATAACCAAACATTAAAGCTTACATTTTGATCAAACAAATTAGTCATTTCTAAAACAGACAAACAGTTCTTGGCAATTCGACTGTATCGTTCTTTCTCTGGGCACATATCAGGACAAGTTCCTATAATCTTGGTCTTCTTGGAATCACCTTGCTTTGTATCTACTAAAATAGAAAACAAATACATTTTTAATTTGATTTTTCTCAATACTTTTGCAGCTAAAAAATCTTATTTCTTTTTAGCCTATTTAGTTTTTTTTTAAAATTAATCAGTAGATTCATAACAAAATGCTGTAAGAATAGATTCTAGGGTTAATTACTATCTTGAAAGAGTAAAATAAATGTCTAGACAGCAATGCATATAGATACAGATTTTAATTTTTTGACAATATAATGTGACATGTTCTCCACTAAAACTAAAAGTATATTCTTGTAAATATAAAGACCATAGAATAAATATAAATTTAATTCTTTTAAGTTGCTTTATATACAG
>CM063504.1:120272356-120284856 GCA_032207245.1 Pardosa pseudoannulata | reverse complement strand
CTTTTCTATTACATTCAATGCAAGGAAAATTAAACCTCCATAAGTAACTGAAATATCTACAAACTCCCCATCCTCCATTCTTCATTTAATTAAAATCTGCAGGACTGTTAGCTATTAGGAAAGGGCAGCTGACTTTATACTTTAAAACTTTTCAGTAAGCGAAAGATTATTTATTGGTCATATAATAAGTAACCCAGAAAAAACTGTCCTAAAAGAAAACTGATAGGAAATGTGATGACGGTAGATCGTGTTGATGGAGAAATTGATCACATTCAAATTTTAAAATTAAGGAGTTTTTAAGGACCTTTGACAAAAATTAAGTAGTTTTAAGGGCCCTTAAAAATGAAAACTAAAATTAAGTTCTTAAGGATTTTTAAGAATCATGGGAACCCTGTCTGGTACTGAAGATCAGAGCACTATCATTTGGCCATCATCTAGGTGATAACCTATAAGAGAGGAGAACATAGGGGTCAGGTGCACCAGGCCTCACAACATTAAGGGCTTCAACGATTCATTTGTTTTAATTTATTGTCCACAATTTTAAAATTTAAAGACCTTCTAAAATATTAGTTGGCCCAGGTCCTTACCTTCATTCTTAAAGACTCTGTGTATGTATATGTGTTTATATATATGTAAACAAAACCACAAAAACTACATTTTACAGTTTACCATGTATACCATGTATAGAACTTTGGCTAGTTTTTAAGTGTTTATTGTGAATGGAAATTTAAAACATGACAAAATGGGAGTAAAAAAATTTCAAGAACAAACCTGATTTTTCAGAAGTAGATTTTGATTTTGAGCTAGATAATCGTTTTTGTATCTCAATCAATTCTTGGGGTCGAGGAATCAAGTGAAAATCATCAGACCCAATTAAGTCATCCATAGGATCTTCACCTGTGAAAACAATAAATTATACTTAAGCAATTCTTTTAGCTAATGAAAAAATTACATCCTGAGATAGAAACCTAGTTTAAGCGGATGTTTGGCAAAACCACAGCAAACAATATGCTGTAATAAAAAAACATGGTCATGCATTTTAAAATAGTAGCCACAAGTACATAAATGTTTAAATAAAATTGGAATTAAAGTGAACTAAAGAAACATTATAAATTTCAGCTTTAAATATAATTAATAAAAAATACCACAACAGAAATAAAGTATATAATTAAATAATTATCAAAACCAACTAAAGAAATACTGAAACTCTCAGTCATAACTATGATTACTGAGAATAGCATCAAAATATTTATAAATCGAAATAAAGTTAAAAGCAGCAAAAATCAGTGAAATACACTGTTAAAATTGATTGACAATATACTGATTTGTACTTGCATGAAAATCTTTATTAGGCAAACTATACATACTAAATGCAATGAGTTTGCAAAGTAAAATACAGTTATTGATGTGAAATTAAATTTCAGACTGGAAATTCAATGTAATAATGCTATTACATCTAACAATTTATCACTTGATACCAAATTTCAAACTTATTGTTTATTTGATACTGCTAACTTATATCATGGTTGCTGTTTGAATAACAAGCAGAATAATCACAAAATGACTAGATATACCAAAAAGATCATAAATGTAATAAATTACTAAAAGTTTTTATTTAATTCCTGTTTTTAAGCTATTCAATGAAACTGCAGTTTGGAGTGCCCCCTTTTTTTCTTGGGATATTAATTGGCACTAGTAGTGGCAACATGCCATTTAAGATGGCAGTGATAAACATTCAAATGAAAAATAAAAATGCAATAAAAAGAATAAGCTATAAATTTTAAAACAATAAAAAGAGGATAAAATTTATACAAAAAAATAATCAAACTTTTAAATATACAAACATATGGATCATTTTTAAAATTTGAGTCATACTGAAATTTAACATAATATATGGGTACTTGTTCTATAAAAGCAATAAAAAGCATAAACTATGAGTATTAAAATATTTAGAGCCGGATACAAAAATTTTATATACAACTGTAGTTGGAAAAGCCCTCTGGTTACCATACATGAAAAAACTTGCATACTTAGCAATAATAAATAAAGATTCAAATTCCCTGGGGCACTCTAAACTGCAGTGAAGCCAGTTATTCTACACAATAATAAAAATAAATAATGAAACGGTCAAAACAAATATAAAACAGCAATGAGTACAACTGGTTTTAGAAACCCATATCCAGTAACTTTTATACATATGTACACGATGCATTACAAATTATTTGATGAAACTTTAATACACAGATGAAAAACAGAGTTTGAAGCTGACAACAAGCAGAAATGAATTCCAAAATAAAAAGTTTTAACTCTTAATTACAGCTACAAACAATTGACAATATAAAGTTTCTCTTAGGACGATGGATCTACTCAACAATTTAATATTTTGTTACTTTGAATAATTCGATTAAAGATAATGGAATATTTTGAAGTAAAGCATATCTTTCGGATTTCTTACCATCATCAATGTTAGCCATGGTGAAAATAAATATTCATTTAATAGTAATAAAATAGATCCAGCTGACTCTATGAAGAGTTATTTGAATCGTTATTTTCAATTACATTGATCTTTGTAAATCGGGCACAAAATTAGTTTTAAAAGATCCACAAATTTGAATATCTCTGCTCTTAAGTAGTAGTTTTAAATTTACGCACATGAAAACACGAGTATCTGTGATGCCAAAATTTCGAAA
This sequence comes from Pardosa pseudoannulata, assembly GCA_032207245.1. NCBI lineage: Eukaryota > Metazoa > Arthropoda > Arachnida > Araneae > Lycosidae > Pardosa > Pardosa pseudoannulata. The sequence continues at coordinate 120,282,166 of CM063504.1, read as the reverse complement.
TTATATATACTTGTAAATATACATTTCGTAATCGCTAAAGTGCATTGAACTTATGTTACATAGCTCGCAGATCACAATTGCAAAGTAATAAGCATTAAAATTAACAAAGGAGAAAATGCAATAGAATTGTATTGCTAAAGCAAATTCTTAAAAGTTTAATTCTATTGTTATGAAATATTGAAAGACAAAAAATGATAGAATAATCACTATAAAATCAGATACACTGATTGGTAATAGTATATCAGCTCATTCCCTGCTGATAGAAACAAAGGCTGGCATTTACAAATAATAAAAAACAATTGGAGAAAAGTTTAGTTCAAGAACATGAAATCTAAAAGTAGGCATTCAAGTTTACACAGAAGGTATTTTCTCCCATATAAAATTAATTATTTAATTAGCTTATTTTGCTGTTTTCACAAATCCTTCTAGTGAAACACCAAACATTTGTTCACAAAATTATGACCTAAACGACATTTTAAAGTTAAAAAATTTCCTCTGAATGTACTATGTTAAAAAATTAGTTAAATATTTCACAGATTTTAAAATTTTCTAAACTGGATTTTTTTTTGTCTGGAAAATGAAATGCATAATGCGGTAGGTGAAATGTTCGATACCTTGTTTTGAAACTTATATTAATAATAAGATTTGTGCATCTTCCTCAGGACGTTTGTTTCAATAAGATCCGATAATTCAAGGCTGAGGGCTTGCTTATAAAAGGGTCCCAATGTCGAACAATACGCTTTCTCTAGATTATCTAGACTATTTTAGAACTTTTATACGGTATATCCTATTATTGTATTTATTCTAATACTGTCTTACTTTGTACTACCCAAAAGATTTTTTGTTATATATAAGTTGTAGCAATCATAATATATTATTTTCACAATTCTCAAAACATGAGCAAAATTATCTACAACTTTTTAAACGATTAAACGAGGTAATTTACATTAAATAAAAGAAATTATTAAAATAATTTACACTAATCTTCTGTATGTAAAGTTTTACTGTAGGTCTTTCTACATTCGTTTCCTCAATAATATATCATTTGGCTATTGGTTCTATTTGCAACAACAAATGTTATTTAATTACCTCAAAATAAGCAATTTGCTTTTTACAATACGACACTGGACTAGGGACCAATCTAAGGTAAAAAGGGCACTGATCTTCCTAATTTTTAAAATTTTATTTGCAGCTCTAGAGAAGACCACCAGGGAGACAAACTTCTCTCAGAAATAGATAAAGATTCTCCTCTTGCAACACTGCAAAGCATAAGTACTCCACTGGTTTATCTTAGGTGAAGTATTGTGTCTATTAGCCACAACTATGAGAAAAATATAACTACATGTGCTAGGGCTTGAGATAGTTCAAAGCAGGGGTTCCAAAGCTTTTTGTCCCTAAGAGCACATTCTAGAATACCGGGAGAGGTGAACTATTTATTTTTTTTCAAGGTGAATTTATAGTTGGATAGAGTTAATAATTCATGCACATAGTGTGCGAAAAGTATTTAATTCCAAATATAAAACTTAAAAAATACAAAAATATATTGTTTTTATTTCTATTTCATTAAAAGTGAAAAAACTTTCACTTATAATTGTATTGAAAACTAAAATATTTTCATTGTGATTGCACAGTGGCGGGCACACTTCAAACGATCGGTGGGCACCACCGCCGAATGGCTGCTAGCTTTGGCTGGCATAATGGAATGGCTGTCACAAATGGCACCCTGGCTCTCACGTTTAAGATGACCCGACTACAAGTAAGGCTTCTGATGTACTACTTCGTTCATGCCGTCCAGTGAAAGCTCCTAGCTACGATGAGACAGCTAACAGGACTCAAGGTAAGTTCATAGAACATGAATAATGGAATGACGAATACTGACAGATGAATATGAGGAGATAATAATATTACACAAGTTAATCTAAACTAAGGTTTCTCAAAGTGTGTTCCGGTGAACTCTAGGGTTCCTCAACTACCTTTCAGCGGTTCGTCAAGATATTTTTAAACACTACCAGAATTTTTAAAAAAATTCGTCAGTTCATTTTCTAATGCTTCTCAGTCTCTTACATAGAATTAATTATAGTAACTAATACGCTATAAATATAACAATAGGGAACAGAAAAAGTGATGTGACAATAAGCCACTCAAACTATGCCCGACAATACATAAAAAAAGGGTGAAACATTTATAACTGATTGGACGATTTATGGTCTTTTTTACAAAAGTGTCTAGACCAATCTTTTGTTTGAACTTGAGACGAAAAGGGTGCATAGTTTTTGCAGTCAGTGAGAAAATGTCCGTTTGATTTTATGTACTTCTCTAATTAAAACTTACGTTAGAAACAGATCGTTGTATTAAAAAAGTTGCACTAAAATGTGCAATCTCTGAACACTTTCGATCAAATTCCTTATTAGTTCTTGATACTTCTCGTGCATATGGGAATCATGGGGACGAAGAATCAAAATAATTTGCTTCATTTCAAAGAGATATGCATATTCCGATAGGTGAAATGAAGATGCTCTGGCGGAGTGCATTTTTGATTACTTGCTATGTTTTTGATGTTTTGTCATTGTTCAAGGTACAGAATAATTATTTTTTAATCATTCAGCGTGTTGTTTTTCACATATGCATTGTATGTGAACGATTTTTACACCTTACAGCATTTTTCTTTCGATTTTTCGGAAGCCGCTGTAAGCGTATTAAAATTCTGTTTGGCTAACCTGTTTTACTTCATGCAGCAAATTACGTTTTTGATCTTTTATCGTTCGGAAGTTGAAGTAGTGCTTTTTATCACTGCTAGGTACTCCGTAAAAACCAATTACCTTGACCTTGACCTTGAACCTGTAAATATAAAAAAAAAAGAAAATATGACTGAAGTTATATTGGTTTCTGATTTATGAACGCTGTCATAACCATCAACAATTTTTCATATGCAGAAAAATATTCTTTTACAGCTGTACCTGCTAACGTAAAGCACCATTTGAAAGCTACTCATCGAGATGACGAGAAAAAGAATATTGATTTCTCTTGTACGCTAGCGCAATAAACTTTAAAAATTTTAAAAGATTATTTTTTAAGCAGAACACATAGTTAAAAAACATTCACCGAGGCTTAAGTTTTAGTGGCCTATCAAATTACGTGATCGGGGGAAGCCCATACAACTGCCGAGTCTCTTATTAAGTTACATGCTATTGTTGACTTTAAGTCTACTCTCGATGAAAAATCGTTAAAAAAAATTGTAAAAATTCTTCTATCGAATGATATCGTATCTCAAGTGAAAAAATTGCAGGTGATTTAAAAGAAAAACTTTTTTATCGCATGAAGTCTTGCAATTTGCTTTGCAGATGGATGAGTATACGTATTAGGGCTTCAATATTGCTTGTTTTTATGAAATATCATTATTCGATATCTCTTATAGAAGATCTTCATTCATGCAAGCCGCAGCTAGCACATGCAACTGCAGTAGAAATATTCAACATCTTAAATTCCTTTTTTCTTTATTGTAGTAAGGAAATGTCAAGGGAAAATTGCATTGACATTTGCATGGATGGTGCTAAAGCTGTGGTATGAGAAATATCTGGTGTGTTCTCTCGCACAAAAAAAGGTTGCAAAGAACTGTGCCAGCAGTCACTGTATGCTTCATAAGCTTCTCGCCTAAATAAAGGGCACAATTATGATAAACTTCATAAAATCTCATCTGTTACATAATGGATTGTTTAAAATCTTATATGATGATGTGGAAAACGTGTACGTCATTTTTACTTGCAAAAATAAGGTGGCTATCTAAAAGCAAAAAAATTTGAACTTTTTTTTTTAAGCTGAAATATGTGCTTTCTTTACTGAGAACCATTTCTATTTGGAAGATTAATTACTCGATGAAGGGATTATTATTTAAAGTGGTTTATCACGCTGATATTTTTTTTAACTAAAAGAATTTAATCTTACACTCTAAGGAAACCGAATGGATGTATTCAGCACCAATGACAAGATAGTGCCATTTAAACGAAAGCTTTGATTTTGGATTAGTTGCTTCCGCAGCCATGAACCTGACTGTTTTCCAACAGTAAAAACCTTTCTTACAGAGTTAAACTCAAATAGAAAATAAGCAATGCGAGGATGCCCTACATCTTGACTCTCTCAGTGATTCTATGAAGTAATACTTCCCGAATGAGCAAAACGAAAATTTAAAAAAGAAAAAAAGCAATTATCAATCAAAAAAATCCTCTGTCCTAAAAGAAATACCTTACTGTTTTTTTCGGAGGAGTAAGAAAAAATATTGAACTGACATCGGACTGTTTAATACCATTACTTTATAAAACAGTGTCAGAATCGGAATTTTGGTGTTGTTTGAATAGAGATTATCTATGACTATAAAAAAAGGCTCGGTCTGTACTGTTTCCTATATTTTCGAAATTGGCTTCTCTGCAAATGCCAATTCAGATGTTTAGTTTTCGTTAACGAAAACTAAACATCTGAATATGTTGGATGAAAAGCATGATACGAGAATAAAACTTTTTTCAATACAACAAAATTTTACAATGCGTTGTGACAGTAAAAAAAACAAAGTCATTTGTCCCATTGATACTTTTCATTATATCTATACTTTTATACTCCTTTTAAGTTTATAAGTCTTTATCCCCTATTTTTAGTCTTTATGTTTATGTATAATCAGGGATAAATGATAATCCCGTAGTTTTTCACTAAGAATTATTTATTCGAGATTACCATTGCTATGTACACTCATGTCCATAAATTAAGGATAAATTCAGAATCACACAGAAATTGAGCTCTAAAATAAAAATTTCACCTGTAGAATTATCACACACATCTTGAAGAAGAATATGCAAATTGCAGGAAACCACCAGATGGCGCGGATAGTACGTCACAATGACGAGAGTGTATGAAAGGGGTATATAAGGAATGGTAGCAAAGAAGTAAAATTGTTCACAAGCGCTTTAAAAGCCTTTCAGTGCAATAACCGCATAGTTATGGCACAAAGGAAGCATTTGGATGATTTTTTACGTGGTAGAATTATCGGATGACTGGAATGTGGAAGTATCCGAGGAACTTGGAATCGCCCAGAGTGTCATCTCCAGGCTTTGGCAACGATTCAAACATGATGGTAATGTGAGTAGATGTTACAGCACAGGTCGCCCCCGAGTTACTACGCCGAATGATGACCGGTATTTGGCAGTTACTGCCAAAAGAAACAGACGGAGCACAGCATCAGACCTGTCTCGTCAGCTCTCTTCAGCTACCGGTACGACAGTTTCAAGGCAGACCGTGTACAGACGCTTAGGGAACATTGGTCTATATGCTCGTAGGCCTGTCAGATGTGTTCCCCTTACCGCAACTCACTGTCGCCTGCGATTATGCTGGGCTAGAGAGCATGCATTGTGGACACCGCAACAGTGGTCTTGTGTGATGTTTTCCGACGAGTCCAGGTTCAGTTTACATTCTGATTCTCGCCGGACTTTCATATGGAGAGCGCCAGGTACCCGTTACCACCAAGAGAACACCATTGAACGACACCGTTACGGTGGTGCAGGATGGCTCGTTTGGGGAGGAATTATTCTTGGTTCCAGAACTGACCTGCATGTTCAGAGTGTAACGATGACAGGCCACATCTATCGGGATGTCATTCTGGAACAACATGTACGTTTTTTCGGGGCGCCATGGGTCCTGAATTTCTGTATATGGATGACAACGCCCGACCTCACCGTGCAAACATTGTAGACGAATGCCTTCAATCGGAGGATATCACCCGTATGGATTGGCCAGCATACTCACCGGACTTGAATCCAATAGAGCATGTGTGGGACATGCTTGGCCGACGAATTGCAGCCCGTCAACCCCCTCCCAACTGTCTATCGGAACTTCGGAGGGCATTGCTTGATGAGTGGTGTAATTTTCCCCAAGATCAGATTGATAATCTGATACTCAGCATGCGTAGGCGTTGTAACGCTTGTATTGCATCGTCCGGGAGACATACTCCGTATTAACCATCATACTAACCATGTTATACTGTTTTCTGTAAATAGGTTCTTTTTTGAAATTTGCTCCAGGGAGTAAAAATCGCAATTTTTATTAATTATGTCAAACATATAGCATCTTTTTTGCTCTTTACCTTTTGTTTAATAAATAGACTTTACAAATAAGTCAAATTTGTTTTGCTTTTGTCTCTTTCATTGCCTGAACTTCATTATCCTTAATTTATGGACATGAGTGTATAAGAAAAGAAAGGGTAGGAAAAAAATAAAAAAATAATTAAAAATCTAAAGAAAGGGTTGAGAACCAATGATTAGACGTTTCAATAACCATCTAAAAAATCGCACTGGTTTCGAGAGTTCCTAAACAAAGGAAATGTTAAATTTGAAAAATACTTGTATTTTTCAAATTGCTTTGAAGGTAATTTATGAACTGTTTCGTTTTTAATTCATACATTTGAAAAATTATATATTTAAAAGCAAATTTTTATATACCTAATTTATATTCTTTATCACTTTGACAAGGCTCTTCCTCTAAACCCTCCTTGCCCATGATAGAAGTTTGTATGCTACTGGTGCTCATAGATTGCTTGAGAACATTACTATTAATTTTCGCTACATAAAAAAAGAGCTAATTTAATAGGGATCTAATGTTTAAAGCTGACTATGAAGGCCTACAAATATACAAGCTATTAGTAAAATTTGTACTCTCTGACTCTTGTACCAAACGGTAATACATCAGATATTCAATTTTCGACTGGCCTGTCAATTCTAGAAATCAATAAGGGAAACTAATTTCCCCACCTGTGTCAATAGATGGCGTTACTAGCCTATATACCTCTTCAATTCAAATTAATATGATTCGAGCTAACTAGACAAAGTTTTCTGAAGAAATAAGCAAATTATTTTCTATGACTAACACAAATTTAAAGGGTCAAAATAATCTAAAATGTTAACGAACTATAAATTATTCATGCATTTTAAACTTTTAAACTCATGATAAAAAAGAACTTCGGATCTATAATCCGCAGTTTTTTTTAAAAAAATTTCTCGTGTACAAGAAACGAAAAGATGGTAATTGGTGAAAAATTTGTGAAGATCATATTGATCAACTTCAGACGCAACTTCAAACAATTCCAATAAAACTTTTTCGAAGTCTCATTTCTAACACTAACTGTGATGCATTGCTTGTATAGTAATTTTGCTTTAAGTGAAACAGATGTTTCTCTACCTATTGGACTTTTTTTATTCGATCTTACATTTTTTTATAACTATTTTTGTGATTTTCACCGATTAAAAGCGGTGTGAGGTCCCATGTTCTATGAAAATTTTTTATCCTCTTCCTGCCTACTATCCTCCACTTCCTGACTTTATTATTCGAATTTGAAAACACTCCCTCCCTCTCTCTCTCTCTCTCTCTCTCTCTCTCTCTCTCTCTCTCTCTATATATATATATATATATATATATATATATATATATATATATATATATATATATATATATATATATATATATATATATATATATATATATATATGCTAGTTTCTACAAACTGTAATGGTAAAAACCGGGAGAACGTAAAAGAAGTCAAATTTTTTGATTTCCACAAGATTGAATTTTTAAATTTAAATATACTGTAAAATAAACCCTTATATTAGTTGAAACATTTTTGTAAACTGAAAATATATGTCTACGACCAAAGGTTGTTCAGATAAAGGTCATACAAGAACTTGCTATGGACTCTATATATATAGGCTGATATGAAAATAATGGAAACACCTGTTGATTAAAGTGACATTTTAGAATGCACTTTTCTCTGTCATAGAATTAAATTTTAAGCCTTAAAATACTGTGCATCAGTTTTTTAAAATATAAAATGTGTATATCATGGCAGTATAAGTTAGCTTTAGTGAAGCTGTATTCATATTGGGTTTTTGTCAAAAGTGGATAATTTGAGACTTCACAAACTTTCAAAGAGGAGAAATTGTAGGGGTAGGACTAGTTGGAGCATCTGACACCGAAACATCTTATCTGTTAGTTGTTTCTAGAGGTACGAAGGCTAAAGTCATGACAGCATACACAGAAAGGGGCAAAACAAGCTCAGCAAAGCAAAATAGTGAATAAAAAGAGAAACTGGGTGAAAGAGACCGATGTACAATGAAGAATATTGCAATGTCTAAAAAGTAAACTACTGCAGAGCTAAATCATCACCTAGATTCTCCTGTGTCAATAAATACAGTTTGAAAATACCTTAATGAACACATTTGCGGTAGGACAGCAATTTCAAAGCCACTTATCACAGATGTTAAGGTTAAATGTCCTCTACAGTGGTACCACGACTCCAAAACCTGGTTGATTGATTAGGAGAAGACAGTTATATGGTGAGACGAATCATCTTTCACCCTTTTCACACAACAGTGCGAGTGAACGTTTGGTGGATACTTATAGATGAATATGATTGTCTTCTTCCAACTCTCAAGCATGGAGACAGTACGGTATAAAAAATAATTTATCTCGATGGACACCATTTATCTATTGCAGCTTCAAGAATATCAGCTAAAACATTCTCTTCCCAACCTCTCGAGTTAAAGGGGAAAGCACTGCCATGATAAAACAGTTTGAACTACTCAGAGGTGAAAAACGTCGACCGTCATATGAGGTTGAAACCATTCAGAAGTGGAAAAGTTCGATCGTCTTATCACGTGTAAAAATGTCAGTGGAATAATGAGGTTGGTCTTCTTACTGCTGGATACTTCAATTTATTCTAGTGGTTCTCACCTTTTTTTCAGTACGCGTATTATCAATTAGAACATTTCCTTTTTGCATATCTTCTGACCTCTATTCCTTCAGGTATTCTCACTCCTAATCTATTTTACCCGGTACAAATTCTGAAATCTTCACTCAAAACTATGTTTGTTAAACTAAATAAAATGGTATTTTTTTCATTATGTAGTCTTTTCAAGTAAGGAAAAAAATTAAACACAAAGAGCAGTATGTAGAGAAGGATGTTGTTAGATATGTGGTATGTATATTTCAGAAGAGAATGATTGTTACAGGCAGTAGTCCTAAATTTTAAGCCCAAAAATTTAAAAATTTACCTATCTGAGCTTAGCTGTATGATTAATTCATTATATTCATCAAATTTACTAAAGATTATTTCGGACTCTCTTGACAGCACGGTTCGGAAAATGAGGTTAAAAAGAGGACAATTGCAATCTTAAACCTGTTTAATATGTTTGTACTTTTAAATAAGAAACTTAGAAAAAACTAATTTTACAAGCTCTAAGCTAGTAGATTTCGACAAAAACATGGCTTTTTAAACAAGGCGTTTAGAATTTGGCGAGAATTTTGGCTGTTCCTCTAAATTCTCATTCCTGCTTTCTATACACACGCTTTTACTTAAGCATTCCATATAGATCAGAAGCATACAGTAAAAATAAAATGTAAATACGATTTATATCAAAATACGGTTTATTGATAAAAATAAATTACCAAGCTCTCACCTGCGTAAAAGTTCGTCATTGCAGTTACCAAATGTTTAAACATATGAAAATAAGATAAACCAATATTTTCAATAGAATTATCCTATTTTAAATCTACCAACATTTAAAAGGGATTGAATTATAGATTGTTACACAAATCAAGTATGTACTTTGATATGATTCCGTGATGCTTATTGACAGTACATTTTTTTTAATATAACATGAAAATTTTATAAGTTTTAGATTACTTATTTTGTTATTGTAGCGTAAAAATTACAAGTAGATAATAAGAATGAAAATAGTAGGCAGAGAGTGCAAAAATAGAAATTACAGAAAATCTTTA
>CM063504.1:120222356-120264856 GCA_032207245.1 Pardosa pseudoannulata | reverse complement strand
GTAAAAAAATAATAAAATAATAATAATAATAATAATAATAATAATAATAATAATAATTACTAAATGATGATGTATGGCCATTTTAAAGTTTTAAAGCTTTTTTCTTACATTTTAAAAGATTTTAAGATTTTTTTTGGAGATTTTTTTTTTCGTTTTTTGAAGACAAAACGCACAAAAAATTTAAAGATCTTTGGCAAGAATGGCCAAAGAAAGGCCTTCTTCGATTGAAAACTCTGAGTCGAAAAATTCTAGGCTTTTTATACCTGGGGGTCAGTTACGGTCCCGCCAACCGTTTTTCGGTCAGTTACGATTCCAGTTATCTGGGAACTCCAGCTAAGGTTACAGCTAGTTTTTTTTGTTAGCGGAATTCTCACAGGAGTCTTCAAATCAGCTGATTCAGGTCGTTAGTTCTGGACAAAGGGGGAGGGGGTCTTCACAATATCAAAAAGGAAGAAAGCGTCAGACAAATATTTCTTGACGAATTTATCTGAAATTTTCATTCTACTAATTTCAGATGAGTAAATGTGATACGACATTATTTAGATATAGGCAGCATAATATACAATTTAATTGCATCTACAAAGCGTAAGGTTATTAAATTAGATCTCTATTTTTATAATAGAACAAGCTTAACACAGTTACCAATAGTTTTATTATCTATTTACTTGTAACCCAATAAAAATGCAATGGATATTGCATTAAGTGCAATAAATGCTGTTTGTACTAAATTTTTCTACTAATTCGAGTAATTAAGATTACTCTTTAGTTGCATTTTCAGATGCTGGGAGAAGGGGGGTGGGAGGGTTCTCTAGAGATTCCAATAAAATGTATGGAGATATTGCTTTATTTGGAGTGTCAATTTCATGGAAAACGTTGAAATAAATATTCTTTACTTTCGACCTTCAAGTCAGAATTTTTAGTTGAAAGACAACTTCAAAGAATTAAATCTGTTTCAAGTATATTAAGAAAAAAAAAACAGAATGCTATATATTTTGTAAAGAAGAAAATAAATGAAAAATAAAAGACAAAATACCTAGAATTCTAAAATAGATCTGTAATATTTATTTGCTATTTATGAAAAAGTAAAAAAAAAATGAAAGCTGTTATATTTGAAAGAACCGAGACGTGTGTGGTAATTGAGAAGTGAGAAATTTTAGTTACATCTTAATGGCCCAATATTTTCGAAAAGGAATGCTTTATTATGAATTTCGTATGTGATATTTGATGCTATAGAAAGCATGTTATAAAAATATTCATTCTCGTAGTTTAATTTCTATTTTATGGTGCTCACACGGAAAAGAAATAATTGTAATCGTCATTAAGCTAAAAGGTATTTCAATATTTCAACATCATAAAACGAAAAAAGAAGTATGGGAATTACGTGATTGAGCGTGCATACATTTGTGTTCGTGAACATGCTCTCTAGTCTTGTAGAAGAGAAAGGCACTGAATGAATCAATAAGACATCAAATATTTAATGAATGTTACATATTAAATAGCTGGATAAGAAAATATAAAAGTTTTTAAGAAGCCTTTGTCATACGCCATTTGAGTTTGGCATCTCAAATGGCGTATGGTATTAGGCTGTCTAGAGAAGAACTAGTCCTATTCTTGACTTGATTTTCTGTGTTTTTCGGACCTTATTTGGGTTATACAATTTTTTTAATCGTTATCTAAGCTGGTTCGTGCGTCTTCTAAATTTCTTTCTCGGATACTGTACTTTCTAACGTTCCTTCCATGTTCATCCCCAATTTGTTCAACGGAAATAAAATCTCTTGAATGAAGAGGACTGTGGAGATGTTTTGTAAAGGAAACATTTTCCTTTTCTTTTCTGTGTGCTTTGGATCGTTGTTGCGCTAGAAGATCCACTGCATTTCAGGCTTAAACTGTCAACAGATACTTACACCTTATCTTGCAATATCTTGGAGTATTTGATACAATCCACCGTATAACCACTAAAGGTTAAATTTCCAACACCAATATTCACTCTAAATCTATTCCTTCTCCACATTAGCCAAACCTTGGTTGAATGGGTAGGGAGCTGCTTTCTGGTAGCGTAGTTCACGGATTCGAATTCTACTAAAGGCATGACTATTCGGAATCGGTTTTGAGAAGTAGATCCTGGTATCAAAAAGTAGACCATAGTGCTCCAAACCAAACTAAACCTTCATCGCACTGCTTCGCGGTAGCAATAACCACATTCGTATGTTTCCAATTATTAATTTCTGTGCTTCCAAATTTTTCCAAGAAAGTCACTTCCGAAAATATTAAATTTTCTCTCATCGATAAAAAGGGTAGTTTTCATAAAATGAAAACCTTTATGAATATATTTATTAGTAAAGTTCAGTCTTTTCTTTTAGTTTACCCTGATGAATATGAGTGGTTTTCTTCCCGGAAATCTGCCATGAAATCCCTCAGATCGGAGGATACTTTTACTAGTCCCCTATTCCGTTAATTGAGGACTGGATAATATCGGATTTTTCATAACTAGTCGAAAACCGTGGTAGATCAGTCGGTAAGTTCAAGGTAGTCGGTCTCTGCGGCTTAACCGTGATGAATTGAACCCATAAACAAAACTCAAGAAATTTAAAAGAGGAAAAATAAAGTTCAACAGGTCACCACACCTAGTGGCGACAAACAAATGGGGACTGTAACTGAAAAAAAAAACAGGGGATGAGGAACAAGTCCTCATGGGAGATAACGAAATGCCTTAATGAAATTAAGTCAGAATGTGAAACAGGATGAAGTACAAGCCTAGAAAGTGGAATGTCAGACAAACTAGTGGAAACTTTAAACGGAAAACAGCAAGTAATGGGCAGTCGTAAATTAAGCATAGAGCATCAGCCAATGAGCAGCCACACCCACAAGAAACCTCCTTTCTGAGAAACCTTCTGTCGTACTGTGGAAACTTACCATGATTGGTAACAAGTTGAACCAAGAAATGATTAGACATGTTTCGTTTAGTAGAGACTGAGGGGAAAATGGAATATGTAAAACGACCGACTTCAGCAGTATCCCAACGGGATTGCCAAGTGGTAACTAAAGAATTAAACAAGAGCTTACGTAGACGAAGAGGAGAAGTTAAAGTAACAATCTATTTTGGAGAATTGTATGGCTGACTTAGCAAAGAAATCTGCCTACTCGTTACCAAAGAGTACTCAGATTTCTTCAGTTGGTAAACGCAGCGATCTCATAACCGGAAAGTAGCGGGATCGAACGCTCGATCCGGTGGTATATTCGCCGTATTCGTTAATGGTGGCTAGGGCACGTAAAATAGGTTCGTTATCGCAATGCCTTCTAAGTTTTCAAACGGTACCTCTGGTCTTCTTCTTGGTCCCGGCTTTTAAATCACGAGGACCCATTGTTGAGGTTAAAGGTCACATTGAAAGGTCTTCAGCCCTTGTGGATCCCGCTCAAAATGAAGCTGAGTATTACCCTTAGCCATTTATTGTGACGGGGTTTATTGTATGAGTAACAAGCCTGCCATTATAAAAATCCTTGACGTCTACTACTAGATCTGTTAAAAAATATATCCAGTTTTTTTGTAATCTCTTATAGATTAGATGTAAAACCGACTTTTCCCCAAAAATTTTAAAATATTTTAAGCGTAAGGTTCTTATTTTTCCTAAACTTAATTTTTAAAAATTTTGAATGTCAACACATTTTTTTTGTATTTTAGCTTTTTCAATAAAGGCAGAAACAACACAAATTGATTAATACATACTCAAGATTTCCTTTCCAATAAAGACATGCAATGTTATTACTTCCTTTAATAACAGTGAAATCGAGTAATGCTTTACAAAAGCATTTCCTAGAATTCTGTGACATCGATTTTACCGGTTGTTATATAATCTTGAGAGATACATTAATTTTTTATCATTTACTCTTGTGATTATTTTTTCACTAAAACTCTAATATTGCTATAAATTAAGTAAAAAAAATATTTATAATTACTTAAATCTTGATATATAAGTGCATGTTGATTTTTTTAACTGACTGCATGTAGGAGTATGCGAGAAATTCAACGGCGTATAATTCTGAATTTTTTATACTAGCATCGTACAAATTTTATTTTCTCAATTCCATTTACTTTTCTCTTTGATTTAGCTTTCTGAAAAGAAAAAAAGAGCAAAATTTCCCCTTGAAATCATGTCTGTTGTATTTTTTATATAAAAAATATGAAAAACTTCAAACAAAAATTTTGCTTATTATAAATACTGATTTTTTTTTGTTACAGATATTCACTATTTACAAAAATATTACAGGTTTTATTCATATAATGCAAAATTTACTAGAAACATATAACATGCATTCAATTTTTCTTTAAAATTGCAGAGTAATATTTATATATTTTTCAAAGTATAGTAATGTAAAATAAAACATTAAGAATGAGAAACCAACTTTTAACCTTTAAATGTAGGCATTTATATAAAATTTTGTACTTCATAGTCACTTTTCTTTTGTATTTCTGTATTTGGTTTCACTGTATGCCTTTTACCGTTCGAGCTTGCTTCCATGATTTTTTTCCCCCAAGTTTGCCTAGTACATTCTTATGATGTCGATTTTATCGTGGTAGTTTCTTAATTTGGTTCGAGGGTTATTCTGAAATTTTTGAGATCCTCTCAGACCAGAATTTACAAAATAAAAATAACGGTTTAGTTTTAAAATACAAAGCATTTTAACACAGTAGACGATTTTTTACTGACTTACTTCAACTTCTTTAGCGTAGAATAAATTTTAAACAGAAAAAAAAACTGGAGTTGACGCGAGAACATTTTCGCGCTATGACTTTCTATGATTTTAAAGCAAGGTTAAATCAAGAAGAATACTTTCAACGGTTGTAATTGTTATTTGCTGATAAATCTCCAGCTCGTGCTACTGTATTCAGATGGTTTAAAGAATTTAGCAGAGGTCGCCATTTTCTTCAGGATGAAGAACACACAGAAAGGCCGTCCTCGGCAGTAATCCCAGATAATGTGTCTGCCGTACGAAAAATGTTAATGGATGATAATCGCTGTAGCTATCAAATTATACAGAAGGTACTTGCCAGTCATACACAAAAATATTAATGAAGAATTACATATGAAAAAAGTAATTGAAAAAAGACAGGCCAAAAAAGTAGCTGGGTTTTCCATAATCTAACTGAGCACCAAAAAGGGGAACGTTTCAGAGTCAGTAAAGAAACTCTTAAATTTCTAAATGATGGTGGTCACCGCATCATTTCTAAAATTGTAACGGGTGATAAAACGTACATACCGTTTTTTGACGTTCCGACACGCCAAGAAAGCAAAGTAATGAGTCTTTGAAGATGATCCCTCGCCGACAATGGTGAAAAGACAACGATAACTGAAAAAAGTGATGTATGCCGTTTTCTTCAGAAGTACGGAAATGGCCAAAGCCATCAAGTTGGAAGGGCAGAAAAAAGTAACAGCAAACTGGTATACCACTAAATGTCTCCCACAAATTCTACAAGAAGTGAATGTTAGGGGACTAATGCTTCACCAAGGAAATGCACCTTCCCATACAGCCGAATTAACAGTTGAGTTTCTTAAACAAAAACAAATTAAAGTGATAGAACATCCGCCATATTCACCTGATCTACGTATGTGTGACTTTTGGTTATTCTTTAATCTAAAAAAGAACCTATGTGGACGTCGTTTTCATTCAGAAGAAGAGATTGATGTGCATTGTAATTGATGATTGTAAATGCGTTTTTTCATCTATTCCGAGAAATGAATGGTTTGAAGCATTTAACAGGAAAATTCGTCTACAAAAGTGTATTGATGCAGCAGGAGACTACTTTGAACACACCTAAAATTTTGTAAGTATAACTTTAAAAACCTAGTTGTATCTCAGAAATTTCAGAGTGACCCTCGTATAGGAAAAATGTCTATAGACATAAGGTAACATAGTACCTTTCGAGACTAAAATTTTCATAACAACCTGTTTTTGGTTCATCATAAAATAAAAAATCCTGCTCATTTTAGAATGCAATTTTTTTATGAGTTCTTAAAATCAAACATTTAAAAAATTACTTAATATTGTCCTTTAAAATAGCAGCACAAATAATTAACGAAACACACTCTTTCTTGTTTAGTTTTGTATAGAACAGTAGGCCAAACTGTAGTCTCCCTTAAAAGGAAAATAAATGGTAGCCGAATGGGTGGATCATTGCTTTTTGATGCCATAGTTAGTGGGTACGAATCCCGCTGCTGGTATGGATGTTCTTAGGCATTTGGAATCGGCTTTAAGCAATAGGTCCCGGTCTCATTAGCCCTCTTGTAGCAAAACAGTAGACCTTACGTTCCCAACCAATCAATCCAAATACTAAAGGGGAAAGAGGGGAATTGTTCATTCTGAATCGGGTTTAGGCAGTAGATCTCGGTCTCATTAGCACTCTTGTAGTAAAATAGCAGACCGTAGCGTTCTAAACCTAACGAATAAAAGTTTTCATCTTACGGTAGGATTTCTGAAACTTATAATTGGAACAAAGATTAAGTTTATTATATTATTCGATATGTTTATTTATTATTATAAATATTTCTATACATTTATAAGTTTTCATCTATTTAATTTTTAAATCTATTGTTAATCCCCTATATAATAATAGCCTAAGTTATCTGTCCGTCTGTCCTCTAATTTATGCAGCGGTTGTACTTGGAATGGATAGAGGCATCTATATTGGATTCTTGATGAGTTAATGTTAGCGACGTTCGAAACCCACCCCTTTCCCCTTTTTCTATCATATAATGCCATTATTTCAGGCCCTATTTTCTCCGGTTAAGAGCACGCGATTAAATTTATCAATTTATCACATAATAAATAGGTAAAAATAACATTTTTAGCACCATGACGTCATTTCTTTAACTATCTCACTTAATTATTTCTTATTTTAAATTATTTAAATATCGTCTGCATTATTTTTATACGTTTTATCGTTGAACTTAGATATTACGTCAATAATTTTCTTTTGTATTTGGGTTGAATAATAGATTAATAATCATCGATTATTTTTTGTTGCAATGAAAATTTTATCACCGGTATTAGCAACGAATTCTGTCTACCTCTAGGGTGTAGTAGAAGGGATAATTTCATTCCTTTAAATCCATCCTGTAGCAAAAAAATTAAATTGGGAAGAACTTAACGATGATTTCGACGTAGCTAAGAGAACTTTGAATTACCTTTCTAAATGAATTCAACGTGATTTTAAACTGCATTCACAGTATCGGGAGACTTTAGAGGAGTGTGAAGATGAACAAATTATTGAGTGTGTACCAGATAATTCTCAGCCAAAAATCAAACCATTTTTTTTACCTGCCTCATTTACAATTCTGAAAAATTAAAAAATTTTCTCATTCCGTCATATGACGGGCTATATGCTAGTTTATGAATAATAATAATTCTAACAAAAACTGTATTAATCATATGTTGTTCTCAATTTTCATCATCTCAATATATGTATAATATCTGCAGAAATAAAATGCATTTCCAATGAAACTGCTATGTCTTTTAGGTTTCTGTAGACGATCTGTTGGCAGAGAACAAATCTGTTACAATACCCTGATTTTGTTTTCAAATTATAAGTTGTTATCTTGATGAGAACTAAAAGTTTAGCAATTATAAGCTGTGTTCCGTTTTGGATTTCTGAATCAGAAGAATTTGCATTCTCAATGTTGTAGTCAATTTCTCAAATAAACAAACCTTCTATCTCCGAAGCAGTTTATTGCAATCCCAATACATAAACTCTTGTTTAAAATTAAAAAAATCACCAAAAACTATTTATGGCGTAAATAATACTTAATATTTTTCTCTAGAAACATAAAAAGTAACTCAACAACCATTTTCTTCCTACATACACAAGAACAACAAAATATTCGCTTGTTGCCATTAGCAACTTACAAAAATGAAAAAAAAAGAATATCATCCACAGCGCTGACGCAAAATATCTCATTTTTTTCTAAAATTTTATAATTATCTAGAAGAATTTTATTAATTGATACAATTTAGAATCTTTAATCATTTGTATCTTCAGAGCCAATTAAGAGGCAAATTTTTCTCATTAGTGAAACTATACCTAAGAAATTTGCTAGAAATTTGCTTTATTATAATTTCAGTGATAATTTTTAGAGAAATAGTTAAAATGTATTAAATCATTTATGGGAATAATTACTTAATATTTTTTATGCTTCAGCAGTAATTTCTAAGGAACATAAATTTACTCCTCGAAGATAAATTTTACTGCAGCATAGAGTAGTTATTTCTCTGTGATTTGTAATACGGAATGGGAATTACGTCGTTATATGCTTGAATAATTAGAATTATCGCCCACATTCACTGTTACAACTACTCGAATGCTGTTGCTTAATTATGTAGTAAGCAAGAACCCGTTTATCGAAGCATCTACCACGCCATAACGTTAAAGAAGAAAAAAAAAGTCTTATCTGCTTTCTAAATGTTATTGTTTCACAATAAAACACAGTAACTGGTTTGAAAGTAGAAGAGTAGATAAGGGACCTGAAACTTTTTACCCATAAAAAGGGAATAAAAAAGGAGAGCTTCGGTTTCTTAATTTTGTTTATCGGAATTAAAACCAAGGAAACCGTTTTATGCGGTATCTAAATGGGTGCAATTTCGGTTGCATAGTTTTGAAGTGACTGTAGTAAAAACAAAACAATAGTTTTTTCGTATCGCAGACTGAGAAAATGAAAGTTGCAGTGAAGGAAAAAGGACGAGACATGTATTACTATGCATCTTTTGGCTGGACTGGTTGTAGTAGATTTTTTTGCTTTGGTTATTTAAACGCATTTGAAAAGAGAGTTTTATAAAATAATTTATGTATTAATAAATTACAGTTCACCATTCTGAATTAAATAGTTGCTGTGTTATTAAGCTTGCACTGTTTGAAATCGCATGCACAAAAGACTTAAATTAGGACACATATATGACTTGTTCCAGTGTTAAGGCGAATGAAATAATTAGTCCTTCTTAGTAAAAACACTTCCTTATTTAATATGGGGTTTTCGTTTCAGACGTCACTTGGGCCATTTTCATTTATTCATGGCGAAGCTAGGCGTGAAATGTGTTCACAGCTCCATGTCCACGCGCTAACTGATTCTTCTTGCTTGATTAGTCATCAACTTCCTGTGAAATATCTCTGCGCCTGACCGCATTACTCTAAAACGTTACGCAAGCGTGGGTCTTTTTCATTTATTTTATTATTATAAAAGAGTTCTCTTTTTAAAATCGTTTATAACTCACGTAATTTCCAACTACCCCCTTTTTAGACCTGACATATGTAGGAAGCTTTAAGTACCGGTTATTTAACCCATTAATGCCTAGTGTCCCTTTTTAGAGACAACTGAAAAATAGTTTTTTTTAATGATTATGTTTTTCTCCGTGCGAGAGAAGGCAGATAGCAATCATATAAACAATCTGTCGAATTTTATAGTACCTAGTATTTATAATTTATTTGGATCCAAATTTTTTGATTTTTCGAGCCACGAACATCAATTTACTTTTTTCTTGACAGGTACATTGTCTGAAAGATTAGCTGTAGTTCAGTCACTTTAGTAACTGGAAGGTAGTAATTTCGACGTTAGAACCGGCCAAAGATTCACCGAGTTCAGGAATGGCGGCTGAGGCATGTAAAATAGATTCGCAATGTCCTCCAACTTCATACGCCAAATTCCAACCCCGTTCACCAGAGGAGTCAGGCCAGGTATGGAAGGCCTGCTTGGTCCTTGCTTTTCAGCTTCTTTCTTCCCCTTTTTTTTCTCTTCTTCAGAGGATCTTGTGGAGGCAATATTATTCGTGTATGTAGCATTCCTTAAGCTACACGTGTTTCTCTGGAAGTACTAAAAGAGTAACAGGTTTGCAGCCGTGTTTAACATAGAGATATTTGTCTGTATTGCCAACTGCATTGAAAAAAACCATTGAATTCATAACAAATAGTTTTGTCTGTCATAAAGCTTCAATTAACAGTACTGTATTTATATGGTGTAGTTAAATTTATAAGTTAAAGTAAGTCTTCAGAGATTGATTAAAAAGACCACAATTTTGTTTTCGAAATTGCTCAGCTAACCTTCTGTTAGCAAATATTTTTCCCTTATAGAGAAAGCATAAATAAAATAGAGGAGCATATTATAGATAAAAAGTCATACGAATAAATGTGCAGGCTTTTCTTTATTACTCTTTCTTTTTTAACTGTATTAAATACCGCCATAGGAATATGTTTGAATATACTTTAAATAAAATCTTTAAAGAATTTGGGATACAATAAAATAAAAAACTCTTTTTTATAAATGGAATCCTATGATGTTTAAAATGACAGACTATCACTAATGATGATAAGCTATGAAATTCAAATTGTTTTAATATCATTTCACTTTTACTGTCAGACCATGGTATAGATTTAAGCAAATCACCAACACAAAGTTGACAAAAATGACTCGGGAATTATGTATAACTTGAGGTCGGGCTTAAGATGTGAGAAAAAATTATAAATTTAAAACTTAACTAAATGGCTTGAATAATGTGTGTTTAATTACATTCTATTTACACTAGCACTAGCAGTATATATTCAAAATATAATAGTGCAATAACTGTTTCTTGATGTCACTTATGTCTGAAGAATAATGAGTCTTTAATGATATTCTACTTACACTGGCACCAACAGTATGCATGCAAAATATAATAATGCAAAAACTGTCCCTTGACGTCACTTATGCCTGAAAAATTATGGGTGCCTTGTAGCATTCATAAGCTGGATTACATCCTAAGCGGCGTCTGGTGAATATAACTAAAATTATTTAATTTCCCTTTAGGTTGTAAATAAAACATTAGAATTCCAGATAAAAATACCAAGAGCTATTGTGGTTAAAGTTTTACATTTCTTAGATATTCACAGTAATGAAGAATTTTAAAACATATACTGACATTTCTATAAACTTTTATTTCTCACGAAACATTAGAGATATAAAGAAATTTACCGCATTCGACTATAAACCGAAAATTATGTACAAGAGTTTTAAATACACTGATGCCAAATTTCATCAGCGAGAATTGCGTAATAGTTTTGACATTTTCTCTTTAAAATGTCAAATATGAAATCTTTTTGAAATAGCGTTGATGTTAAATTTGAAAAATACTTGTATTTTCCAAACTGCTTTAAAGGTAATTTATGAACTTTTTCGTTTTTAATCCATACATTTGCAAAATTATATATTTAATAGAAAATTTTTTATATCCCCAATTTATATTCTTTATCTCTTTGACTAAGCTATAAGCAGTATCTATAGGATCTCTATGCTTGAAACTACTTTATATTCAAATCACTAGTGATTAAAATAGACTTGTTTTAATGTTTAACAATTAGCATTAAGACTTAACATTAACGCAAAGGTAAGTTTCTAATACGCATGTTCTGGATATGATGTAGTTAAATTTATAAGTTAAAGTAAGTCTTCAGAGACTGATTAAAAAAACCACAATTTTGTTTTTGAAATTGCTGAGTTAACCTTCTGTTAGCAAATATTTTTTCCTTAAAAAACATAAATAAAATAGAGGAGCATATTATACATAAAATGTCATGCGAATAAATGTGCAGGCTTTTCTTTATTATTTTCTCTTTTTTAACCATATTGATACACTCAAGAGCCAAAACATTATGACACCTGTCAATAACGAGTCGGTCCACCTTTGGCACACAACACAGCTTGGCATGGATGCCACAAGTCCTTGGTAGATGGCCGGAGAGAGATTGTAACAGATGTTTAAGCAACGGTTACGCAATTCCGAGATATTGCGTGGTCTTTGAACTCTAAGCTACCGTCCCATGACATCCCAAATGTGTTCTATCGAATTGAGATCCAGTGAGTTAGGCGGCCAGGACATTAACTGGAATTCAGGCCGGGACATTAACTGCAATTTTCCCGGGCCTAGCGTACGAGCAGTTGGCGATGACGCTTGGTCAGCAAAAACACACGAGTGGGACGTTTGCTGCGTAGCCCCATATCCAATAGTGTCCGCTGAATAGTGTGCTCCGATACTATTCTACTTGGCCCTGCATTGTATTGGGTTGTCAGCTGAGCCACTGTCTCGCTTCGGTTTTTCTTCACCATGCGGAACTGTCTCCGACGATCTTTTTATTTGATAGCGTTTGGACGTCCAACACCATATCGTCTACTGTTGGTTTCACCATCATTCATCCACTTTGCATAAGTACTAACAACTGTAGATCGCGAACAACCCACGAGTCGTGCAGTTTCGGAAATACTTGTTCCGAGCCTTCGAGCCATTACAATCTGCCCTCTATCAAAATCGCTTAGATCCGCAGCCTTTCCCATCACACACAGAAGTAAGTGAAAGAATGATTCTTCAGACTCTCCAGCAGCAGTTTAATACCACTTCCACCTGATCACGTGCCTTCCACGTCATTCAAGAGAGTTCATTGCAAAATGTAGGGGTGGTCATAATGTTTTGGCTCTTGAGTGTATGTCTGAATACTCTTTAAATAAAATTTTTAAAAAATTTGGGATACAATAAAATAAAAGGAACTGGGTTGCTTTCTGTACTGTGCTGAGGGTATACATTGTATTTTGTTGGGCACTTTACGATGTACAGGCTTCAGGAAGATTAATTACATCGAATCCTGCAGATTAAAGTCTGAACGCCTACAAACATCTATTTTAATCCACCTGTAGCCGTTCAGCCGAATATACAGGTCTATTCATAATTCTCTCGTGCGTTTCAAAACGATGTAATAAAAATACTACACAGAACATAGAAAAAATGAACGTTGCTGTAAAAATAAAATCATTTCAAGTTCTTTTTTATAGCAGTTGTCATTAGATTGTTCTTTATTCATGTTTTCATACTTCTGATTTGAATTGGGCGAGCTCCCGAAGGCGGCATACCTCTTTTCCCATAGTTCCACGCTCATAAGTTTGGTGTAGAGAAATACAGTCTGCTATTTTACTACACAACATCTAATGGGACCTGGACCTAGTTTTTAAATTAGACTCCAAACTGCTATGAACGCTTATGCCTTCAGCGGAATTCAAACCCGAGATTTCCGGTACCGAAAAGCAACGCCTTATCCATGCGGCTATAGTTAGGCGGATTTCTGTTGTGGGTCTGTCTAAAAGACCTTCTTTTACTAAGCCCATTTACCACGTGCTGATTTAACAGAATTTGTGTGATTTAACATAACTGCTTGAAAGAATCACACATGCTTTGAATACCGTTGATAGTGCTAGTTTTAATAGAGTCTGGTAGGAACTGCACTATTGCATTGGTGTATATCGTGTGATCAGGGGTTCCCACATAGAACCCCCTAAGGGATGTAAATAAAACTTAAATAGTTTCTGTATTTAATACAATATTCTTTTTTAGTGGATTCAGATTTTTTTACTATTCGCTTCTGAAACTCTGAAGGAATTATGAACAATCCTGTATATTGAGGAACATTTTAAGTTTAAGTTATTTTGGACTGCACGGTCTAAAACTATTGTGAAATTGAAACATATTTGAATGTTAAAGCCTGTCCTCATTAGTTATATCTGTAATCTATAGGGCGTCACTTATGAAACCGAAATAAAATCCTAAACTAATATGTAGATGCTGACTTGTGACAATCCCTTAAAACAGATATTTTGCTTCATTTTGATAGAAAAACTTAAATTTCTAATATTCCTATTTAAAAATTCACCTTCCGGGTACGTGAATTTAATTTTTACAATAGCTTATATTTTTTATGTTATTTTAACCCGCGAGGAGGCGCGCTTCCCGGAGTTATGCGAGAACGGTGTAATTTTTCTGAGTAAAATACCAACAAAATTGCTTTTGAGGATGAACAGAAAATTTGTATTGCCAGATATACTTTATTAACACATTGTGTGTGGGTACATTTTGCAGCGGAATTGTACCGGGAGTGGGCGTTTTGCGCTTAAATTTAGTTATTCAGTTAAATCTCAATAGATCGAAAATTATTTAATTTTTTAACCGACTTTTCGTATTTTATATTGAAATATATAAACAAATATATAAATAGAAATATATAAATAACAACTATAAGATTTTTCTAAACAAAAAATATATCTTTTAGTGGATAAATTTATAATAATATCGTAAATGTGAAAAATCAAATAGAAATAGTAGTATATAGTATTAATTTTTTCGAATTATGTTATATATAAACATTTTTTAATTATTAAAAAATGAAAAGAGCAATCAGAAAACTAATAATGTAAAAACTAGTTTTTATTTGTCTAAATTTTTCCAGAATCTATGTAGTAGACAAGAACATTCTGCTTCGTTTTCCTGGATATACCGTTATTTTTGTACCCACAAACAAACCATGTTGTTAAACTAACCTGTACTAGTATGCGACCAGCGCTGAAGTATCAATCGTCAGAAAACGTATTAGTACGTGTCCTGTGCTCAAGTATCAATCGTCAGAAAACGTACTAGTACGTGTACCGCATACAATGTGTTAAAAGTCTAAAATATAATTCGGATTATTTGAAATATTAGTTTTTCAAAGTATTTTGGACTGTAATTTTCATTATTATTATTCCGAAAGCATACACAAGGTGAAAATTTAAATCACATCTTTTTATTTCATATTTATATTTCATCATTTTAATAAAATAACGATGTATTATTGACAGCATCTCTCCTGCGACCACAAACATTAAATAAAAATGCAAACATGAATATACATGCACCGTGTCTCTGGATCTCAAATAAATAAAAAGTTTCTTTCTAAGAAAAATATTCACAGAGAATTGTGGAAATACATGTTATTGGGGGTCTAGAAGACCTAAAATACAGCTACTGAAAAATTGGAAAGATTATTTCTATTGGGTTTGTTTTGGAGTGCTACGGTCTACTTTTTGCAACACGAGGGCTAATGAGACCGGGACCTACAGTTTAACGCTGATTCCGAACGGCTACGAACATCCATGCCTCAATGGGATTCGAACCCACGAACTCCGGTTCCGAAGGATAGCACCCTAACCAATCGGCCACCGTTCGGCTATTTCTATTGGGTGATTTAGTGGGGATTGTTTTTATAATGCTCGGGCCTCAGAGAATCGGCGAGCGTCCTCACTGGTTAATACTAGATAATTTGATTTGGTTTGGTTTGGTTTGGTTTTGGAGCTCTACGGTCTACTTTTTGCAACACGAGGGCTAATGAGACCGGGACCTACTGCTTAGAGCCAATTCCGAACGGCAACGGACATTCATGTCGTAGTGGGATTCAAATTCACGAACTCCGGTTCCGAAGGCCAGCACTCTAACCATACGGGCATCGTTCAGCACTAAATTATTTGAAATGACAAAAGTAAATATTTTTTATTTTAATCTCATGAGCTGTTAAAAACCTGCAAAAAATTCATTTTATTAAGAACAAAACATTTCATCTTATAACGAATCGAAAAAAGATGCCGTTGTAATGAAGATTTTAAGTTCCGAAAGGTACTATGTCCCCTTAAGTATTGATTCGTTTATGCTTGAAAACAACACAAATGTAGGTTCCTATAGAGACGAAAAATTAAATGCTGCAGTTAATTTACCGAATATTTATCGAACATCGATATCTAGGAATCTTTATCGAACCATAAAAGATGGCAGAAAGGAACTGGGGCAAAGATAAGAAAGATAAGGATTTTCAATTTATTACTTCCATAAAATCAGCGGTTAAATTGTCACAGTGAAATGCGAGTTGGTTTTCACTGAGTTTTCTCCGCTGCGGCCATTAGTTAAAATGTGTTTTATAGACTATATGAATTGAATGGTATCCGACATTTAATCTTCGAAGCCAGAGAAATAGTACGTTAATAGAATAAATGTTATTTTTAAAGGAAGAAGAACAAAATTTATAAATGAGGTCTCGGATGGAATTTTTATTCTTTTAACCATTTACGTAAGAAAAAGTAAAGTTTTTTTACTGCAGCACTTTATTTGCAATAAAATCAGGAACTTATTGCTTCGTTTTTGATTTCGCCAGCTTAACACTAAAACAAACAACCCTCGCCTTCAATATTAATAAAATCGTTTTTTTTAATGAATTTGTGGCAAAGGTATCAGAATCTGAATTGAAAAGTAAAGCTATTATTAAGTACAGGAATTAGAATTCATTAACATTTTTTAATTAAAAAGATGCTATGCTTATATTACGGTAGTGAATAAAAAGTATTATGTACACTGATTTTTCTTAATGTAGATATTTTTTCTTAATGTAGTAATACATGTTAGGAATTTCATCCAAAATGGAACATAGTATATCATGCTTTGAAGGCTTTGAAGGTGGTAGAGCAACTGGATTCTATGGGACGAGCCCTTCAATCCAGAGATTTCTAACAGTAAGCATAAAAATGACAACGAGAGGAAAATGAACAGCTACAAGGGTAAAGAGAAGATAGAAGGGTGTATTCGTGAGTACATAACACAAAAAACTACAGAGTAGAAAGATCAAGAATAGGAAACACAAAATGTTTTAGTGGCCAGGGCCATCCTTACTCTGCGGCGAGAAAAGATGGAGTGAGTAGTTTTCTATTTTCAGACGATTATCTTGACCTTGGGTGAACCAATGAAATTTCAAAGATCCAACCAATAGAATATGAGGGATTTGCAAGATTTGACCAGTAGAATTTCAGTGGATTGCAAATGTGGAAATGAGTACGAATTCTTGATGTTGTAACATGCGCCGATAGAAGTCTCTTTATTTAGGAATATAAGCCGCTGAATAACATGATCCAACTGAAAACGATCGTTGGCACTGTCTTTGTTGATATTGAATTTAATCCCAATGAGGAATTTGCACATGTGGGGGAATGGAACAACTAAATATTTTTCTGAGAATTTTAGACTCGTTAATTCCAAAAAATGCTCCCAAAAAATGGGAAAAAATGAGTTCATCATTTTAAAAATTAATTTTAAAGTTAAGACAATGCCACGTGACTTCAAAACTCTGCGGGATTGGCACTCAGGGTGTCAGAAAAGCGTCAGTTGAGATATTCCAGTTGAACTGTCAGAAAGGAGGAGAAAGAGAAATAACGGAATCATAAATTGAAAATCTCATTTATTTAGAACAGAAAAAGCATCATATTACATGTGTCCACAATTGACGAATGACTTGTGCAAAGCCTCGAGAACTTCTGGTTTTGTGGTTATGATGTCCGTTCCACCAACAGATCTCGCCGCTAGATCTTTCAAAGGTGCATATCCATAAAACCACCAAGAGCCCTTAAAGGGTAAATTTGTGGGTCTAGGTTTCACTTCGCTAGGAAGTTGGTAGGTGTGAGAGAGGTTAGACGCAGGAGCAAAAATGTCCCTTTTTGAGGTTGATTATTAAAATTGAGGAGGATCTCTAACGTGGTATCATAAACGAGTTCCAAAAACTCATCAGAGTAAGAGGACTCTGCGCGTCGTCAAAAGCCATGTAGCTCTGTAAAAGTTTGTGCACTCCCAAAAATCAAATACGTTGTGTTTAGATAAGGTTAGCATGAAACAGACACTCGCAATACATTGTACGGGATGTGTAGCATTCAGGAAATATTATACTAAAGTAGAATATTGTGATCGAACTTCATCATGCATAGAGCATAAAAATTTAATGCTAGACAATGATGTTCTACCAGTGCGCTACCTCTTTGACAGGAAAGAAGTTAAATATTTACTGATATTCAGACTAGAATACGGCTTTATTTTCCTTAGTACAGAAGAGCCCCGATTATCCGGACGCCAATCAACCGGATTGATCAAGGATCAAGCGTTTTTTTATCGAGATTTCCTAAATTTTTTCTGCAAGAAAATCCATCTTTATCTTTTGTACTCTTTGTGGTCGAAATGGTTTAGGTTCGCAAAACAAAATGATCACCATATTTTTGCAGCTAATTATTATTTTAATAATTTTCTACTTATTTTCTAAATAGAATAACATAAATGCAAACATAAAGAACTCCTTTATGTCATGTATTTAAAAAGATTGAGGCATAGGCCTGCAGAAAAGAGAATGTCCTCTATGCAGCAAAAGCCTGTCAAGAACTCTTTTTCCCTATCACAACAGATTTTTTAAACATGTACTTATAGTGTATATATTACATGTAATTTCTATGTGTACCTCTATGTATAACTCTGTAGAAACTTGCCGAACGATGGTCGCATGGTTAGGGTGCTAACATTCGGTACCGGAGTTCGTGGGTTCGAATCCAACTGTAGCATAGATGTTCGTAGTAATTAGAAATCGTCTTTACACAGTAGGTCCGGTTCTCATTAGACCTCGTGTTGAAAAGAGTAGACGGTAGTGCTCTAATCCAAACCAATCTGTAGAATATTTACAAAATGGGAAAAAATTAACTTTTAAACCCATTGTTTTGTAATATGCACCATTACAACTGCCAGTCTTAAACTAGGAAAAAGTGTAAAGGAAAGTTACCTAAAACCCTTACCATAGCCTTTTCTTGAAGTTGTTCGATCATCCGAATCTTTCGTTAACCGGATAGGTTTCTGCCCAATTGGTCAGGATAATCGGTGCTTTACCGTATATATATGTTTTGATGAAAATTCTAAAGCCTTTTATTTTATCAGAACATTTTACGAATACCCTAGATACCCTCCCATTTCTCTCTGTCTGTCTGTATATATATATATATATATATATATATATATATATATATATATATATATATATATATATATATATATATATATATATATATATATATATATATATATATCAGGTTTACAAATGGGGGTTAAGAATTAAGCAAGTTATAATTAAGACACACTCTCAAGATGAACTATACAGTAAAGAAGCTAATGTGGAAGTAGACAATAGGAATTTATTAAAGTAGCAAAGCCAAAAAAGATATTTCTATGTGGGAACTTGGGCTAGTAACATCCTCCACGCTTGTCGTTCCAAAATGTGTACAAAGGATATATAAATGGCATAGCCATGGACAGAAGGATTACGATAAAGAAGTTTTTACATACGAAATAAAATATGTCATCCGTGCCTTAATCACTCGGAACGTGGTATATATATATATATATATATATATATATATATATATATATATATATATATATATATATATACACACACATATATATATATACACACACACACACATATATATCTCTCTCTGTATATATATGTTTCAGTATCATGGAAACAAACTAAAGGAGGAGTAGGTACACATACATGACTCAGGTTAGAACTCAGTACTGGATAAGAAATACTTTCAGACGCAGTAGACGGCGCTTCTGTTGTATAAACTTTTCAATCAATCCAGACGCTCGGTATGAAACGGGATAAATTTCCAACAGAGTATTACTATGAAATTTGATTCGTTTAGACTCTAACCCTCCTAAATATTTGTAACCTTGGTGATGAGACATCCTGTATATGTATATTTATACATTATATTTCACTAGCTGAAGCATTATTATTCCCAAAGCTGATGATTCAAATCAGTACAACTTTATTTCACGATGTTTTTTATTATCAACATTGAACAATGTTCAATAATTCTTTAAGCTATCTAACTTAATAATATCTTGCAAATTTCGTGGTATTATTGTATTTTTTTATCTATTTCTTCCATAAAAGGTGTTACATATGTCAGATTATAGCTAAGAAGTATAGTTAATTGCAGAATTTAAATGCCAATATAAATACCATAAGTTAACCGTTAAAGCACCATCTATGCACAATTATTCACTAATATGAATGTAATGAGCCAGCAACGAAGTCATCGAGACTACGAAAATATTTAATCCATCACAGTCACCATCATCTACATGCCCTCTAAGGAGAATAAAATTAAATCATAGCATAATTCACGGCGGTAAAGTCTTTGAGAATTTGCTGTAAATGATATTGTACAGTTTAATCTGGTAACACCAGTTGAAAATCCAATTTCATGCAGAGTTTGATTAATTCTCAATCACACATGCAAATATTTAATGTAGAAATGCGCCATCAAGAATATGCTTTCTCTCTTAATGATTATGCAAGCTTAAAGGACTGTTATTAACTGACGTCGTTCAGAGAGCCTCTTCGAGTGCTCTTGAAGTAAGGTATTGAACTTAAGAGAATGTAATTTTAGTAGTAGAGACACAATGAAACTTTATCCGATCGTAGTACCGCATGAAATTTAATGTGTTTATAAAGTTATGAAATTACTAATTTTATAAAAAGAACGTAGAGATGTTTGTTAAATAAAATAACGATCAGAATCGACAAACCAATTTTGTTGCAAGTAATAGTTGTTATTTAAGTCTAAGAGCTATATTTCCCGTCACAACAGTTTACAAATTATCCTCCAGTTTTGAAATTTTGGGATAGTTACTTTCTTGTACTGATCCGGGGTAATTTAGTCGGCAAAGACAGTGATCTCGTTACCAGAGAGCCGTGGGTTCTGCGCTCGATCTGCCAAAGATCCACCATGTTCATTTATGGGGATTGGGGCACGTAAAGTAGATTCGTGATTCAATGTTTTCCAAGTTCCCAAATGATACCTTTGAAGGTGGCAGGCCAAGCCTGGGGATCTTCTGCTAAAACTCTGCTTTCCAATTACGCGGACTCTGTTTGTTTGTGTTGTCTTAGATATAGTGCTGGCCGACTGTATGGTGCCAGCACTATAAAATGGTCATCAAATTCAGTGGCGTTGTAAGAGGGAATGCTTAACAGGCAAGTACCATCGAGTTATAAAAAAAAACCTTCTTGTATATTCTTGCAAACTTATTGTAGTTGTTCCACCCTGGAAATATTAATGGCTACCAATGTCTTATACCCACCCTTCTCCCAGTCTGGGAAAAAGAATATTTGAGATTGTAGTTAGGTGAGTTTGTCTTTTTTATGAGCAATACCACTTCATAAATTATCTATCGTCTAAATCATCTATTGTCCTTCAGTTTTATAGCTTTGGGGTAATTACTTTCTGGTATAGTCTAGATAACTTATTGCAATTGTTCCACCCTGGAAATATTAATGATTACCAATGTCTTATACCCATCCTTCTCCCAGTCCGGAAAAAAAGAATATTTGAGATTGTAGTTAGGTGAGTTTGTCTTTTTTATGAGCAATACCACTTCATAAATTATCTATCATCTAAATCATCTATTGTCCTTCAGTTTTATAGTTTTGGGATTATTACTTTCTGGTATAGTCTAGGTAACGTATTGCAATTGTTTCGCCCTGGATATATTAATGACTATCAACGTCCTAGACTCTTCTCAAAAGTCTGGTAAAAGAATTTTGAAACAATTGTTATGTGATTGTCACTTTCCTTTTGTGTGTTACTTTTCTTTGTATTTCATCCTGATTATAGTGGTATATGATATTGAAATTTGAATAATTCAATAAATAGTGTCAGTTCGCGATATTTTTGGAAAAATGCCATTATCACATTGTCAATTTTACAGCTTTATTTCTTGAGTTAACGAAATTTACAGTTAGAAAAATAGTTATTTTAACCTTAATTGTTCTTAAGAAATAATAAAATCAAATAAATATTTAAGGAAGCAACAATATAATACATTGGTTTAATGTGTTATAATAGCACTAGCATATAGCCCGTCATATGACGGGATTAGTACAATTTTTAATTTTCCAGAATTGTAAATTACCCTCTGAGGCAGTTAAAAAAATGGCTTGATTTTTAACTGAAAATTATCTGATACACGCTGAATAATTTGCTTATCTTCATACTCCTCTAAATATACTGTGAATGCAGTTTAGAATCATGTTGGATTCATTTAGTCAAAATGTCTGGTCATGTCTAAAAACAAACACACAAACGAACAAACTTCTTAGTATTCAGAGATATATAGCTCAAAACCTAGATATTTATCAGTCTGTGAAACAGACTCATAGACTTTTATAAAAAGAATTTGTTGTTAACACCGGTGATAAAATTTTCATTGCAACAAAAATAATTGATGATTAAATTGAAAGTTATCACATGTACCTAATCTATTATTTATGCCAAATATAAAAGAAAAGTATTTACGCAATATATAAGTTCAGTGATAAAACGTATGAAAATAATGTAGACTATATTTAAATAATTTAAAATAAGAAATGATTAAATGAGATGGTTAAAGAAATGTCGTCATAATGCTAGAAAAAAATGTTATTTTTACCTATTTATTATGTGATAAACTTAATAACTTGCTCTTAACCGGAGAAAATAGTGCTTGAAATAATGGCATTAAACGCTCAAAAAGGGATGCAGGGTGGATTTCGAACGTTTTAACCCTCCGAGTGGAACACACCGATTAAAAAAAAGTCTCCAAAAATACGCTAAAGGTTTACTGTGTCAATGGCTAAAGCGTTCTATGATTTTTTACTTCACCCTTTGTCGACTAGAATTAGATACGGGAAACCCACCCTCGTTACTGTCCCTTTACTTCCGGTTATAAATAGATAGATAAACAGATATTATAGATTGTTAATTTTTAATACACATAAAGCTCGTCGTTTCGAAGATCATATCATAAGAAATAATGGATTCCAAAAGTACACATAAAAATATTCTTTGAGAGACTTATTTATATTTTGTTACGAAAGTCATCGAAGATATTTAAGTGGTGCAATTAGAGATACATCTGTTACCGCAAACGAAATACTTCGAAATACAGATTTACAAAGCCATGAAAAGCTATCAGCGTCTTTTTGCCTCAGAGAGTAGGGGTGCAGAGCCTAACAAATGTCAGTCAAAGAGGGATTGAGTTTCTAAACAATCGACCTGTCCCTCCTACCTCAAACACTGGCAGAAATGTACATTACACCCATTTTCGGAACTTTTTTGAGACGTCGAAAATTGTACGTGACAACCGCTTTGAAGACATCATCGGTTTGGAGGAATTGTACGTGCGAACCGCTTAGAGGGTTAAAGACTTTGAATTTTGCTAATCCTATCTCATCAAGAATCCAATATGGATTCCCCTATCCATTCCAGGTCCAACCGCTTCATAAATTCGAGGACAGATGGACAGATAACTTAGGCTATTATTATATAGGGGATAATCAAAATAATTGTTTTTATATTTTAACAGACAAATAAAAAATTTAATGCCAAAAAATTATTTGTACATTTAATTAGAGTACAGTAATTAGAAAAATTTTAGTTAAATAGTGCAACTTAATACTTTGTCTGTAATCCATTTTTTATGACTGCTTCAAGAACTAGTGGCAGAAAATTTATTAATCTATTTGTGACGGTTGAGTCTATGTTATTCTAATCTGTAATGAGAATGTTTGTTGATATGTTTTTAACTGATGATTTTTATTTTTTCTGATATATGCATACAATAGCATCCATAAATTTCTTAATGGATTTAGATAGATAGCCTAAAGATTCTAACGTTTTCAATCACTACAGACTACTTATATCCGGGTGACCACAGAAGTACTCTTTAGGTCGTTACCCTGCTGAAAGTGTAAAGTTTATTCTGATTTTCTAACACTGCTCAATAAGTTAAAACATATCAATGTATATCAAAGTTGACATTAGGGTAAAAAAAAATTCCGCTTTCTCCATTAGATTCCGAACATCCCTAACCCTAAAACGTTTTTCTTTATACTTGAGAGTTGGGGGTATATGCTTGGGATCTAAAGTAGTTTTATTTTTACTCCAATTTTTCGAATGCTTCATGGTAAATAATTATGAAACTTACTCTAATCAGAAAAAATACTGTTTTTAGAAAAAAATCTATTAGATTCTTTCTGTAAGCCAGAGCCATTTCCAGGCGTTTTCTCCTTATTGTATCACCCATGAAGTTCTTTGGGGTTCTTTCATTTAAACTAGTATTGTGGCGAACATTTCTTATTGCTTGAGGTGTTTTTCTGATATTAGAATATATTGGAAAGTCTTCATCCATTTTTAGAGCTAAACCCATAAGATTTTTTAAAGTTGTTCTATCAA
Source organism: Pardosa pseudoannulata (assembly GCA_032207245.1). Taxonomy (NCBI): domain Eukaryota; kingdom Metazoa; phylum Arthropoda; class Arachnida; order Araneae; family Lycosidae; genus Pardosa; species Pardosa pseudoannulata. The sequence goes on along the minus strand of CM063504.1, from coordinate 120,240,917 downwards.
CCCTTATCTCTGCTATCTTCTTTAATTTCCTGGGAAGCTCTAGTCTGAATTTACTTTCGATGAATCCAATTTCGCCCTAAATTCTCATTATGTATTTATTCCATCAGATACACTTGTAAATTTTTATAATATATATTTAGACCTTTTTCAAGAAGTTTCCCTGGATATAAAATTTATAATTCAGTAGTAGATGTCTATAAAATTTACAATTAAGTAGTAGATGTCTATAAAATTTATAATTCAGTAGTAGATGTCTATAAAATTTATAACTCAGTAGTAGATGCCTATAAAATTTATAATTCAGTAGTAGATGTCTATAAAATTTGTAATTCAGTAGTAGATTTCGCGCAAGCAGTGTAAGATAATATTTCCTTCCCCAAGCTTTGCCAAGTAAATTTTTAAAACTCAGTTTGCAATGTTTTATTTCTCTTAGAAAAGTACATCTTTTTTGAACATTTTGTAAGCTAATGATATAAATTTCGGAGGAAATTATAAGGAAAAAATCTTGTAAACATATGCAATGTTTAGAAAAACTTTCAAATCTTTTTTTTTTAATATATGAACTAGGTTTCCTTAAAAATTCTACATTCATTGCGAATAGTCAGATAAATACTATTCAAAAGTTAGAAATCATTACCATCTATTTATGATACAGGATTATAAAAAAATATTTGGTCTTTTTCGCATGTAGGAGGTTTTCTTACTACACAAGATCATAAAAAATCATTGCAAACTGTGAATTTAAGAATGCTGGCGAACAAATCAAGTATATTTTTAGAATTTTATACAAATGTCTAAACTCTAAAGTGGTTATAATGTTTTATTGTATGGAGTATGCATTTTCCTAAAAGTAGTCTTCCTTTTGATATCAGAGTTTGGGGGTTTGAAAGCCTGTGGCGACTTCAATGTTCTTGAGTCAAGGGGTAGTGTGAAGAAGGATCACAGGCATAACAGAATTGGAAATCGCTTTTATTTCTGGAGTAAATACTCGCTAATAAAACAAAACAAAGGGATACTAATATCCGAAAACATTTCGAAATGTAAAAGATGTTTGCTTGGATAACATATCCACAATGATCCCAGTCTTAAGAAAAGAATTAAATATTCTCACACGATGGGGGAGTTCTTTCCAGGGGTCGAACACTGGCCGATTGGTTAGGGCGCTGATCTTCGGTACCGGAGTTTGTGGGTTCGAATCCCACTATGGCATGGATGTTCGTGGCGTTTCGGAATCGGCTTTAAGCAGTAGGTCCCGGTCTCATTAGCCCTCGTGTGCAAAACAGTAGACCGTAGCGCTCCAAACCTAATCAAACCTTTCCAGGGTGCAAAGCAAACCCAAACTATACCCCGTTCGGTGTCCGAGACCCTGCCCTTATATGAGCGGAACTTACGAGTCTCCTGAACGTAATTGTTAAAAAGTTGGCTCCGGTCAAAAATCGCGGAAGCCACCAAGAGGTCCAAACATCTACGTAAAAATGTCGAAATGCTCAGAGTCACGGGATCACAGGATGAATGGGTTAAGAGTGTTGCCTGGGCCAAGCCCTCAAACACCGTAAAACTAAAGCACAGACAGAATAAAAAAAACTGAACAGTGGTGAAACTATTATGTAGAAGAGAGTGGAATATTATTTAGAAAAGAAAGTTGAACTAAAGTTCAACATAAGGGAGAGACGCTCGTTAGAGTCGCCAGTAGCTTTTATATTGTTGGAGAGATTTTTAAGTGAGTTAATTAGTGTCGAAATATTTTCTTTTCCTAGTAGGTAAATTCTGCAATAATTTTACCTAGACTAGCAAGTTCACTAATAATTGAAGCATCTTTACTGATAGTCATTTCTTTAGAAATGGGCTCAACAACAGTCGAAAAATTCTCGCCTTTTTATACCTGGGGGTCAGTTACGGTCCTAGTTACTTGAGAGCTCCAGTTAACGTTACAGCTGAACAAAGCTTTAGTGTTCTGAACTAAGGGGTCTTCACACCCTCTACTGGCATAGATGTTCGTAGCTGTTCGATACCGGCTTTATGGAATAGATAACCCCTCTTGTAGCAAAATAATAGTCCGTAGCGAGTAAGTTTCAATGATAGTAAAAGAATCCCGGATAGGTTAAAGAAGTATAGTTTATCAAAAACAATAACGTTATAAAATCTGAATGTCAACAAAATTCTGTAGAATTATTTCAAGATAAAAGGACTAACACTTAAAATTTGAAATAAAAATGGGGCAGTTTTAAATCTTTATAAAACCACATGAGTTTTTAATTTCCGGGGAGACACCCCTCTTGTAGCAAAATAATAGTCCGTAGCGAGTAAGTTTCAATAGATAGTAAAACAATCTCGGATAGGTTAAAGAAGTATAGTTTATCTAAAACAATAACGTTATAAAATCCTGAATGTAAACAAAATTCTGTAGAATTCTTTCAAGATAAAAGGACTACAACTTAAAATTTGAAATAAAAATGGGGCAGTTTTAAATCTTTATAAAACCACATGAGTTTTTAATTTCCGGGGAGACACCCCTCTTGTAGCAAAATAATAGTCCGTAGCGAGTAAGATTCAATAGATAGTAAAACAATCCCGGATAGGTTAAAGAAGTATAGTTTATCTAAAACAATAACGTTAAAAAATCCTGAATGTCAACAAAATTCTGTAGAATTCTTTCAAGATAAAAGAACTATAACTTAAGATTTGAAATAAAAATGGGGTAGTTTTAAATCTCTAAAAAACCACATGAGTTTTTAATTTCCGGGGAGACACCCCTCTTGTAGCAAAATAATAGTCCGTAGCGAGTAAATTTCAATAGATACTAAAACAATCCCGGATAAGTTAAAGAAGTATAGTTTATCTAAAACAATAACGTTAAAAAATCCTGAATGTCAAAAAAATTCTGTAGAATTCTTTCAAGATAAAAGGACTACAACTTAAGATTTGAAATAAAAATGGGGCAGTTTTAAATCTTTATAAAACCACATGAGTTTTTAATTTCCGGGGAGACACCCCTCTTGTAGCAAAATAATAGTCCGTAGCGAGTAAGCTTCAATAGATAGTAAAACAATCCCGCATAGGTTAAAGAAGTATATTTTATCCAAAACAATAACGTTATAAAATCCTGAATGTCAATAAAATTCTGTAGAATTCTTTTAAGATAAAAGGACTACAACTTAAGATTTGAAATAAAAATGGGGCAGTTTTAAATCTTTATAAAACCACATGAGTTTTTAATTTCCGGGGAGACACCTTGTAGAGGCATAAACTTTTTGTGAATAACAAAAGCACTCGAATGCAAAATTGATGGCTTTGTTTAACCAATAATAGATAAAAAGGGATTAGACCGTAAAAAGATCAGTTACTGATTCTTTGTCTTAAAAATGCTTTTTCTATTATGTGAATCTTTTTTCTTGCTTCTTTAAAGCTGAAAGATTAATTAAATATTAATTCGAATTCATATGCACGATAGATTATATTCCTTTTATGTAATATTTACTTATTAAACACAAAACCAAAAATATGCTTTAATAATTAAGAGAAAATCATCCCCAAAAGAATCCACATATAAAAAGTATTGAGTGAGAATCAGTGTAAAATCTTTAAATGGATTGTAGCTAATAGAATCAGCCTTAAACAGGCGATGTTTTTTTTCTACCTTCATTAAAATATTAAAGTTAATTTTTCAACCTGAAGTAGAATTCCCTTCAATTAAAAATTTTTAAATCTGGACTTTTCATACATATTAGTACTTTACTTTTGAAAACAAATATCCTTGCTGATGAATCTATGTAAATGGGTTCTTTCTTTTTTGAATATAAAAAGAAGTTTTAAACGAAAAAATACATATATGTTACATTGTTTGATTTATTCGATATGAAAGAAGAAAGGTGATGAAGTCACGGAAAAAGAGATAGTCTCTAAACACTTTTCAATTATTATTCTAATTAATTTTTTTTCACCTTTTAATATAGAAAAAATATTTTTGCCTTGCAAAAAATGTTTTTACTCTTCGTATTTATGTTGATATGAATACATAATCAATTTCAATTGAGATTTTCATCATTCAATTTGTTTCTGAGATTCATATAACTCCTAAACTGTTCAACCTGAAAAAATTCGAGACCTATAATTACTGTTAATCATTAGTTTGACGTGACACGCCTACATCAGGTGATTTTTGGTTTGTTTTGGAGTGCTAATACTAAATCGAGCTAATAAGACCGGGATTCTATTTAAAGCCGATTTCTACGGACATACATGCACCTGTGTGACTCAAATATGTGAACTGCAGTACCGAAGAGCAGCACCTTACCCATTCAGACAGGAAATTATTAGATTTTGAACTTTGTAATTAAAAATAGGGTGTTTTCCTCTCCACATGTAGTAAATGAATATCTGATATTACAAGTAGAAACGCGCTCCGACTAGACAGTGCGAACAAAGCCCTTGGTGTACCGGGTTTTAGTACACAAACAGAAGTAGACGTTTAAGTGGAATTAAATTTAAAAAATTCAGTCTGTGTATTGTGACGGATAGAGATTCGGATAATAATTATAAATCGAGTGACGGATGAATCCACTGTTCCCCACATATGGACGAAGTTAATGGTACCGCTAATGTATTGATGTTTTGCCGGTTGGTAAACTTAAAAAGAACTTCGGCCACATCTGGAAACGTGTCAGCTGAGCCCAGGTGGTCTTTTGACAGCAGGATTGAGTCACCAGGTTGCTGGAAGGTTCAGGAAAGAATCACACCAGGGGGAACCGGGACCCCTATATAAGAAGATCGGATGAGAGGAGATGAGAGGGGATTCAAGCATCCTTATTCTTTAATTTTACACTTATTTTGACATGTTAGAGCCAAATCATTTCAATTGTGTTGTTTTGCCAATATCAATAGAATTGCAGAACTAGAGGGCTAGGCCTAGGCAGTTCTGTGGGATGAGCCCCAGTTCATAGCCAAAATAAATTCAATAGTCGTTTGCCTAAATCCTATGTATCACGGAACTAGAGGTCTTGGCCCAGGAATTTCTGTGCAACCTGTATTCAGCGATCCTGTGGGGAGGAGGCGGTTTTTTAGTGTTTGAGAGGCGTTCACTTGTCTCTCCGAAGCTTACTAGAGCTTGCTTTTCCGTCGGAGATCACCAGCATCACTGATTTCCGCTAGAAAGTCAACCCTCGACTTCGGGATCTCATTCCCACTTCGTTATTTTTTTTTACTTCGTGACAGTGTTCCTTACTCTCACCCCGGATCGCAGAGAGTCCACGAATTTCCAGGGAAAGTCAGCGAGATACGTACTATGAGCTCTTCGAGCCTTGGAAAACTCCGTGTAGAAGATAAATTGTTCCGGCTCATCAGACCGGTCTATCACAGTAGCAGAGTCCCGTTCCTGCCCTAATTTGTGAACTGTTTCCTACATCTGATTGTTCCAGCTTCACTGTACCCACTTGATGTTATTTTTTTAACGCTTATTCCAGCAAGAGATTTCGTAATTAATGATATCTAATTAATTTGTATATAATTGTATATAAATTATTCTCATGAATAAATTAGTTAAACAATGAATTCAGCCTGTATTTTTGATGGCCTCCTCTACCCCTTTTCCAGTACGTCACGCATTTATGCTGAGTATGGAAAGAGACTGTAACTGAAAGAACATCTCGCGATTGGTATGCCGAGTTTAAAAATGGAAATTTTGACCTCAAATAAGAACTGGCTGTACGAATGAGTTCGGTAAAAATCGATTATATTAACTTTTGCAAGAATATTTCGTCAAACTAAGAAGGAACTGGCAGAGAAAATGGAATATTTCCATACTGCTATAGAGAAGCATTTTCACTCGATGGGGAAGATTTAAGGGTTTCGTACGCTTTATGTGATAACAACAAAAATCAATGAACCACAATCTACGCCGGTTTACTTGCTTGTCATCATTCAGCTCACAATAACGTTCAGCAACAATTTCTTGTCTTTAGAATCAAAATTTCGATTTTTAAATTTAGCATATCGTTCAAGAACTGTTCTTTCAGCTATAGTCCCTTTTCATACTCAGCACAAATGTCACGAGCAGCTTTTGTGGTCTTACAACCTTAATGAAAAACCAAACAAAGAAGGTCCTGAAAATGCCCATTTTTCTCCACTGGATATTTTCTTTTAAACATCTAAAAATTAACATCCATTAACTCTAAAAAATAAACAAGACTTAGATTGCAGCAGGACAAAACACATTTCTTTCGAATTATTATAAAAATTAACCCAGAAACATTTAATGACATGCAGAACTTTAAAATTAAAAAGATAACGGCATTCACTTAGTTGCCAAAATCTCTTAGTGATTCATTGTTTCAAATAGTTTTATATTTTTAAAGGAAGGTGACGCTGTAGAATAGAGATAATAGGTTATTAATGACTTAAAATAAATTAATATCATCTATCTTAACTTTTTATTTCTGGTAGTTAATTAGATGTACTTGTTTAACATACCTACTTTAGAAATCATAACAACAAAATTAGCCCTATTTGTTTCCGATGGAAAATAAATAGCTCTAATTTTACAAGGCTTTTGTCACTGATATCTCTGCTATAGTAGTGGGAGATAAACATCTTTCTATGTTTGTAAAGGATTGAAAAGATTTTATCTTTTTATATAATGAGTATAATTCTTTTAGTTATAATCCAGTCAAAGGTTTTCATTGATGCTCTTTTCAGTTCCTATATTTAATGAAATTATACAAAGGGGGAATACATTCATGGTTGACTAATCTTGTTTTGAACACCGAAAAATTCAAAATTTGAAGTCAAATATTTTTCTCACTTCTCCCTGACTGAACTTACTACATAAATTATAAAGCAACGAGATAGATAAAAGAAAATGGGAACTCAGAAATAAAAGTTCATGACCAATGGGAATACGGGAAAGGAAGAATTTCATTATAATCTTTCTGTATGGGGAAGAGATTAATAAAATTTAAAGTTTTTTTTATAAAGCAAATTGTAGGAAAGTATTTTTGTAAACTAAAATTTAAAATATTTTCAAGCACAGTCAGGAAACTAAAAGGAACTTAATAGTCTGAAATTGGGTTTGGTTTGGTTTGGTATGGTCTACTGTTTTGCTATACAAGGGTTAATGAGACCAGGACTTATTGCTTAAAGCCGATTCCGAACTGCTACAAACAACCCTGCAATAGTGGGATTCTAATCCGAACTCCAATATCGAAGATCAGGACCATTCGGCCATCGTTCGGCAATTTGAAATTTGAAATACTTTTCTAGGAAATCAACTACGCCATTTGTTGGGTAAGTTTATCAATAGACAATTGAATCTCAGTGGCCTAATATGGTTTGGTTTGGATAGCTACAATATACTATAGTGCTACACGAGGATATCTCATTGGTATTGATGATGTTGAAAGAGGGTTGAAGAGTAGGGCGCTACTCTTCGGTACCAGAGACCGTAGTTTCTAATCCTGTTGCTCGCATGAATGTTCGAGGCTTTCGGAATTCGCTTTAATCAGTAAGACCCGGACTCATCTATATTTTTAGAGGAAGGTGACGGAATTTATTCGTTAACAATACATGAAACAAATGTATTTATAAACTCAAAAGTAGCCGCGGTTGATCAGTTGGCAAAAGCATAGGTCTTATAAAGGGAGGTTGCGTGTTCGAGGTTCGAGCCAGATATTACGTAATGACTTATACCAAGCCTGCTGAGATAACACAAGGAAAAAGACACCAGATACAAACGAGCGAACACTTACCCTTTTGCAGACTCTTTATTTACAATTCTATTTTTGATGAAGAACAATCTGGTGCCGCAAAACAACATAATATAAAACAAATTAAACATAACAGCATAACAAACAAAACAAATTAAGTATGAATATGGAGCCTCCATATACTGCTGGAAATGTTGGAGCAACTCCCTGCCTTTGATCTATCTGTTCAGATAAAAAAAATGGTGGAGTACTCCCTGCCTCTGAAGTTATCCGTTCTCTCTATCTTGGTCTGCTTCTTCTCTAAAGGGGACTTCAAATCTACCTAGTAAAATCCAATGACACTGTTGCCAGGGCCAAAGATGACTGACCCGCGTTAGCAACACCAAATGTCCAATGGGGTTGAAGCGGGGGGGGAGGGTCACTGATATCGCTTTCGTCCTTCGGTCAGTTTTCCGTGCTGGCATTGTCCAGTAGTGTAACTCATTGTTACACCAGACAAAGGTCTGCCGAGTTCCTTAAAGATGGTTGGGGCATGTTCTTGGTCGCAATGTTCTCTGGAAGTAGCAGGCCAAGCCTGGGGGTCTTCTGCTTCTAAATTACGAGGAGGCACATTAGTTTATGTTGTTCATCAGGAGTAGTGTTGGTCGCCTATACGGTGCTATCATAATAAAATATGCTAAACATTTGTGCGGTTTGGTAAAAGCAAATGCTATAAAAGCAAGTGTCTCTCGCATTGGAAATAATATAAAAGTAAAGTGCTGGAAAACCTCTTCCACATTTTAGAGTTTTCTTCGCAAATATATAATGTGTGCCCTATGGTGTAGAGTCCCACCACACCTGGAAGGTATAATGCTAAATTTTACAATGAAATTCTACAATGTTGTTCACAAATCCCTTTTAGAAATTTAAGGCTTTATCCAAAAAAAAAAAAAAAAAAAAAAAAAAAAAAAAAAAAAAAAAAAAAAAAGTAAAATGCGTCATATGTGTAGGTCCACCACACTTGGTAGATAAAAAGCAAAAGTTAAAATAAGCAATGCTCATGCCTCGAACATTCTTGTAAATAGAAGTTAGTAGCTAGGTATTATGGAATTAGAGAAATGACACTTTGAGTTCCGAGTTATATAAAATTGTGGTCAATACTTCAAAAGAAAACCGGCTCGTAAAACTTACTCAAAACTGCTAGCCGATTTTCTTTTCAAGTATTGACCACAGTTTTATATAATTCGGAACTAAGTGTCCATTCTCTAATTCCATAATACCTAGCTACTAACTTCTATTTACAAGAATGTGCGAGGCATGAGCATTTCTTATCGTAACTTTTGCTTTTTATCTACCAAGTGAGGCGGACCTGCATATGAGGCGCATTTTACTTCTTTTTGGATAAGGCCTTAAATTTCTAAAAGGGGTTTGTGAACAACATTGTAGAATTTCATTGTAAAATTTAGCATTTTACCTTCCAGATGTGGCGTGACTCTACACTATAAGGGACATATTATATATTTGCGAAGAAAACCCTAAAATGTGGAAGGGCTTTTCCAGCAAAAGGGAAAAGTTCACAAAATTTTACATTTAGAATTTTTAAGTGAAATGCATTGTAATAGTTTGGGGTTGTATTTTTTATCAATAAGCTGTAGTAATCATTTCATTTCATTTTCTTCAATCTTGTCTTAATACTGACAAGATCATTTATTGACAGTTGTAGAAATGTGACTCTTTTGAACAATCAATAACATTAGCCAAGTTTCATAACTGAAACATATAAAAGCCTGTTTTTGATTCAACATATTAAAAATAAATCATCTCGGTTTAAAGTAAAAATTTTCCTAAATCCTTAATAAGAATCTAACTTTATAAATTTTTTTCAATTTTGTTATAGGTAATATAACAAGAAATATTAAAAATATACAACTAGCGTAAAAGTAAAAAGTCCACTTACTCACAAAATGAAATTCTTAAATATTAAGAAAATAAGTCTTTATGCCGAATAGAAGCTAATAATCTAGTTTTATTTTGTGAACTTCAATTACTTAAATAGGAGGAATATATTTTATATTATAGCATAACAATAATTTTAATTTCTTAACAATTTTCAGTTTTTTAAAATTTTAAAATGCTAAATACATTTAAAATTTTAGGTTTACAGAAGTAAACAGCTATTTTACTTGAATTTAATATAAAAATTTAGTTTCTAAAATACGTATTTCAAAATTTATTTTATGGGTAAGTACATTTTTTTTTCAGTTTGCGTATATTTTATAATATATTTTTATAATGTATTTCTTGAAATGACAAATGAAAATTGAAAGTCTGTTATAATGAAAATTTTAAATTTTGAAAAGTACTAGCATTCTTAAATTAAAAACTAGCATAAATATACTCTATTGGCGAAAGAAGGATTACTTTTGTGAGTTTTTCACACAAGGAATGCTTATTTTGAACAAATAATAACATTCCTCTCGTTGGACAGAGAAGCAAAACAGAAAATTTGATAGATTTGCACTAATAAAAACACAGATTTTTAAAGTAAAAAACTGGCATAAATGTACTGTAAGTGGGTTTCTTTTGTGACAGTTTTCTATATAAAAAATATAGATGAAAATTGAAAGGCTGTTATAATGAAGATTTTAAGTTTTGAAAAGTACTAGTATTCATAAATTAAAAACTATCATAACTATACTCTATTGGCCAAAGAAGGATTACTTTTGTGACAGTTTTTCACATAATGTTTTACTTGTTTTGAACAAATAATAACATTCCTCTCGTTGGACAAAAAAGCAGAACAGAAAATGTGATAGCATTGCACTAATAAAAAAAAATAGATTTTTAAAATTAAAAACTGGCATAAATGTACTCTAGTGCGTTTCTTTTGTGACAGTTTTCTACATAAAAAATATAAATGAAAATTGAAAGGCTGTTATAATGAAGATTTTAAGTTTCTAAAAGTACTAGTATTCATAAATTAAAAACTAGCATAAATATACTCTATTGGCGAAAGAAGGATTACTTTTGTGACAGTTTTTCACATAAGGTATGCTTGTTTTGAATAACATTCCTCTCTTTGGACAAAGAAGCAGAACAGAAAATGTGATAGCACTGCACTAGTAAAAAAAACAACAGATTTTTAAAGTTAAAAACTGACATAAATGTACTCTAGTGGGTTTCTTTTGAGACAGTTTTCTACATAAAAAATAACTGTTTTGACTACTGTTTTTGTGTTCTCATGGATTTCTTCCAAAGTAACGATATTTTTACATAATAAATAATCAGCAGTTAAAACTGCTTTATATGGAGAGAGAATTCAACATGTTCTTTTATTTTTATTTTCAGTTTTGAAGCAAATGAATTATTTCCGACTCAGCAATATTTTACTAATTTATTAAATTGACACCCAGAAAATATTTGTGCATGACTCCAAATTGATTTTTATCAGTTTCTGTCAAAGAAATATTTACATCTCATCGTATAATATAGTGTCAAAAATGCAAAATATTCTTTGAAGCGTTGAAATTTAATGATATCTTACAGCATCACGCATTTATTGTTGTGTGAAATATCGCCATGTTTTCTGTATGAATGCCTTATTCACATTTGATATTTTCCATGTCGTGAGTTTTAGATCTACAAAACGTTCCAAGGATGGAAGAGATTATTTGGAAAAAATAAACGTTATTTTCTTTCGAAAAGAATGAATAATGAAACTTATTATAATATTTATTCTGTTTGACAAATTTTGCTCAGGAAAGAGCCTGAGAAATTAAGAACAACAAGCCTGTCATAGCGTCGGTTTTCAATTAAATTGTAGTCTTAGTTTGGATATAAAGTAGAAAAACAAATCTTGTTAATATTTTTACATTTAATAACATTTCAAAAATTATTTTAATTGTACAAGGATTTACTTTGTCTCAATTAAAAAACTATATAAATTAAATCCTTATACATTTAAGAAATTATTAATCTGTATCAAATTATTAATCTACAACAAATTATTTATTCTATATGATAAATTTTACTTAGGAAAGAGCCTGAGAAATTACGAACAACAAACCTGTCATAGCGTGGGGTTTTCAATTAAATTGTAGTCTTAGTTTGGATATAAAGTAGAAAAATTAATCTTGTTAATATTTTTACATTTAATAACATTTCAAAAACTATTTTAAGTGTACAAGGATTTACTTTGTCTCAATTAAAAAAATATGTAAATTAAACCCTTATACATTTAAAAAATTATTAATCTATATCAAATTATTAATCTACAACAAATTATTTATTCTATTTGACAAATTTTACTTAGGAAAGAGCCTGAGAAATTACGAACAACAAACCTGTCATAGCGTGGGGTTTTCAATTAAATTGTAGTCTTAGTTTGGATATAAAGTAGAAAAATTAATCTTGTTAATATTTTTACATTTAATAACATTTTAAAAACTATTTTAAGTGTACAAGGATTTACTTAGTTTCAATTAAAAAACTATATAAATTAAATCCTTATACATTTAAGAAATTATTAATCTGTATCAAATTATTAATCTGCAACAAATTATTTATTCTATATGACAAATTTTACTTAGGAAAGAGCCTGAGAAATTACGAACAACAAACCTGTCATAGCGTGGGGTTTTCAATTAAATTGTAGTCTTAGTTTGGATATAGAGTAGAAAAATAAATCTTGTTAATATTTTTACATTTAATAACATTTCAAAAACTATTTTAAGTGTACAAGGATTTACTTAGTCTCAATTAAAAAACTATATAAATTAAATCCTTATACATTTAAGAAATTATTAATCTGTATCAAATTATTAATCTATAACAAATTATTTATTCTATATGACAAATTTTACTTAGGAAAGAGCCTGAGAAATTACGAACAACAAACCTGTCATAGCGTGGGGTTTTCAATTAAATTGTAGTCTTAGTTTGGATATAGAGTAGAAAAATTAATCTTGTTAATATTTTTACATTTAATAACATTTCAAAAACTATTTTAAGTGTACAAGGATTTACTTAGTCTCAATTAAAAAACTATATAAATTAAATCCTTATACATTTAAGAAATTATTAATCTGTATCAAATTATTAATCTGCAACAAATTATTTATTCTATATGACAAATTTTACTTAGGAAAGAGCCTGAGAAATTACGAACAACAAACCTGTCATAGCGTGGGGTTTTCAATTAAATTGTAGTCTTAGTTTGGATATAGAGTAGAAAAATAAATCTTGTTAATATTTTTACATTTAATAACATTTCAAAAACTATTTTAAGTGTATAAGGATTTACTCAGTCTCAATTAAAAAACTATATAAATTAAATCCTTATACATTTAAGAAATTATTAATCTGTATCAAATTATTAATCTACAACAAATTATTTATTCTATATGATAAATTTTACTTAGGAAAGAGCCTGAGAAATTACGAACAACAAACCTGTCATATCGTGGGGTTTTCAATTAAATTATAGTCTTAGTTTGGATATAAAGTAGAAAAATTAATCTTGTTAATATTTTTACATTTAATAACATTTCAAAAACTATTTTAAGTGTATAAGGATTTACTTAGTCTCAATTAAAAAACTATATAAAATAAATCCTTATACATTTAAGAAATTATTAATCTACAACAAATTATTTATTCTATATGACAAATTTTACTTAAGAAAGAGCCTGAGAAATTAAGAACAACAAGCCTGTCATAGCGCGGGGTTTTCAATGAAATTGCAGTCTTAGTTTGGATATAAAGTAGAAAAATAAATCTTGTTAATATTTTTATATTTAATAACATTTTAAAAACTATTTTAAGTGTACAAGGATTTACTTAGTCTCAATTAAAAAACTATATAAATTAAATCTTTATACATTTAAGAAATTATTAATCTGTATCAAATTATTAATCTACAACAAATTATTTATTCTATGTGACAAATTTTACTTAAGAAAGAGCCTGAGAAATTAAGAACAACAAGCCTGTCATAGCGCGGGGTTTTCAATGAAATTGCAGTCTTAGTTTGGATATAAAGTAGAAAAATAAATCTTGTTAATATTTTTATATTTAATAACATTTCAAAAACTATTTTAAGTGTATAAGGATTTACTCAGTCTCAATTAAAAAAATATATAAATTAAATCTTTATACATTTAAGAAATTATTAATCTACATATGTTACAAAGCGGTACCAACGACAAATGCTGATGGCACACTGTTCAAAACAATCTCCCAATTCGATTCGAGCTAAGTATCGAATCGAATGATAGTCGAATGAGTAGGAAGCTGCTAATCCTCCAGGAGTTCGCAGGTTTAAATTCCTCTAATGGCATGGATATTCTTAGCCGTTTGAAATCGAGTTTAAGCAGTAGGTCTCGGGTAAAATATTGCACACCAAGAACATAGACAGATGGAAGAAACTTTATTGGATATTATAAAACCCGATATATATATATATATATATATAAATATATAATATATAACCGGCTGTATATGAAAGATATATATATATATATCCCTATATATATATATTAAAGCATATATATATATATATACAAATATATATATATATATATATATATATATATATATATATATATATATATATATGTAATCAAATTTAAATAACAAAAAATTGCTTGATTAGATACTATAATAATAAAAATACAAACATGTAATTTGCTGTAATAGTTTTTCTAATTGAAAAATGCATAGTTATTTTTTACATAGAAAGACTGATCTCTGTGAGCATGTATATATTTCATGAAGAAAACCAATTTGTTAAAAGAAATATTTTCGCTATTCTCAACAGGCTGTAACTTTGCACTTTCAAATTAAACTGTAGGCTTTGAATTTCCGCTTCGGCGATTCCCCTCGTACCATTCGAATTGTTTTCGCTTTTATGCAGCGGGAAATTCTAGATGAATATTGCTGCTTCGTGCACAGGGCGAAAAACAGCTTTTTAAAAATGCTTTTCCAGGAATTCTAAATATAAAATCCTTTCCCGTACTTGGAATTATTTTTCTTTATAAATAGACAAACCATAAACACCAGAAAAATATTAATGGATTTAACATTATTCTTAGAAGAGTCACGGAAAGATTCAATAATCTTTAATTTAAAATCTCTCCTTATATACTATTTTTTAAACAAGTTATTTTCAATGAATGGTTTTTTTTAATCATACTATCTAAATATTAACTTTGCGCAATTACAATATATATATATATATATATATTAGATTGTATATTATATATATATATATATATTTTATATATTGTATTATATATATTTATATATATATATATATATATATATATATATATATATATATATATATATATATATATATATAATACTGTAAAATGTAATTCGGTTTCGTATTGCTTGGTTGGAATGCAGTGAATTTTTTTCTACACGAAGGCTAATTAGACTGGTAGCTAAATCTTAACACAAAAAAGACCTAGATAATTCTGATGAATATATATACATACATACATGCACACGCATATATATATATATATATATATATATATATATATATATATATTTATATATATATATATATATAAATATATACATATATATACACTTAAGAGCCAAAACATTATGACCTCCTGTCAATAACGAGTTGGCCCACCATTGGCACCAAACCCGCCTTGGCATGGATACCACAAGTCCTCGGACAGATTGTACCAGATGTTTAAGCAACTGATACGCAAATCCGAGATATTGCGAATTGGTTGTCTTTAAACTCTGAGCTGCCGTCCCATGACATCCCAAATGTGTTCTATCGGATTGAGATCCGGTGAGTTAGGCAACCAGGATTGCAACTGCAATTCAGCATCATGTTCCTGAAGCCACTCCAACACAATCTTAGCCTTGAGACGCGGGGTGTTGTGCTGTTGGAACATTCCAATTCCAGCTAGAGAAACAGAGGCCATGTAAGGGTGCAACTGGTCCGCAATGATGTTCAGATACCCTGAAGCATTCATGGTCTGCTCTACAACAACCACGGGTCCCATAGACTCCCAAGAGAATGTTCCTCAAAGTATAATACCGCCACCACCGGCCTGTGTATGACCTACTGTACATTGCGTTAAAACGGATTTTGAAAAAGTCGTCTTGCAGGTGTGTCAATACTAACAACAAAAACAGGATAGAGTTCTTGTAAGAGTTTCAGTCGCATAGTCTACAAGAAAAAAAATTATTTGAGTCATTAAATAAATCCATAAACTTTAATCGCCAGTGACAAAGTTCCTACTATTTTATAACAATTTATGCAAATTATGTATGCAGGATGCAAAATACAGTGATGAATTTTCTTTTATTTATAGGTTATTATTAACTGACAAAATTCGGTATTGGCCTAATAGATAGGGTGTGGAAAAACTAAATCATAGGAAGCAGTTCTTTCTCCTCAACTCACTGCCTGTGTTTAAACTGAAGAATAACAAAGACGAGATATGATATAATTTACTTATTCTTCCTGTTAAAGCTTATGTTTTATAGAAAACTACTTAGGGCACGAAATAAGTAAAAGTATTTAAGTTGTTATCCCTCGACTCATAAACCATCGAGTAACAAAATAATGACCACAGTTCAAGTAACCAACTAATTAATGGGCATATATATGTTAAGTATATGAAAATGTCTGCAGAACTTTTCTTTTATTAAAAGGTTTGGTTTGGAATGCTAAGATGTACTTTTTTGATACACGAGGGCTAATGAGGTCAGGTCTTACTGCTTAAAGCCGATTCCGAATGGCTACAAACATTTATACCAGCAGCGGGCCTCGAACCCGTGAACAACGGAAAAATATTTGTATGTCTACTCAGCAATATATGTATAGTGTTTATAATGTTTATAGTTCAAAGAAATGTTTACATGTAGATGTAAATATATATGTATATGTATATATATATATATATATGTATATAAGTATATATATATATGAGTATATATATATGTATATATATGTATATATATATATATATTATATATATATATACATATATATATGCATATATATATATACATATATATGAATATATGTAATGCTATTTTTATCACTTTCGGTTCCAGTTCTGTCTTTCCGGTATTTCTAGCAACCCTAGAGAATGTTCTCGAATGTTCAAATGTGGATTCCTTTCGGTTGCACAGATAAAAAAATAGATTGCGTGAATTAACTTACGTGATCCACGTGACTTGTAGGGATTGCTAATTGGCTGGTACAAACAACTTTAACACATTGTGTGCGGGTACATTTCGTAGCGGAATTGTACCGGGAGAGGTCGTTTTGAGCATAAATTTAATTATTCATTTAAATCTCAATTGATCGAAAATTTTTTATTTTTTTAAACCAACTTTTATATTTAACTAACTTTTATTTTATATTGAAATATATAGAAACAAATATATAAATAGAAATATATAAATAACAACCATAAGATTTTTCTAAGCAAAAAATATATTTTTTAGTGGACAAATTTATAATAGTATCGTAAATATGAAAAATCAAATAGAAATTGTAGTATATAGTTTTAATGTTTTCGAATTATGTTATATATAAACATTTTTACATAATAACAAAGTGAAAAGAGAAATCATAAAACTAATAATGTAAAAATTAGATTTTGTCTAAATTTTTCCGGAATCTATGTAATAGACAATAACATTCGGCTTCGTTTTCTTGTATATACCATTATTTTTGTATCCACAATCAAACTATGTTGTTACACTAACCTGCATTAGTACGTGACCCGCGATCAAGTATCATTCGTCAGAAAACGTACTAGTACGTGTTCAGCATACAATGTGTTAAAAGAGAATGTACAATGTTTACGAAGAGTTTCGACAGTTGGAAGTTTCGTTCGTAATAAAAAACATGAATAAACTACGATATTTTGAGATTCCATTTGTCTTTATCTCGTTGTCCATCTCGTCACAAGTTCCATGACTGCAGAGCTGTAATATCAGTTCGGAACTTCCCTCGGAGATGAAGCAAAAAGCTTCATTTCATATATATATATATGTGCATAAGTATTCTATCGTTCATATGATATATCATATGAACAGCGTGTATGCATAAATGTATATATGTGTGATGAGGCGATTTAGATCTGTTATATAATTGATTCATTCATACAAGAAGTAAAATGTTCGGGATCTAAATCTGACCTCATCACATCTTTGTAAAGAGATGGGTGATCATAAATTTCTATTCAACGGATATTGTTGTCTTGTACGGTGGTCTCAGGCGAGGTTCTGATCCCAGTCCCAGATTAGAATCCCGTCTCCGTACTTGACATTAAATAAGAATGTACCTTTGTGGAGTATTTATGAGTCCCTAAGGGACAGTGCCCAATTAGAAGGGATAAGGTTTGGCACGTTGGCGGTCTTAAGGTGGGGTTTGAAGCAGATCAATGAAATTCTTACAACTATCCCGATTGGACGACAAGAAGGAAGAGGGGACAAGGTTGAAATAATTAAATATGAAAAATCTAAAAGATGAGACGAGGGTTTGGAGGTCCCAGAGAAGAGGTTCGGAGGTCCCAAAAGAAGGTGTTCGAAAGTCGGGAGTCCAGCCGGGTCCGACGGAAGTTGTTCGTGAGTCCAGAGGAGAAGGTGCTCGATAGTCTAAACTAGGAGAGTCCAACCAAGTCCGACAGGAAGTGTTCCTGCACCAAATAGTACGGCCGCATCCCAAAGACTCAGGAGGAAGCCCCTGACGAGACCAACGGATGATATATAGATTCCCTCTCCTGATGAGCCATTGATACCCTTCAACCAGAAGTGTTCCGGGCCCAACATTTTAGACAAACAAAGGTACCCCAAATTTACATACATTTTTGAAATTGAGATTAGGTCCTCTATCTAT
>CM063504.1:120214856-120219856 GCA_032207245.1 Pardosa pseudoannulata | reverse complement strand
TGTATATATATATACACACATATATATATATATTTACATATATATATATATGTACATATATATGTATATATATATATATATATATATATATATATATATATATATATGTATGTATATATGTATATATATGTAGATATATATATATATATATATATAGTATATATACAAATATATGTATATATATGTATAGATATATATATGTATATATATGTATATATATTATGCATATATGTATAGTATATATATGCATATATGCATATATATATATGTATATATATGTATATATATATGCATATATATATATGTATATATATGCATATATATATGTATAGATATATGTATAGATATATATGTATAGATATATATATATATATATATATATATATATATGTATATATATGTATAGATATATATATATATATGTATATATATGTATATAGTTAAAAATATTTAGAACTCGTTAACGATAACGTAATAGGAGAAAGACACACCCTCGAGCGGAACTGTACAGAATAAAAAAGCTGACTTGGAAGTAGACATAGGAATTTTGCTTAGGTAGCAAAGTCAAAAAAGATAGTTCTGGCTTGAACTCCGACTGATAACATCATACACGCTTGTCGTGGCAAATTATGAGAACAAAGGATTTTTAAACAGCATAACCATGGACAAAAGGATTACAATAAAGAAGTTTTTATATATGAATTCAGATGTGTCTTCCATGCCTTAACACACTCTTTCATGTCATATATCACAAAAGGCACAAACACTGCAGTTTCAGGCGGAAATTTCAAAAACTTTTATTTGAGCTGTTTTCTTACAGAGTGGTTTAAGTCCTTTTTTTTATATTATATTGAGCTATTTAAGGAATTGTATTTGGATGATTTAAAAATATTGATATATGTTAATGAACTCATTTTCTTTGTTTTTTTAAATATTAAATTGAATTAAGTTTATAATGGAATAGTTTTTAAAGTACAAGTTAAAAAATGTAGCATGATTATATAATATAATTTGTGAATTAAATAATATGGCTTTGCGGTAAGAGGACTTTCAATGCTTTCAAAATAATTATAATAGTAATTTACTCAATTACGTAAATTTAAATTGGCAAAATAATGAAATTTTTTTTTCAGAATTGTTGTTTTTTATCGGGGAGGGGGGGGGGGTTAAAGCTCACAGCAGATTGCATCGATTATTATTATTATTAACTAGCATATAGCCCGTCATATGACGGGATCAGTTAAATTTTTAATTTTCCAAAATTCTAAATTACCTTATGTGGCAGGTAAAAAATGGTTTGTTGTTTGGCTGAGAATTATCTTGCAACAAAAAATAATCAATGATTCAATTTAAAATTATCACACATGTACCTAATCTATTATTGAAGCCAAATATAAAAGAAAATTATTTACGTAATATCTAAGTTCAGTGATAAAACATATGAAAACAAAGCATAATTGAAATAATTTAAAATAAGAAATGATTCAATGAGATGTTTAAAGGAATGACGTCATAATGTTAGAAAAATGTTATTTTTACCTATTTATTATGAGATAAATTGATAAATTTAATCGCCTGCTCTTAACCGGGGAAAATAGGAGTTGAAATAATGGCCTTAAAAGATCAAAAAGAGGGGAAGGGGTGGATTTCGAACGTTTTAAAGAAGGCAGTATTTTTTGCTGTGATATGAAGTATATTAATACCAATTTATTTTAGAATCGGATCTATAGTTTGGGAGAAGATAAACATTACTCTCTTTTAACTTTGCTAACTATGGATGCCTCTATCCATTCCAGGGCCAACAGCTTCATGAAATCGAGGACAGACGTACATATAACTTAGGCTATTATTATACTAGCATATAGCTCCTTATATGACGGGATCATTAAAATTTTTAATTTTCCAGAATTCTAAAATACCCCATGAGGCAGATAAAAAAATGATTTGCTTTTTGGCTGAGCATTATCTGGTACACACTCTATAGTTTGTTTACCTTCATATTCCTCTAAAGTCTCCTGATACTATGAATGTAATTTACAATCACGTTGAATTCATTTAGTCAAACCGTGTGGATATGCATGATAAACAAACACACAAACGGACAAATTTCTTAATTTTCAAAGATATATAGAATAAACGCTATATCTTTATTAGTCCGTGAAATAGGCTCCTAGACTTATATTAAACGTATTTGTTGTTAATACCGGTGATAATTTTCATTGAAGCAAAAATAATCGATGTTTAAATTTAAAATTAACACATATGTACCTAACATATTATGTAACACAAATATAAAGGAAAATTATTTACGTAATATCTAAATTCAGTGATAAAAATATGAAAATACTGCTGACGATATATAAATAATTTAAAATAAGATATGATTAAATGAGATGGTTAAAGGAATGACGTCATAATGCTGGAAAATTTTTTATTTTTACCTATTTATTATGGGATAAATTGATAAATTTAAACCCCTGCTCTTAACTGGGGAAAATAGGGCTCAAATTAATGGCATTAAACGCTCGAAAAGGGGGGAAGGGATGGATTTCGAACGTTTTAAAGACTACAGTATTTTCCGCTGTGATGTGAAGCATATTTACACCAATTTATTTTAGAATCGGATCGATATTTTAGGAGAAGATAGACTTTGAATTTTGCTAACCTTAACTCATCAAGAAATTAATATGGATGCTTGTATTCATTCCAGGTCCAACCGCTTCATAAATTTGAGGACAGACGGACAGATAACTTAGGCTATTATTATATAGGGGATAGGGGATTAACTGCTTTATAAGAAAACAGCTGTGTACTTTGTGTGACAATGTGGTACGAACATCCATTGTGAAAGTGAAATTAGAGCTGACGGACTCCAGTACCAAAGAGCAGCGCTGTACCCATAAAGCCAACACGGAGCGAATAAGCTATTCTCCATATTTGATGATTTCTCGCCTGTTGAATACGTGAAAAATTACGTGCCTGTGTAAGAAATGTTTTTTTTACGAGTATCCGACTTTAGATTTCCCTTGCATACATTTTTTGTCGTACTATTCTCGAACAGATTGAAGTAAATCTTAATTAGCTGACTGCAGCTGCTTCCTGACATGTTTAAAGGATATTAGTTTATATGCTATATTATTCATTTCTTGTCTCTGTCATGTAGAATATTTATTCGAACATACTTTTTAACACGTGTATCTAGGCTACATGTGTTATACCGCTGTTAATAACCACATTGACTAGTCGGCTGGGAAACAGTAAAACAATCTGCCAATTTACTCATCGCAACGCCAGAAACACAACATTACTCTGTTTTTACTACTGTCATATGTTAGTGTTTACCAATTTTTCCAATTAACCCTCTAAGTGGTTTGCACGTACAATTCCGCCAAACTGATGATGTTTCCAAAGCGGTTGTCACGTACAATTTTCGACCTCCAAAAACGCTCCGAAGATGGATGCAATGTACATATCTTCCAATGCTTTTCCCCATGGAGTTTTGCGGTAGCAGGGTCAGGTCGATTGTTTAGAAACTGCACCCCTCTTTGACGAACATTTATAGTGGGATGCACCCCTACCCCCTGAGAAACAAAGACGGTGATAGATTTTCATGGCTTTGTAAATCTCTATTTCGAAGTATTTCGTTTGCGGTAACAGATGTATCCCTAATTGCACCACTTAAATATCTTGGATGACTTTCGTAAAAAATATAAATAAGTCTCTAGAAGAATAATTTTATTTGTACTTTTAGAATCCATTATTTCTTATGGGATGATCGTCGAGACTTGACGAGCTTTATGTGAATTAAAAATTAACAATCTATAATATCTATTTATATATCTATTTATAACCGGGAGTAAAGGGACAATAACGAAGGTGGGTTTCTCGTAATCCATTCTAGTCTAAAAGGGTGAAGGAGAAAAATCATAGAACGCTTTAGCCATTGACACAGTTAAACTTTAGCTTATTTTTTCTTCCACTCGGAGGCTTAAACACAAGTACTTATATCTTTAAATTAATATCTCGCGATTACTCAGGGGCATTGCTAAATTCATTACATTCGAAGAGGATTAAAATTTCATCCGTGCTTGCGTCCTAGAATACTAAATTTTTGTCCAGTGAAGTTGTCTATAATAGACAGTTGATAAAGTGTCTTCTGCACAGAAAAATACTTTTGCTATAAAGTAATTGTCTTTAAGAAAAATGGGTTTGTGATTTAACCGAATTCTAATCTTCTATTTTAATTTAATAGAATTGCGTATCTTGTTTTATAATTTATGGATGTGTTAGTCACCATCAGATGACTAACACTTCCATAAGTACACCTGTATGATATATATATATATATATATATATATATATATATATATATATATATATATATATATATATATATATGTATGTATATATATATATACACACACCTATATGTACACTTATACACCTATATAATAACCAGTATGTTACTTATAAAAAATAGAATTTAGCTATTTTTTTATAAGTAACAGGCTAAAATTTTATCCATCCATATCCTAAAACAACATCTATTCAGCGCTACATCTAACACATAATCAGAAAAAATATTCACTGTCAATATCTCTGTAAAGATTACAAAAGAGAAATTCTGATAAATCTAGTAATATGTAGAAAATTACACCGATTTCTTAAAACAATATTTTCTTTATACTTATGCACAAACACGTTGATAATGTTTAGAAATTTACATATCATACAGATAATCTATTCAGACACCAAATTTCCAATTCGTTTTTGTTATTTATTTTTCCGCTATGAACCATTTATCTCAAAGCAATGACTTAATATCTGACGAGTGTCATACTTTATTTTAGGTATTTTATTTTACTACGGAATAGGATTAAAGATTTACATTGAAATAGTGAAATTTGTTTTTGTTTTTAATGAATAAAAGTGATTATGGCTTAAGCAGTAGTCTGTTGCACTTACGAATTTTATATTAAATGATTATTAATGAAATTAGT
>CM063504.1:120199856-120207356 GCA_032207245.1 Pardosa pseudoannulata | reverse complement strand
AAAGGACAGCACACATACATCGAAGCCTTGCTTGGGAATCGAATCCAAGCCTATTGGGTAGGAGCACAATATGCTAATCACTATAAATTCTGGGAAGTAAATTCTAATTTTTAAAAGGTAAAACATTTCTTTTTCTCATGACTTAATCATTGAAGTATTATATGCTTGAAGTGTTTTAAACGATACTAAATCTTTCGAAAATAAATAAGATGAAAAATACATCTAAAAGTATTGTGGTATAGCCTTGTGGTAGTGTCTAAAAGGGATTACCAAGAATTGCCAGTTTCCTGACCCCTTATTTTATGGAATGGAACCTGTCCATGTCCAAATCACCTTCAATTTTCCTGCGCTGACCATCCGTGGGTTGCTCTTTTGCTTTCCTCGTCTTCCACCATTTGTCCAGCTTGAGCGTTGCTTGGCGTCATAAATTCCTAGGCTGTTCTTCCTGCTCAACACTGCCCATGGCGAGGTCAATGGAAAAATCCTGCCAGCGGGAACCCAAGACAATCACCAAAACGTAGCGTGAGTAGGTAGAACAGCCTAGGAATTTATGACGCCAAGCAATGCTCAAGCTGGATAAATGGTGGGAGACGGGGAGAGCAAAACGGCAACCCACGGAAGATCAGCACTGGAAAATTGAAGGTGACTTCGACATAGACAAGCCCCATTCCATAAATAAGGGGTCAGAAAGCCGGTAATTTCTGGTATTCTCTTTTAGATAGAATGTGGCTACACCAAATCCTGGACAAATGGTGGAAGACGGGGAGAGCAAAACGGCAACCCACGGATGGTCAGCGAGGGAAAATTGAAGGTGACTTGAAGTCCCATTCCATAAAATAAGGGGTCAGAAAGCCGGCAATTCCTGGTATTCCCTTTTAGATAGAATGTGGCTATACCACATGTATGTTGTGCACTCTTCTACAAAATAAGATAAAATAAGACATAGGTATTGATTATCAAGCTTTAAAACATTTAAGTAATAGTTCTAACATATAGTGATCGAAGTAGAATATATCTCGTCGAAAAAGAATTTACTGAGCTTAAAGACATGAAAGTTCAAGTCTCTTGTGAGTCTTATTTTATAAGAAATAACAACAGATAGGATGCAAGTTTAATGCGATCCAAAATTTATTTTTCATTCAAAGCAGAACACTTTATCATCCCATGGATACAATAATTTCTCCGAAGAAAGTAATTTTGTGAAGTATAGGAACTTTCCATTCTCATATTTATGATATTTATATTTGCATAGACTAGGGCAACATAGATTTTCTTTATTTGGCAAATAAATATTCCAGTTTCATATCGAGTATGTATCATAGTAATGCTGTATAAATGTATGCAAAATATTATAATATTTTTACGGCTGCAAATAAAATAAGTTTCGCGTATACTCAAATTTATAATTTTCAAGTGAAAATGTAATTTACCTTAAATTTGCGTTACTCTTTCAGATGAAAAAAGTGAATTAATTTTTCTAAGTAAGACACAATAAACAATGACTGTTATCCGATTGATTTAAAATATTTTGCAATCGTTTCGAAAGACTGTTGTTGCATCTCTATATTTTTTCATTTATTTTGTAAGCAGTGTCGTGTAGTCCTCGTTTATATTTGGGTAATTAACCTGTGATCAAATGTATAGTGGCATTTATTTTGGTTACGTTGTGTAAAAATATTTTAGTACTAAATTTAACCACAGGTTCTGAGAAACTACAGACATAAAATATGAAAATAAACTGAAAGCTAAATTAAAAGCATCTGAAACCAGCTTAAAATAAAAAAAAAATAAATTTATTATAATGATATATAAACATCTATGCACACACAAACTGATTCTATCTTCATAAAATATGGTTTACCAACACCTTCAAAATTAGATGTCACACTAAATTAATTCAATTCTGACAATAATTTTTTATCACTTAAGTAATTATGTAAATATAAGAGGGAGGACCTAATCTCAGTTTCAAAATGTATGTAAAAGGGGGTACCTCTGGGAGTTAAATGGTGTGCCCGAAACATTGCTGGTTGATGGTTGATCAGGATTGAGTATCTATGGATCTTCCGTCGGTCTGGTCAGGGGCTTCCTCCTGAGTGTTTGGGTGTGGCCGTACTATTTGATACAGGAACACTTCTCGTCGGACTTGACTGGACTTTCGAACACGTTCAGTCGGACTTCTCTCCTCGTCTGGACTACCGAACACCTTCCATCAGACTTCCGAACACCGTCCGTCGGACTTATCTAGTCGATTCGAATCCCGAACCTCTTCTCTTTTTTTAAATTTTTTTTTATTTTCTTAATTTCATCCTTGTCCCCTCTTCCTTCTTATCGTCCAATCAGGATAGTTGTAAGAATCTAATTGGTCTGCTTAAACCCCGCCTTGAGACCGCCAACGTGGAAAACCTTATCCCTTCTAATTGGGCACTGTCCCTTAGGGACTCATAAATAACTCCACAAAGGTACATTCTTATTTAATGTCAAGTACGGTGACAGGATTCTAATCTGGGACTGGGATCAGAACCCCGCCCGAGACCACCGTACAAGACAACAATATCCGTAGAATATAATTTTATGGTGCTCTGTCTTTTACAAAGATGTGATGAGGTCAGATTTAGATCCCGAGCATTTTACTTCTTGTATGAATGAATCAATTTTATTACTGATCTAAATCTCCTCATCACAAGCATTATGTCAGCAGCATGAAAATTGTGTGTCTTGATCTCTAAACTCTCTTCTCTAGTTATTTCGTGTTATGCTATCACTAATCCATTTTTATCTATCCCTTCAAATCTTTTTAGTTGTTTAACTTTTCTCTGGTTGTCAGTTTCGTGTTCACTGATAGAAATCTCAGGATTAGTGGGCTAAACCTGAATCCCGTTGACCTATTTCATGAAGGTCATGAATGCTTGCGAAACTATCCAGTGGTGGGCAGATCGCAAGTACTATACCACTCTGCCGCGCAGACCACCCTTGAAGTCTGATTATTAGACACTCCATCATTCGTAATGTTAAAGTTCTCCGACATAATGTAATGTTAAGTAGTTCTAAAATTTTAGTGTATCTTATGATGTTTAATTGAAACCTGATTATTAGTGAAGTCAGGATTTGACTATTTCAATTTCATATTTCTTTTACTCTGTGTAATCCATAATAACTTACGGTTAAGATTTTCATCAATATATATTCTATAAAAATGACTCGGATATTAATGGGTTAAAAGAATAAAATAATGTTTATTTTGTTGTCACCATTTTTAACAAAACTGTAAGGGCAAAACTTCTCTAAATATGATTAAAAAGCTGTACAAACGTAAACATTTTCTGACCATATATACATATATATATAGAGAGAGAGATACAGATACCTATATCTTCCTATATAGATAAGTACATATGCACTCTACATAAGTTTTATTTGTAGTATTATAAAAAGTATACAAGTTAAAGTTGTAGTTTGATATTAATAAATCAAAAAAATGTTTTAAGTTTAAAGTATCCACTTTATCCTTAAATCCAGGATTTCCTTCCAAAACCTTCCTTGCCTCGATAAGTTAAGAGTTGGTTTTCTCTCTTATCAGTTTTTCAACTTCGCTCGTTTGATTTATTGTTGGGTATAAGCTATTGCTCTTGCTGCCTAAATATCAGCTGGGATGATGCATTGTGTGCGCATTTATGACTCAAACAACAAATAACCGAATTATTTTGGCTAACATTCTCTCCCAGCTTACAATAAAGGAAATTTTGAAAGTGATTTTAGATTATTCAAGCCTAAAATATAGTTGAAAATAGCTTGCGTATATTTATAAAGTTTTGTTGTATCTTTTAAAAAACACAGATGCTGTCAGTTATTATGCTTCGAACTGGTAATCTATTTGAAACCAAATCTATTGGGGGATAACTTACCTTCTGTTTTTCCAGAAGAGTAGTTTTAGCAGTCTTTACCATGTACTAATTAATCAAGAAGATGAAAGATGAAAATCGGAAAATGAGTTACATTTTAATTTACGTAATTTGCAAAATGTAGAGTTTAACGTACTTAAATTTCTTTTCTTTTTTAAATTTTCACCAGTTTTCAAACAAGTGTAGAGGAGAGAAAGAAAAGAATGCCACATAAATGTTTAAAAAAATGCATGACTAGTATAAAGGCTCAGTATTACAAAAAATATTGAAAATTTTAAGTAGAAAATGATTTTCTTTATCTTAAAAATGATATCATGTTTGTTTTCTCTTATATTTTATGGTAAATGATTTTAAAATATAAAGTAGACCCAGGAAGTGAAACTTGTGCAAACCTTTGTAGTTTACTAGGAAATTGTGTTTTTCGCCAAATAATTTTTTTATACATCTGTACTTAATCGAAAAATTGATTTGGATTTTTTAAAATTGCCTTACTTTGTAGAAAACTATATTTTGTAACAAATTCTGATGCAAAATTTCTGATACAAAAATTTCTGATACAGTAAATCAGTTGTAGCAGACGAATTTAAATTTAATCGATAAACATAATCTGCAATATTTTTTTTAAAATTGTAGTTTTTCAGACATTTTGTTCTAAATGATGCGCTTAACAGTTATTTCTCTTCATCAAAAAAGGAAAGTCCCGTCGGAGATTTTTAAGTTTCTTAAATATTTAGACATCAAAAGGTTATTTATTTATCGAACAATTAAAAGATTTTCTGACTAAAACAATATTGCAGACGGCAGAAAAACAGGTTATTCACCATTGGAGAGAATAAAAAATCGGCGAGCTCTCATCAAAGCAGTCAGGAAGAGAATTCGTTGAAATCCGTGTGTGAAGAATGCTTTTCTTTCTAAACATATGAAATCCCAAGAACATTGCTTCGAACAGTAAACGGTTTTTTGGTTTGGTTTTGGAGCGCTACGGTCTACTTTTTGCAACACGAGGGCTAATGAGACCAGGACCTACTGCTTAAAGCCGATTCCGAACGGCTACGAACATTCATGCCATAGTGGGATTCGAACCCACGAACTCCGGTTCCGAAGGCCAGCACCCTAACCATTCGGCCATCGTTCGGCCAAACAGTAAACGGAAACCTTAGAATAAGAGGTTATTAAAGAATAACTGGTAATTTTCTTTTAAATGAATTAAACCGCCAGAGGAAACTTTAAGGCAAAAGCCCTCATACGGCGGCATGCTCATAACGGCTACAGATGAGTTCTGTGAACTAACGAGAAACTTTTTTTGACTTTGAAGAATCTTTCAAATGTCAAAACAACTATGCATAGACAAGATGTCTTTAAAAACAAAAAAAGAGAAAAATACTTCCAGAGAGATCATAATCCGGCATCCGTAATGGTTTAGTAAGATGTCAGCTAAGAAGGCATCATAGAAATTCATTTTTGCGAGAAAGGAATGAAAACTGCTGCAAAAGTTCATTTAGACACTATCGTAGAACCAATAGTGTAGCCCTTGAATGTAAACCTGTTCAGTGGAGACAATTGGGCTTTTCACAAAGATTCTGCTCTTGGTCATAACGCAAAGACTACCTAGTAGTAGTTGCTAGACATCATAGAAAACAATGAATAGCCTTCCAGCAGTCTGGATTTAAATCCACGTTGCTATAAGTCGTGTTCAGTGTTGAAGGAAAAAATATTACGAAAACATCATTTCAATTTGAAAAATCTTAAACATTCTTTAAGGAAGTCACTGATGTAAATTTCCATGAAAGTAATTCTTTTTTCGATAGATGATTGGGCAAAGAGACTTGACTTAACCCTTTAAAGGTCATCTACATAAATTCTTTGTAATTTAATGAAATTAGTTTATAAATATTATTTATGAACCTTATAAATGCAAAATATTTAAAAAAAAATTTTACAATCCTTAGAGGAGTTTGCCTTAGACGGCAACATAGGAGGGGTTAAGGATGGTTAACTGACAAACTCATCCCCTTGAACACAATACTTTTTTAAATTTTAATTACATGGGAAGAACAATAAATAAGTATTCTTAAAAAAGTAAAATAAGTAAACAGTTCAACAGATTTTAAGTGTTGTTTAAATAGATATTTTTGTTTGAAGTCATACGCGATAAAAAAAATCTAATTACTAACTTTCCACGTACATCATATATAAATACATATATTTAAAAAAAGATTAAATTGAATGCAGTACTACCATCTATTGTAAAGTTTAAATGCCAAAAACACAAAAAAATTAAAAAAAACATTTATACTTCTCTATAAATTAGAGAAAATAAAAATGTTTAACAACAGGTTACACTGTGAAACCACTGTCCACTAAAGTGTTAAAGCCTGTGTGAAGTCGAGAGATAATCCTTTTGATTGAAAGGTGCAATATATAAAATGTACAGTAAATCTTTAAAAAAATTAATTTGAATTTGATTATACATATTTTTTTTATTTCAACAACTGTACAGAACTGCATAACTGTATTAGAACTTATGGTAAAACTAAGTATAAACCTCATTTACTTATACTTATCTTTAAGTCTACCTTTAAGTATCTTTATCTTTTACTTACACTTATTTACATATTCATCTTTTCAAGTAATATATAAATCATGTAACAAGAAAAGACTTTGTTTTATTTAAGAGAGATACGGCAGTGTAAGGAAATATAGTTAAATACTCTATATGTAAGATATTGGTATCTAAATCAAGCCGTTCGGAGGGCAACAGCAAATACTCGTAAAAATGACTCCGACAATAAATACACAAGACGTTCACATTAATATCCCTGATATATTTTATCCTGCGAAAAAGCGACCAGATAATATCTTATATTTTCTTTTTTGTAACATGGAGTGGTTATGTGCTTTTTACTTAACGTGTAGATCCATATCTAGGCCAAAGCGGCACATATCAGAATTAGAATTTCATAGAGTGCTTTCTACTTGCAAATGCGAATTTTTTATAATTTTTTTAAAGAAATAAAGGAAATAAATTCAAAGGAGCGTTAGGTTATGTACAGAACTTTATAAAAATAGTTTAACAAGAACCAGGAGTTATTTTGACCCAAAAAATATTTTGTGTTATCTTACCAGATTTTTTCCGATAGTAAAAACAGAAATAATATAAATATTTATAAAGATATTTCTGTGGATAAATCTCAATATATTTCAATGAGTATTATATTATTTCTGTTAATACTATTTGAAAAAAAAAATCTTTTAAGATGACTCAAAACAATTTTGGGTCGAAATGATACTTCCCGACATTCTAGCGTTAAAAATCATAAAAATAAATAAATTTAAACAAAATATCAACGTATAACAATATAACAAAGTCACATAAGGCCTTATCACATGCCAACATGTACATGTTGAAAATGAAGCAGATTCAGTTTGATTCTTTTTCCCTTTGAAGAATACGTGAATTTCTCAAGTGATAACCAAACAGTTTCAACTGATTAAATATCCTGCCACAGGGTCACCTAAATTAAAATAAAACCGTTCAACATTCTTCGCTGAAACGCAAGAAATCTGTACATTCTTCACCAGTAAAAGGAATTATAAA
>CM063504.1:120167356-120189856 GCA_032207245.1 Pardosa pseudoannulata | reverse complement strand
GGCCAGCATCCTAACCAATCGGCCAAGAGAAAGGCTGAGATTAGTTTTAAACTCTAACAGTTCTCACCAGAAAAATCGAAAGGGTATTGTGTCAGCGTTATTATCTGATTACACGCTTCTATTTTCAGGTAGTACAGAGAGTACAGTGTAAACCCATTTGCATCTCCAAAATTTATAATTAAGCATATGTGACTATTCTTATGATATCCTGGAGATAAAAAGAACTGGAACTGAGGTATTCTTTTCGACAAGTGTATCTAAACATGCTCATAATATTATTTAAGTATATTATTAAAATAATATTTTTTCTTTAACTTTTTTCATCAAAAACAAGAGAAAAGTTGAGATTAGTTTTAAACTCTTACTGCTCTTACCAGAAAATTCGAAAGAGTATTGTGTCAGCAATATTATCTGACTACACACGTCTATTTTTATTTTTTCTTTAACTTTTTTCATCAAAAACAAGAGAAAAGTTGAGATTAGTTTTAAACTCTTACTGCTCTTACCAGAAAATTCGAAAGAGTATTGTGTCAGCAATATTATCTGACTACACACGTCTATTTTCAGGTTGTACAGAAAGTACAGTACAACCCATTCGCATCTCCAGAATTTAAAATTAAGCATATGTGACTATTCTTATGATACCCTGGAGATAAAAAGAACTGGAACTGAGGTATTCTTTTCGCCAAGTGTATCTACACTGAAGCGCATGTTCAAAATATTATTTCAGTGTATTATTAAAATAATATTTTTTAAAAACTTTTTTCAGCAAAAATAAGAGAAAGATTGAAATTAGTTTTAAACTCTAACTGTTCTCACGAGATAATTCGAAAGAATATTGTGTCAGCAATATCATCTGACTACATGTGTCTATTTTCAGGCAGTACAGAAAGTACAATATAACCGATGTGCCTCATCAAATTTTATAATTAACCACAGGTGACTATTCTTACGATACTCTGGAGGTAAAAAGAACTGGAACTGAGGTATTCTTTTCGCCAAGTGTATCTACACTGAAGCGCATGCTCATAATATTATTTCAGTGTATTATTAAAATAATATTTCTCCTTTAACTTTTTTCAGCAAAAATAAGAGAAAAGTTGAGATTAGTTGTAAACTCTAACTGTTCTCCCCAGAAAATTAAAAAAATTATTGTGGCAGCAATATCATCTGATTACACGCTTCTATTTTTATGTAGTACAGAAAGTACAGTATAACCCATTCGCATCTCCAAATTTAAAATTAAGCATATGTGACTATTCTTATGATACCCTGGAGATAAAAAGAACTGGAACTGAGGTACTATAACACAGGCCTGCGATGAAAAAAATACAAGGGATGTGACATCTAAACTTAACGTATTTTTTAGTACTGATTTAGAAAAAAATCATTAAAAATGTCTATCACGTCACATTTTTTTTGAAAAATTGAATTTTATGTGGTTTTTTATGAATATTTCTCACGTATTTTGCTTTCCTACTTTCCTTCGTGTTTTGACATTTTACCGTGATGAAACCCTCAAAATTACCCTTCTGTGGTAAACTACAACAGCGCAGTTAGTATTTTAGAGCTTTTAAAGCTTCAATGTTGATCCAGATCACCAATTAGACAAATTCCTGGAAGCGCGCGAGCCTGGGAATGCGCAATGTCCCTCTTCATCATCCCTCCCTCCCGTCGCAATCGCTTTAACCTATAGCGACGCTCCAATCCTTATCAGTGACCTCATGTAAGTACCAGTACTTAGTCTGTAAAAGAGGCAACTCATTTATTAGGCTCCAGATTGAAAGAAAAAAACTTATTGGCCAAAGGAACCACTTTTTATTGGTACAGGAAACGTGAAAAGGAATTTATTCAGTATTTTGACGAAGACGAGAACCTCATTTATTGCTCAGATGTTCCTGGATTGATGAGAAAATTTAAGATTCCCTACAATAAAGATGAATGGAGGCTTTTTATAGATTCGTGAAAAAGGAACCTTAAAGCTGTCCTACTTCATCAAGGAAACCAATGGGCGTCTGTGCCATTTGAATACTCGGTGCATTTAAAAGAAAGGTTTGAAAACCTAGCTCTCGTTCTCAACAAAATAAAATATGGAAACCACGGCTGGATCATTTGCAGTGATTTAAAAATGATCACCATGCTTCTCGATCAACAAAACGGGTATACAAAATTTCCGTGTTTTAGTTGTGAGTGAGACATCTGTGACAAAACACAATATTGGGTCAGAAAAGATTGGCTCAAAAGGCAGAATCTTGCGCCAGGCACCAAAAATGTAATTCGAGAAAGCTTAGTTGATAAAAAAAAAATATTACTACCCCCCTGCACATAAAATTAGGTGTTATGAAGCAGTTTGTTAAGGCTCTTCCAAAAGAATGGTGAGTGCTTAAAATATATGTGTAAAAAGTTTCCTGGATTTTCTGAAGCCAAATTGAAAGAGGGAGTCTTCGTAGGACCAGACATCCGAAAACTTATTAGGAATAACAAATTTGAGACAACTATGGCATTAAAGGAAAGAGAAGCTTGGGTTGCCTTCAAAGATGTTGTGGAAAAATTTCTGGGCAATCACAAAGATCCTAAATTTAAAAGAATTGTTGGCAACATGCTAGACAAATTTCAAGTGTTGGGCTGCTCCATGTGTGTAAAATTACATTTCCTCCAATCGCATTTGGACTTATTTCCCGAAAATTTAGGATAAGTCAGCGAAGAACAGGGAGAAGGTTCCACCAAGACATGAAGGATATGGAGAGAAAATATCAAGGTAGATGGAATAAGAATATGCTTGTCGACTATTGTTGGATGTTAGCAAGAGATGAAGAGAAGATTGAACATAAAAGAAGAACGTCAAAAAGAAATTTTAACGGAAAAAAATGTACGTAACTAAATTTAAATGTCTTTGTTTCGTATTGAGTTTAAAATATATTTCAAACTTACATTTATTATATATAAACCTTAATAAAACGTAAAAACAGGTAGTTATGGTTTTTCTAGGACTGTTTTTCTTATAAAATTAATGTAAAAAATTTAATAACGAGGGAACTTTTTGTCTCGCCCTGGTGCAGCTCATGCGTTCTAGTTGCGATGGTTTTCATTCTTTATATACAAAATGTATACATTTTTAATTTTAATTGTTGTTTAAAAATTAATATGCCTAATCATAAACAGATTAAATAAACTCATATGAATAGATAAAACCCACTGTTGCCAGTCAGTACAAGCTAACAGTTCGAGAGCATTTTTTCCATATAGGATATTACCAGTAATATGTACATCAATTTTACAAAAAATCCTGACGTGATGCAAAAAAATGGAGGTCATTTTCGAAATCAGCATACCAAATAACTTAAAAATAAGAAAAAACTTCTCTTGTATTTTTCAAAAATTTTAATTTCGCAGGCCTGTGTAATCTGTAACTCAGTCATGTTATCTATAACTACATGTGGGATTATCTTCTAGGGGATGTTTTGCCCTAAGTTACGATTTTGTATGATTCTCAAGTATTCCTGATTTATGAAGATTATTTTACTTTAAATGATAGCTGTTAATCTTTCACTAAGTTATTTTCTTTATCACTTATTACTACATCCTTACATTCTTTCAATATCTGTACAAGATTGATGTAAACTTTTGTTGCTCTTTTGCCATTCATATTTTATATCAGTCTCTTAATTAATGATGCTGTTACTTGTTATTAATTTTCAGGGAAAGTCCAGAAATAAGTTGCTCTTGTAATTATATATAGTCGATAAGATTCGATGACGACAGACTTAACACTTTTTAGGAAACTATAATCCCAATGAAATTTAGCAACTATTTTCTAACTCCTAATGAAAAAGTGCGTCTAGCTAAATAAATGCACCAAGTTTCACACCGAATAATTAAAAAAATGTTCATCATTGAATGTTAAAGAGATGCATGAAACATAATGTAAAAATTATATTTGCATTCTTATACGAAAATAATTACATTGATAGGTGGATTTTGTAAAATAGTATACAAATGTGATATTTATCTTATTTTTATATTATATAGCTGAAACTATTTCCTAAAATTTGAATGCATTAGAATAAGTATCTCCAAAATTTAAAATTAAGCATATGTGACTATTCTTATGATACCCTGGAGATAAAAAGAACTGGAATTGAGGTATTCTTTTCACCAAGTGTATCTACACTGAAGTACATGTTCAAAATATTATTTCAGTGTATTATTAAAATAATATTCAAAAATATTCGTTGGACACACTTTGCTTTCTTAAATAATATATTGGATATATAGAGCAGCTTGTCGTACCGTCAAGAACTACTATAATGCCCTTCCCATTCATTTTCCTGTTTACAACAGCCAATAGGCAAACAATGAACTGCCCTTCTGTTTTAAACTAATGCCAGAACTGTCATAAGTTGAGATGTACCCTGCTGCGTGAAATCGCCTTATATTTAAAAGGCATTTTAACCCTTTTATATTGTTATTTTATTGGAATGGAATGTCCGTACTGCCTTATTTCCGTCAAAGTAACCAAGGCAACAGATAATAGCCATATTTGTTTCCCCATGAGCACATATTTAAAATTAATTGGAAATATTTTTCGCAAGACGTGACCTTTCAGAGCATTTATTATCAGATTAAATTAATCCCATTTAACTTTCTCTGTACTAAACTGGTTGGAAATTCATTGCACACTAGGATACAAATTAATTATAAAACAGAATTCAAACTAAATCGAAAATCGCTTAAAATAACAATAATTGAACTAAAATTGTCCAATATTCCCTAGTTTCAATATTTTAAAAAACTGGAATAATTTATTCCGTCTCTATTTTAAGAAGAACTTATCAGAAAACAGACCATCCCTGAACGATTACTTTCGATAAGAAATGAAAGTTTTCTAGTCTTTTTATCTCTTTTGAGAGCTGGATGAAAAAGTGTGGGTGAGGTTTTCCTCAAATAAAATATTTTGAATATAAACATAAAGTTCTTATTTCAACCGACATATAAAGGCAAAGAAACGAAAAAACATCCTTTTTTTAAACTGAAATATAGATATTGGTATTACATTGTGATATATTAAAATCGGAGTTTTCTATTATGTTAGTTTAGTTTTCCCAAAGAAAGTTTCTTACAAATATCTATCAATTCATAAATTAAATCTCAAACTTTTAAAATTAAATGTTGCGCCTGTAATGCTTATAGTAATCCCTATAACACATGCAGGACAGATTTCAAAACAAAAAAAAATCTTTAGATTTTTTCCTATATAAACTTCGTCACTAGTAATTGGTATTAATTTTAAATAAATAAAATTATCATTCTTATAAATGTGAAAATAGTTGACGGAGGCATTAAAATATGATCGTGGTCACAATTCTCTGGCCGTGACGGAGAAACAAGACTTTTTTTTTAGATCTTAAAGAAAAGTCAAGTTCATCGTTGGATTTGCTGCTTCTTTTTATGGAGCCGCGACTGCTATTTAACACATACGTTTCTCAATGCGTAAAAGAGAAAACTGCGATACGATTGAAAACATCAAGGATTATGTTTTACCTGCTCCAAAGTATATCCTACAGGTCCGAGGTTCGATCTCCGGGCTGGGCAAATTAACTCAGCCTTTCATTCCTTCAGTGGGTATATGAACTGAAGACCAAGCGTACTTGGGAACTAATCCCTGCGGGTTCACGTAAAATTGACCACCTAACCAGAGCACATGCTTCGCACCTTAGGGTCCTTGGTCACGTAAACGGAAATTGGCACCGTAGGCCCTGGCTCCCTAGGGGCTGTTGCGCCAAGGAGTTTAGTTTTTAAAGTATATCCTATGAAAGGCCTCCTAAAAAACACCATCTCTAGAAGTATATCGATACAAGAGGATGTTATGTCGAAAATTTGTATTTAGTTGTACGAATATATTCATTAAATGATTTATGAATTTGGACGTATTACTTATGGAATGATATAATTCGTGATATAACATAAAATTAAAAAATTTTCTATAAAACTTACATTTTCTATAATACATTAAAAAGGAAAATTTAATAAAATTTATAAGAGTTGAAACAGGTTTTAAATAGCTCATATAATTTTACACTATTTGGATTAAATATTCAAAATTTTACGGTCAAAACAAACATACTTACAGCATGCACGGAGAGTAAAATATCAGACACCTTAAAATGAGACACATTTAATAAAATATGAGACACCTTAATAAATACAGAATTCCAATAGAATGCACACTGATCTAACTTATCTATAGTTTATTTCTTTGAATAACTGAGACGGAAACTGGAATCAAGAAGAAAAAGAAAAGCAATCTACATAATTAGTGCATTATGTAAGACCACTGAGAGGCTTGAATAGGAAAAATTTCTGAGTCCCGAGGAAAGTTCATAGATAAACATAATCAATGATTGCCTATCTTATACATGCAAACATTTGATATAATACAAGCAACATAAAAAAACTAACTCGTAGGATCATAGTTGTTGAATAGAATAATATTCACTTACATTGGAGAGTTCTTTTAACTATTTGACGGAAAATATATCGTTTGTTTGTATAAGTTTTACTATTTTACAGATCACACGTAATTAGAAAATACTTCTTATTGAACTTGTTGGGCTTCCCCAGCAAGAATCTACAATTTAAAACATCAGGATAAAATAAAAACATAGGAAAAGTCAAGATCAAAACTTAAAAATGCGTTTATTTAATCTTAGAAAGATAAAGAAAGATTTGTGTCTGTCTTCTAAAAAACTGACAGTCAAATATAAGAAATTTCAATGCTGTCTTTAGAGAGAGCATTGAACCCAAAGCCAAAATATGTATATTAAGCTCCATTTTCTGTTAATGGGTCGAAATATCTACATAACCGAGGCTACTGAAAAAGAATCAACAATCATCGACTCACAAAAGTTCAGTAGATAGTTTAAAGAATACATTTAAAGAATGTGAATCGAGGACTTTCAATCGGTAGTACAGTGGTAGTTAATGGGTTAATAAACCGGAAGACCATTGTTGGCGACTCAAGAAAAATTTGGAATAAGCAAGATAAACAGCACAAAAATGACAGTAACTTCTGACAATTTAGGCTATAATTCATTGTATCCATGTAAATAAAACGGCTACATGTATGAATAAATGCTCTACAACTTTTCATGCATTTTTTATCTTCCATAATTCCGGATTTCGACCCAATTTTCTATGTGTCGCCATATGTTGAATGTAACTGAAAAACCCTTTCTTGTTAGCGACTCAAGAAAAATTTGGAATAATAAGGATAAACAGCACAAAAATGACAGTAACTTCTGACAATTTAGACTATAATTCATCCGTTATCTATAATCCGTTAGACTATAATTCATCCGTTTTATTTACATGAATACATTGTATTAATGTAAATAAAACGGATATTTGTATCAATAAATTCTCTACAACTTTTCACTTCATGCATTTTTTATCTTCCGTAATTCCGGATTTCGACCAAATTTTCTATGTGTAGCCATACGTTGAAAGTAACCGGGAGAGACTCTCTTGTTGGCGACTCAAGAAAAATTTGGAATAAACAAAGAACAGCACAAAAATGACCATAAAGTCTCACAATTTAGACTATAATTCATTGTGTTCATGTAAATAAAACGGCTATTTGTATCAATAAATGCTCTACACGTTTTCACTTCATGCACTTTTTATCTTCCATAATTCCGGATTTCGACTTTCTACCGGTTTTCGACCAAATTTTCCATGTGTCGGCATACGTTGAAAGTAACTGGAAAACCCCTTTTTGCTAGCGTCCCAAGAAAAATTTGGAATAATCAAAATAAACAGCACAAAAAATGACAGTAACTTCTGACAATTTAGACTATAATTCATTGTATTCATGTAAATAAAACAGCTATTTGCATCAATAAATGCTTTACATCTTTTGACTTCATTTTTTATCTTCCATAATTCCGGATTTCGACCCAATTTTCCATGTGTCGCCATACGTTGAAAGTAATCGGAAGAACCTTTCTTGTTGGCGACTCAAGAAAAAAATTTGGAATAATAAGGATAAACAGCACAAAAATGACAGTAACAATTAGATTATAATTCACTGTATTCATATAAATAAAACGGCTATTTGTATAAATAAATGCTATATACCTTTTCACTTCATGCATTTTTTATCTTCCATAATTTCGATTTTCCACCAAATTTCCCACATGTCGCCATAAACAATGAGTTATCGCTGTTTACAAAGATTATATCGTAAAATGGAACATTACAACCTATTTTTAATTTTAAACTTCTTTAACTAATTTTTTCCCTTAATGAATGGAATAATTAGCTTCAAATACAACATTAAGTTTTTTCCCCATAAAAGAGAAACATTTTGCATTACTTTTGTTAAGAGGAATATAAACATCGCTTATCGTAAATTATTTATATTATTCTTTTAACATTTTTTTACATTAATGTTTATTATATTTGTTTATGTTACTGGTTATTGCATTATTTCCAACGATTAGTTTTAATTTTTCATCTGTAAAATAACTCGACAGTTTTCCATATCTTATATTCATTATTTGAGTTGTCGTTTTAAATACTACTGCAATTAATTAAACCCAATACCATATAAATAAACATGATTATATCAAAAACATATAGCATAATTTTAGCAATTGAGCTTTCATTTTGCTAAACTTATCATATCATAACTTCCGTTTCTTTATTCAATTTTAAAATTTAAAGCCCTAATCAATTCATGATTACCTCGATGGAGTGATTAATACATTATCCCCAGAGCATATAATGGAGAAATATATTTGACTCATTTAAAAGAAATCTAGAATAAATAGCCGAATTTTAAATAGCCGAAGCTACAGCCTCTATTAATTCATTCAGTGCCAAAAAACTACATCTGTAAAGAGATTATAAATGTGTATGGGAGATATAATGATCCAATCTAATTTTTATCGATGAGTTTATTCGTTACTTGAAACATACGTTAAACTGGGAAACGAGCCTGCTTATTTTACTTAATTTTTTAAAGAAACTGAGGTAATTAAATATAGCAAGTAATATTCGGAAAGTAATGGATATGTAATGGATATGCAAGTCCCCCGGAGAATAGAACTACGAACGCTTATCGTGTAAAAGCTAATTGAACAGTTTTGAATTAACAGGAAAAGAAAAACGAATTTATATTAATATATTTTAATGACTCTTATTTAAAATACAGACATCTTTAATATTATAGATAGAAAATACACGATGTTTCATCAGTTATCAAGAATCCCATATTTATTATCAACATTAATACTTGGCTGTGCTCAGGTTTTAATTTTAAAAAAATCTGGATTCGGTATATGACTTGCTAGTGCATCTCATTTTTACTTCCTTATAGAAAGTAAAAGAAAGCATTGCCATCATGATAAATTTCAAAGATTAATTTCCAAAGAAAATATTTATTTTGACCAGAAATGACTCAATTTTGAACATTTAAGTATTACGTTTGTATGTACGTACAAGGAATATTTGATTCTGAAACTTTAAATAACCATTTTCACTATTCTTAAACTAGTTTTTGACTAGTTTTCTCTATATATTTATGCATGTATTTTGTATAGATCAAAATCTCTTAGCCGTAGAAAGTCAGAAAATTTTTGTAGGAATTGTATAAAGTTTTCTAGTTGTGCACATTCATTTTAGGTTGTGCTATCAATGGCCGAATTATTAGGGCGCTGATCTTTGGTATCGAAGTTCGTGGGTTCGAATCTCACTAAGGCATAGATGTTTGTAGTAGTTCGGAAATGGTTTTAAGTAGTAGCCCCGTTCTCATTAGTCCTCGTGTTGCAGAAAAGACCGTAGCGTTCCAGACCAAACCAGTTTTGGTTGCTTTCTGAACTGCATATAACAAAAAATTTCATGAAGTAATAACGCTGTGCCACTGAACTAGGATAAATGAAATATTAACCACAGCTGGTCGAAATCTTCTATTCAAACCAGTGAGAACATTTTGATCTGCGTAGCCTATTTTGATTGCAATTTAAACTGGATATAACGAGAAATTTCAGTATAATATATATTATTACCGTGCGGGAAATAACTGAAGAAAAACGATTACCCATAAAATGTGGAATCTTGTATTTAGAACTATTACACCTTCATATGATTCTGTTATTTTGATTGCAATCTGAACGTAATCTAAAAAATATTTTCCCTATAACGCGCAATATATATTATATTGAAATTTTTCGTTGTATGGGCATAAATCACAAATGATTTGCCTTAATTTTGAAATTTGGGTATTTAGGACTATTATGACATCAATTTGTGTACCTCTTCTTTTGACTTCAATCTGCATTCTATATAATTAAAAATTTCAATATAACGTGGATTAAAGCTTGGGGCATAGTTAACAAACTATTACATAATGGAACTTGGGAAACATTAAGAAGTAATTTATTTAAATTTCACTTTCTGTTAAATAAGAAAAAAAAATACTATAAATAAACAAAATGAGGCCTAAGACTATGGCTTATGTGTAGTTAATATAATCTATTGCTATACTTTATGAACTTCATAACAGATATAAGAAAGAGTATAGCAAATTAAAATATTATATAATAAATAACATTATTAAAACACAGATGTAAAATAATGATTCTGAACTACTGCTTTGTTATTAACATTTATCATTATTTATTTATACTTCCGCGTAACTTTTTTTCTACCTAGAAAGAATCTACAGTTTTGAAAAAAAGTCTACTTGCTGTATTCTCTTTACAGCTACAAGAAATTAGAGCCAAGTATGACTCTGCCAAGTAATAAAATGTAAATTATGTGCTCGAATGCTGAATGGGACGACGTCATTCCGAATCCAAACATTTTTAATCAACTTAGTTCTTCCGAAGGGTTAAAACAAATTTCCTCAGTGCCGAGGAAAGAGTCTCATATCTTTTGCTGACTGCTCTGGAAGCCATCTCCGGGTAAGTTCTCCATAATGAATTTTAACTTTCTATGATGACAACCGTGAGAATATGTTATGCATAGTAAAGCATAAGCGGATCTCTAAAGTCTCACACAAACATGGAAATTGCTTTGTTAATATCGCGAGGGAGTCAGACAGAAAAATTTTCTCCTTTCGCTTTCCTCTCAAAGTTTTAGAAAACTTTTGTTGCTATAGAAACAGATTTCATTTTCCTTAATTAGTACATCCGTTTTGAAACAAAATGGTTATTTCTTTTTCCAATGCACAGTTGAGTTGTTTGAGGTTTAATGGTATTGAGTACTCCTGAGACATATTGCGCTAAAATGTTCTTTGCGGAGGAAAATCTAGGATTGTTTTAGCATTGAGGTATCACGTTCAAACCAATCATAGAAAGGTAGTTGGTTAGCCTGGAGCCTTACGGTCTACTGTTTTGCTACAAGAGGACTGACAGATTTTCATGACTTAGATGACCCTTACCCACATCCAACTGAAGAGTTTATGGATGCAAAAGCCTAAGTGGGTGTGGAAAATCTTTCGACATTATTCATTTTAATGTTATACACTGAATTATTGACTTAAAATTAAATTTTTTTATCACTATCACTATTTTTATTAAATATTTTCATTCATTTTAAAATTTTAAAATTTAATTTGTATAAAAGAGTAGTTTGAATTTCATACATTACAAATGTCCTTTTAACTTTTTAATATGATTACGATTGTTGTCTATTCTTTAAAAGTATTCGATCTGTGTTTCGATTTCGTATTTTTTAATAAACATCGGAACGAGATTGCATCTTACTTGCACGTAATGCTGAGGGTTGCCTATCATTCCGCATTTACAATTTGGTGAATCTAGTTTTCCAATTCTATACAAGTAGGTTGGGAAACTTCCATGACTTGTTATGAAATAGTTTAAAATGTTATTTTCGAATTGTAACTTTTGTTTTACTTTTGACATTATATTATAGGTTGTTCTTCCTTATTCACTATTGTCCCAATATTCATGTCAATCTTTATGTTTTCTTTCATATAATTTTTAAGTATTGATACCGGGAGCTGTATAGATTTGTAATTTATTGATTTAGTGGAGTTCTTTGTTAAAATATCTGTATATTCATCATTACCGATATTCTCCGTATGAGTTTTGATCCAAATTATATTAATTTTTCGGTTATTCATGTTTTACATTCTTTTTCTTATCTTGGTACTTAATTTTGATTTCGGTAATAATTGTTCTAGGTTCTCGATTACTGAAAGACTGAGTATATAAATATATATTGTCTTCACTCAATTGTTTTATCTTTCTGAGGGAATCAAGTATGGAATCAAGTATCAAGGACTGACAGACTGGGACCTACTAATTAAAACCAATTTCGAATGGATACGACTAACTATACCAGCTGTTAGGTACAAACTCTGCTTTCGAAAAGCAGCGTGGTACTCATTCACTCATGAATGCTCAGATGCATTAAGTTTAAAAATTTTAAGGGTGAAATTGAAAGCACTGCTTATATGACTAACTATTCAATTAAAATTCGTTCTTAGTATTTTTTTTACTTTAACCAAAACTTACTTTAAATCGACTTAAACATTTCATAAATCTCTGATTGCTCGAAACAATCGAAGGAAATTTCCACCCCAAGTCTTGTTGCAATAACAATATTTGGACCAAAACTGAAACATCCGCTAAAAAGGAATGTTAAACTTTTTTGTATTTTACGCCTAATAATCTGTTTTTGGGACTATATTTTTATCCCATTTCATTTCAAATTTTTAGTGGTATGTTATCAGTGTATAAAATTAGGAAACACTGTAAAATTTTTACGCTAAATATTTTGCAGATTTTGCAATAAATGCAACCGAAAATTATTTACTATTCAATTTAGTAGCATCAACATGATCGTCTGTTTTGAGAAGAATATTGAATATTGAATTTTATACACCGAGAACAAACTGCCATAACTTTTAATCAAAAATGTAAAACAAATGTGAGAAATTTAATATAAATGTAAGAAAGAAATCGTATATAAATATAGCTCCAAAGACAGATTATTTATCATTAGATTTCCGAATATACATTGAATACTGGAGATTACTTTGTTTATACTAACAGCAAAATTGAAAGACCTAGAGCGCTCAAATGTTGAGATAAAATACATAAATTTCTATCATAACAGGGCGTTACGTCATCATGGTTTTTCAAACTCCGTGTTTTCCTTTTAGCGGAA
Organism: Pardosa pseudoannulata; assembly: GCA_032207245.1. NCBI lineage: Eukaryota > Metazoa > Arthropoda > Arachnida > Araneae > Lycosidae > Pardosa > Pardosa pseudoannulata. The sequence continues at coordinate 120,176,659 of CM063504.1, read as the reverse complement.
AACATAACTTTTCACATCACATTTTATAATTCTTGTGAGAATGAGTACGTTAGGGGATTCCTCTCTGTATACAAGTTTTTTTAAATATAACTTATTATTTAAATTATAATTGTAATTCAAGTTTTAATCTTTATTCCTCACTTTTAGAATTTCTACAAAAATCATAGAATTAAAGGATCAAATGATATTTTCTTGAATATTTTCTACTCAGTTTTAAAATTTTTCATGCATTTAAAAACTATTTGATATGAATAGCAATTTTTAAAAATCGTATAAATATATTTCCTGTTTCATTCTTACATTTTTAAATTCAAGAATAAAAGTAATTTTAAAAAACCCAATTTATTTCGTAATTTCTTTTTACATTCCTTTATATTTTCCCTTCGTTTCATGTACTGGTGTACGTGTTTCAATCATCCGAGATACCCGATCTTATGTATATTCTACTTATCTCGTGCTCAGTTCTGTAACATTTTCTCATTCCGGGGTTCGGTTACAGTAATTTCCTAAATTAATTTTGTCATTGACTAGCTGCGTAGCCCAGTACTGATCAGACAATTTCGAATAATGAGTCATTCCATGGTAGCGAGGAGAAGAAGCGATGCCCACGCTCAATATTCTTTCCAAAACAGAGAAGATCACGTGGCGGCTGATAAATTAAATAGTAAATAATTTGCGGATGCATTTATTGTAAAATATTTAAAATATTTAGCGTTGACATTTTACAGTGTTTTCTAATTTCATATACTGATAACTAACCACGAAAAATTTGAAATGATATGGGATAAAAATGTCTTCCCGAAAACAGATTATTAGGTGTAAAACACAAAAATTTGTACACCTGCATTTTTAGAGTATGTTTCCATTTTGGTCCAAACATTGTTATTGCAAAATGACTTATAGTGGAAATTTTCGTTCAATTGTTTCAAGAAATCAGGAATTTATGAAATGTTTAAGTTGATTTTAAATAATTTTTGGTTAAAGTAAAAAAAAAATACTAAACATAGTTTGATATATAGGCTATTAAAATATACTATAAAATAAATAATAAATTGCTTTTTAAAATACAGTAACAGTAGCTAGGCAAGCAATTCGAGATGCTGTTGTGAAGTCAGGTTGTTAAGTCTTCATATGGGGTAACCCACTTACCGGGTCAAGTTTAATTTCTCTTCTCATTTTTTAATTAACTCTCAAGGTACGACATCAAAGTTTAAAAGTTTAAATAAATTTGAACATTTCTCTCTGTAATCACTTTACTTTACCCTTAGTATCTCTGCAGCCGCGAAAAGGAAGAAGTTGCCCTAAATATTAGAATATATCCTATCAAGCATGTAAAAGTAATTGAATTTAAGATATTAAAATAAAATTTTATTGGAAAAAATGCGTATTGTTTATAAAGAAAAATATAATTATCTGTTATAATAAATATTGTAAGTCATTTTGCATAAAGTTTATCTTTACGTAAATTATTTCAAACTACTTTTGGGAGAAATCTATTTATAGAGTGAATTTTTTCTTTTGTAGACAAACTGAAAAATTATTTTAGTTTTAATCTTGTACAATTTAGTCCCAATCTTGATCAAGCAAGAATTATTAAATATTTAAATGCAAAGTTTAAAAATTGTCTTTGCACATTTCTTTTACATATAATTCAGAAATTGCTATGTTATACAAACTCTGGACTAAAACATCTGTTATGATAAGTATCCGATAAAAAATAAGTGCATTTCTTCTTTAAAATCGAAAATTTTTCCAATGATTAAAGACCTTATCACAACTTAACCTGAACAAAAATAAATCGGATGAAAATTATGTGCTAACACATACTCACACATTTTTCATCGGAAATAGGAATCATAAACTAAATCCGTTGCTTTTCCAACGAGTACTGGTTGTCATGTAATAAGGCCTTTAAAAATTATTTTTTATAAAACTTTAATCTATTTCGTAAAATAAAATAAAACATCTTTAAGTTTATATTAAGATTAGTAAAGTTTTCTTAGAAATGGATTTTTCTACTTTAAACTGTCGAGCCCCTTGGAGGTTTTAGGTTTTTAAATAAATGTACGGAGTTTATCAGTTTTTAATATATGGCTAGCTACTTTTCAACTTCCGATACTGGTATAACTTCTTTAGTTTTGACTGACCTGTAAGCACCTTCGTACGTATGTAAGGATGCATCTCCAATAATTCAAAACCGATTGATCGTTGAAAATCAATTTTTTTTTTAAAATTTAGACTGTTTAATGTCTACTTGTGCTAATGGGAGATTTTTAAATGCTTAAATATTCGTTTATAAGTAATTATATCTGTTGTTTTTTTACACGGAAAATGTGTTAACATTGAACAGCTAAATATATCTTTTTACTAGAATATAGACCGTCAAATGAAAATTTAGTTGAAAAGTATATAAATAACACCGTTTAATTTTGCATTTTATAAAAATTTTGAACACGAACTTTAATTGTAAGAATATATGGCTAGCTACTTTTCAACTTCCGATTTGGGTAATGAAAGTTTCCAAAAAAAAAGTTTTGAAACTACTAGTATAGACAAACGTATTAATAAAACTGTTATGCTTTAGATTCAGAAAGAATATGTATCGTACCTTAAAACGATATTTTTGAAATATCTGAATTCAAGCTTAAATGTAGACATTTCAGCAAACAAATGGACTTTCTGATCGCTATTAAATAACATATTTCCTACTTACTGATGATAGTTTTACATTTGCTTTCTAAAAATATCGTAAAATTCAACGAGCATAAACAGTCCCATTTTATTTTATTTCACGAGAAAAATAGAACTACTGTCTGAAAGGTTATATAAACAGAACATTTTCCCTCGTAATTCTAATTGAATCTAGAATTCAATTATTGCAAGCACAGATGCAAATACTCTTTGAAGTTTTGTAACAAAGTTTCTTTTATGCTATTGTATGGAGTATAGAAATTTGTTACATCGCTTTTGATGATTACTCTGGTGGTTATAATATAAAGTTTATTCTACTGACAGTAAGTAACGCTGCCATGTTCATTATTGTGTTTCATACAAAGCGTAACTCACCAAATAATGTAATTAACTGATGCATGTAAAACGTTTTTACCTGAACGAAATAAAGATTTGATTTGGAAGGGAGCGTCACGGTTACATGCAGGTAAATAAAATTGGTACCTACTTCTCAGAGCACATGACAAATGTCCATGCCAATAGTACTCGAACCCAAGAATTAAGGTACAAAAAGTAGCACCATTATTCGGGTCGTTGCTCACTGTAAAATTTTAAGAAGCTGTATTTTGTAATTTTATCTTAGATAAATTTTCATATTTGTTTTACTAATTTATAAAATATTCTAAAAAAGTCTTCAATTGCTTTATTTATATATATTTTTTTCAATATAAATTAAATAGTTTTTACACTTAAAATTATTTAAAATTTTCTTATATGATGAGATAAACAACAATTTTTAACACATTAATTTTTTTAATTGTTAATACTCGTTTTACTTACGTTTACTTCGTTCTTTTCGTTATACTTTATTAGTTCTACCAATTGTTAATATTCTTTCAAAAATTTAAAACCTATATTATATTAAAAATTTTTTTAAACTTGCTAATAATATGCTCCTAATATTCTTTTATCTCAAGTAATTCTGAAGCTATCAGTATTTTAATTAAAGGTTTTTAGAATGAAAATTTAGTTGAAAAGGACATAAATAATACCGTTTAATTTTGTATTTTATAAATATTTTTAACACAATATTTAATTGTAAGAATATTTCTTTAACTTGTATATAACACTTATGACAAATGGCTAAGCGTTGAATGTTTGGATGTTTTATGTAATTTAAGACTAAATAATAGAGATAATTGAATAATTTAAAATGATCTTAAAAATAACACAAATAATCAATTACGATTATGTTTTTTTTTCTGTCGCAGTACACTGAAACCTTCATTCTACATACTGAAATAAGGAAGCGTAAGATCGGGAATGTAATTTAATTAAAATATAATGATTATAACCATTAAAGATATACAACAGAAATTTACGATTAATACTATTTAAATTTATTACATACTTGATTACTGCCTTCTATAAAGAAAAGGAAGTATTGTAATCATAATAAATATGGAGACCCCTGCTGTGGCTCGACGATTCTTAAAGAAGTATCCTCAGGGATCACATCATATATAAGACCATGCTGAGAAGGGATTCACATGGTGCAGTTAAAATAAAACAAGTTCTAGACGCATGCATTTATTTAAGATAGTATAATGAAAACAATAAACACCCATCAGCACCCTCGATGCAACCTAGCTTGGTGCTACTGGCACACTGACTCTTATATAAGCATACAACATAATACGTACATTACAGATATTTGCATATTTAAAAAGACGCTGTGTTACCACAAATAAAAATACGATAATTATAAAACTTTACTCATAACAAATATCAATAGAGATCTATGAATTCATGTTACAATAATATGTGAAAATACATTACACTATTTCTACTATATGCAAGACACTATTTACAAAGACTGAAAATGATGCGTATGACGTCAGTCTTCGGCAAATTGCGTGATCACCACACAAATTTCAAGATTCCTATTTCAATGGAAATATTTCTTTCGACCATAGGTAACTAAAAATACATTTTTACTAAATTTTTATCATTTTAAATGTTTGAACTGTATGAAAGCACAAGAAATCTCTAATTCTAAAAATTTAAATATTTATTTCAACCATTCCTGAACTGGTTCCATTCCTGAACTAACTTCTTCTAGTTTTGACTCAACTTACAATACGTTCGTACGTATGTAAGGTTGCATCTGAAATAATTCAAAACCGATTGACCATTGGACGTCACTTTTTTTTAATTTAGAGTGTTTGATGTCCATTTGTGCTAACTAGAAAGGCAATGTGAGATTTTTAAATGCTTAAATATTCGTTTATAAGTAAGCATAATATCTGTTGTTGTTTCACACGAAAAAATGTGTTTTAACAATGAACAGCCAAATATATATTTTTACTAGCATATAGCCCGTCACATGAAAATTTAGTTAAAAAGGATATAAATCACACCATTTAATTTTGTATTTTATAAAAATTTTGAAAACGCGCTTAAATTGTAAGAATATTTCATCAGCTTGTATATAACATGTATACCAGTTGGCCAAGCGTTAAAGTTTTGGGTGTTTTATGTAATTTAAGATTATAGAATAGAGATAATAAATTGAATAATTTAAAGTGATATTAAAAATAATCCAAAGAATCAATTCCGATTATTTTTTTTCTATCCCAGTACACTATGAAAGAAACCTTCATTCTATACCAAAAAATAAATTCTAAAAATTAATCCTAAGATCGGAAATGCAATTTAATTAAAATAAAATGATTAAAAACCATTAAAGATATACAACAGAAATATATACGATTAATACTATTTAAATTTATTATATACTTGTTTACTACATTCTATAAAGCAAATGAAGTATTGTAATCACAATAAATTTCAAGACTCATAAGTAACTAAATTTGGATTATCTTAAATGTTATGAATGCATGACCACACGAGAAAACTCTAATTCTGAAAATTTAAATATTTATTTCTACCATTCCTGAACTGGTTCCATTCCTGAACTAACTTCTTCTAGTTTTGACTCAACTTACAATACGTTCGTACGTATGTAAGGTTGCATCTGAAATAATTCAAAAACCGATTGACCATTGGACGTCACTTTTTTTGAATTTAGAGTGTTTGATGTCTATTTGTGCTAACTAGAAAGGCAATGTGAGATTTTTAAATGCTTAAATATTCGTTTATAAGTAAGCATAATATCTGTTGTTTTTTCACACGGAAAAATGTGTTTTAACAATGAACAGCTAAATATATACTTTTACTCGCATATAGCCCGTCACATGAAAATTTAGTTGAAAATGATATAAATCACACCGTTTAATTTTGTATTTTATAAACATTTTGAAAACGCGCTTAAATTGTAAGAATATTTCATCAGCTTGTGTATAACATGTATACCAGTTGGCCAAGCGTTAAATTTTTGGGTGTTTTATGTAATTTAAGATTATAGAATAGAGATAATAAATTGAATAATTTAAAGTGATATTAAAAATAATCCAAAGAATCAATTCCGATTATTTTTTTTCTATCACAGTACAGTATGAAAGAAACCTTCATTCTATACCAAAAAATAAATTCTAATAATTAATCGTAAGATTGGAAATGCAATTTAATTAAAATATAATGATTAAAAACCATTAAAGATATACAACAGAAATATATACGATTAATACTATTTAAATTTATTACATACTTGTTTACTACATTCTATAAAGCAAATGAAGTATTGTAATAACAATAAATTTCAAGACTCATAAGTAACTAAATTTGGATCATCTTAAATGTTATGAATGTATGACCACACGAGAAAACTCTAATTCTGAAAATTTAAATATTTATTTCTACCATTCCTGAACTGGTTATGACTTCTTTAGTTTTGACAAGGCCTGTAAGCACGTTTGTACGCATGTAAGGATACATCTTCAATAACTCAAAACTGATTGACCGTTGAAAGTCAATTTTTTGGATTTAGACTGTTTAATGTCTATTTGTGCTAACTAGAAGGGCAATGTGAGATTTTTAAATGCTTAAATATTTGTTTATAAGTAAGCATAATATCTATTATTTTTTCACACGATAAAATGTGTTTTTACAATAAACAGCTAAATATACATTTTTACTAGCATATAGCCCGTCACATGAAAATTTAGTTGAAAATGATATAAATAATACAGTTTAATTTTGTATTTTATAAACATTTCGAACATGAACTTTAATTGTAAGAATATTTCATCAACTTGTATATAACATGTTTGACAGCTGGCCAAGAGTTAAAGTTTTGGATGTTTTATGTAATTTAAGACTATAATAGAGATAATAAATTGAATAATTTAAAGTGATCTTAAAAATAATCCAAAGAATCAATTCCGATTATGTTTTATTTTCTGTCGCAGTACACTATAAAACAAACCTTCATTCTATACTAAAAAGGAAATTCTAAAAAGGAAGCGTAAGATCGGAAATGCAATTTAATTAAAATATAATGATAAAAACCATTAAAGATATACAAAAGAACTTTATACGATTAATACTATTTAAATTTATTACATACTTGTTTACTACGTTCTATAAAGCAAAGGAAGTATTGTAATCACAACAAATTTCAAGACTCAAATTTATTTTGACCGTAAGTAACTAAATTTTGATCATTTTAAATGTCATGACTGCATGAACGCATAAGAAAATTCTAATTCTGAAAATTTAAATATTCATTTCTACCATTCCTAAACAGGTTATGATTTCTTTAGTTTTGACTAGCCTGTAAGCATGTTCCTACGTATGTAAGGATGAATCTCCAATAAATCAGAACCGATTGACCGTTAAAAGTCAATATCTTGAATTTAAAATGTTTAATGTCTATTTGTGCTAACTAGAAGGGCAATGTGAGATTTTTAAATGCTTAAATATTTGTTTATAAGTAAGCATAATATCTATTATTTTTTCACACGATAAAATGTGTTTTTACAATAAACAGCTAAATATACATTTTTACTAGCATATAGCTCGTCACATGAAAATTTAGTTGAAAATGATATAAATAATACATTTTAATTTTGTATTTTATAAACATTTCGAACATGAACTTTAATTGTAAGAATATTTCATCAACTTTTTTGTATATAACATGTTTGACAGCTGGCCAAGAGTTAAAGTTTTGGATGTTTTATGTAATTTAAGACTAAGCTAATAAATAATAAATTGATAGCTGAGATAATAAATTGAATAATTTAAAGTGATCTTAAAAATAATCCAAAGAATCAATTCCGATTATGTTTTATTTTCTGTCGCAGTACACTATAAAACAAACCTTCATTCTATACTAAAAAGGAAATTCTAAAAAGGAAGCGTAAGATCGGAAATGCAATTTAATTAAAATATAATGATAAAAACCATTAAAGATATACAAAAGAAGTTTATACGATTAATACTATTTAAATTTATTACATACTTGTTTACTACGTTCTATAAAGCAAAGGAAGTTTTGTAATCACAACAAATTTCAAGACTCAAATTTATTTTGACCATAAGTAACTAAATTTTGATCATTTTAAATGTTTTGATTGTATAAACACAGAAGAAAACTCTAATTCTGAAAATTTAAATATTAATTTCTGCTATTCCTGAACTGGTTATGACTCCTTTAGTTTGGACTCACCTGTACAAACTTTCGTACGTGTGTAAGAATGCATCTGAAATAACTCAAAACCGATTGACTGTCCAAAGTCAATCCGACTGTTTGCACCATAGCCATAACAACAAAAAATAATCGATGATTAAATTTAAAATTATCACATGTGTATCAAATCTATTACTTAAGCTAAATATAAAATAATATTATTTATGTAATATCTAAGTTCAGTGAAAAACGTAGGAAAATAATTCAGACGACACTTAAATAATTCAAAATTAGAAATGATTAAATGAGACGGTTAAAAGATTGGAGTCCTAATGCTAGGAAAAAATGTTATTTTTAAATATTTATTATGTGATAAATTTATAAATTTATTTGCCTGATCTTAACCGGGGAAAATAGGACTTGAAAAGATAAGTCTAGAAAAGGGGGAAGGGGTGGATTTCGAATGTTTTAAAGACAATCGTATTTTTTGCTGTGATTGGAGCATATTTATACCAATTTAATTTAGAATCGGATCGATAGTTTAGGAGAAGATAGGCTTTACTCGCTTTGAATTTTGCTAACCCCAACTCATGAAGAATCTAATATGGATGCCTCTGTCCATTCCAGGTCTAACTGCATCATAAATTCGAGCACAGATGAACAGATAAGTTAGGTTATTATTATATAGGGGATATGATAGAGAGTAGCAAGATGAAGTTAGTTTGGAGAGTTGAGGTCTACTATTTTTACTACTCTTCAGTTAAGATAAGAAGATAAAGACGTAAAACTGTCACGTATTACTAGAGAATCATTTTTAAAGCACTATTCATATCCTATAAAATTTTCCTGTTAATTACAAAGTATCGTAAATTTTAAAGGATTAAGTTAGGTCTTTTTTATTAATGCTATTTTATTCTGCATGTATAAGTTCCAATTAGCTCACTGGTATTCGTATTACTGTGTTAAATTAAGACTAAAAATGTAATAATTGTATTAAATTATATTTGTCTGCATACAAGTTATAATTTGAAAGTATGTAA
>CM063504.1:120154856-120162356 GCA_032207245.1 Pardosa pseudoannulata | reverse complement strand
ATATCGATTTTAGGAAAATAATTTAGAAAATAAATAATTTTATTTCAAGTATATGATCATTCATTATAGAAATGCTTAATAGTCAAATGCTGAATTTGGATGTATAGGAAACTTCATGTGATGTTTTTATAAAGCAAAATATTTTTAAGTTTAAGGAAGGTAAATGCTTTTTTAAGACTCAGAGCAAAATAAATTTAATACTTTAAATATTTAAATTTTAAAAATTCAAATATTCTGATTAACCCTCTAAGCGGTTCGCACGTACAATTCCGCCAAACCGATGATGTCTTCAAAGCGGTTGTCACGTACAATTTTTGACTTCCAAAAACGTTCTGAAAATAGATGTAATGTACATTTCTGCCAGTGCTTTTCTCCATTACGTTTTGCGGCAGGAGGGTCAGGTCTATTGTTTAGGAACTGTACCCCTCTTTGACTGACATTTATTGAGGGATGCACTTTTACCACTTGACGCACAAGGACGCTGATAGCTTTTCATGGCTTTATAAATCTCTCGAAGTATTTCGTTTACGGTAACAGATGTATCTCTAATTGCACCACTTAAATATCTTGGATGACTTTCGTAAAAAATTTATATATAAGTCTTTAAAAAAATATTTTTATTTCTACTTTTAGAATCTATCATTTCTTATGGAATGATCTTCGTGACTTGGCGAGCTTTATGTGTTTTAAAAATTAACAATCTATAATATCTATTTATATATATATTTATAACCGGAAGTAAAGGGACAATAACTAGGGTGGGTTTCCCGTATTCCATTGTAGTAGACAAAGGGTGAAGGAAATAATCATAGAACGCTTTGGCCACTGACAAAGTAAACCTTTAGCGTATTTTTGGAGACTTTTTCCTCTATGTTTTATGTGTTCCACTCGGAGGGTTAATTGTAAACAGTTTTAAACTATCAACTATTTAGAAAAAATTATAATATAGAAGGGAAATATGAATAAAAGCTTATCTGTCGGCACTATGAATATTTTTCAATGTTTTTCGCAACAGCTTCCCAGACGTATGATGGACGAATTGGTAAGGTATATGGAGACCCCTGCTATGGCTCGACTGTTCTTAAAGAAGCATCCACTGGGATCACATCATATATAAAACCATGCTCAGATGGGATTTACACGGTGCAGTTAAATAACACTAGATCTAGACACAAGTATTTATTTAAGATAGTATATTGAATGACGTAGAGCTCTGGATACCAAACTGAACTAACGCTACAGAAGTTTAAAATACTGAAAGTACATACAAGTTACATAAACAAACATCAGTACCTTCGATTCAACCGAACTATCTGTTACTGTCACACCGACTCTTATACAGACAGATAACATATACATACATTACAGATATTTAAATATTTAAAAAGATGCTGTGTTGCCACAAATAAAATAAGATAATTATAAAACTTTACTCATAACAAATATTAATACAGATCAATGAATTCATGTTACAATAATATGTGAAAATATATTACAATATTTGTAATATATACAAGACACTATTTACAAAGACTGAACCCTACGTCAACGGCTTTAATCAGAAATGATGCGTATGACGTCAATATTCGGCGAATCAAAACGAGGCAACGACTTTAGGGGTTTTCATATGGTCCAGTGTTAAGGCGAATGGAATAAATAGTCCTTCTTAGTAAAAACACTTCTTTATTTAACATGGGCTTTCTGTTTCAGTCATCGCTTGTGCTATTTTCATTTATTCGTGAAAAAGCTAAACGTGGAAAGGTGTTGACAGATCCATGTCCACGCTCTAACTGAACTTTTCGCTTGATTAGTCATCAATTTCTTGTGAAATATCTCTACACCTGACCGCATTACTCCAAAAGGTTAAGCAAGCGTTGGTCTCATTTATTTTATTATTATAAAAGTGTTCCCTTTTTAAAATCGTTTATAACTCACGTAATTTCCAACTATCCCCTTTTTAGACCTGACAACACACACACACACACACACACACACACACATATATATATATATATATATATATATATATATATATATATATATATATATATATATATATATATATATATATATATATATATATATATATATATATATATATATATATATATATATATATATATATCGGCGAATCAAAACGAGGCAACGACTTTAGTTGTTATTGCGTAATCACGACAGGTACCAGTATCTTTCAGATCTATATCCCAAGTTTTCGAATCCCAATGTTGATATGGATTACTTGCAAGACACAAGCTCCGTGTGTCTTACAGGTTGCTTGCACTGCGCAAAGATATCTTAGGATACCTTGAATGCACTATAATTTACAAAAATTTTGACTTTATAAATTAAAATAACAAGATTTCAGGGTTACATCCTACCATTGCATGTACGGCTTCGAAAGGATGGATTTCAGAGATTAATAAAAAACTTGAAGATTTATTTCACTGATAAATTTCCAGTATATTTACAACTCAGTGCAAAGATGGGTTGAATACTTTATCTGTACTTTACAACACAAAACTCCTAAGAATTAATAAGCACGAGGTCAAGCAATAGCACAGAAGAAACAGCTGACTCTAAAAATTGAACTGAACTTATTCATTACCTTCATTACATGGAACAACAGGATTATATTGCCATAACGCTTCAAGATTTCTTTTAGTGAGCAAGAGTAGCAGCGAGGGAGAAAATAAAACAACTTAAAAGGAAATAAAGGATAAAAAATGAAAGAATCATATGTTTATGACACAAAATAACTAGAGGAGAAAGTTTAGGGATAGAAAAACATGATATTTTTGCTGCCACTTTACTCGGTATTTTTAAGTGGAGACTCAATTAAGAATGATTAGTTTTGTATTATATTATTATAATTTTAGTTTCGTATTTTATTACTATACTTATATAATTATTAGTTTTGTATTAGATTCTGGCTGTACTGGGCAGCGAATCAGAATTAAGTATGTCGACCAATGATATTTACCAGTCGAACATGAGAGGAGGATGTAAAAATTAGATAAAATAGCCAATTTATCAGAATTTTTATAACTTTTTCTTGCATTTCTTGACTTTGTTTGATAATATTAAAAAAAACTGTCTGTTATTTTGTTACTGCTTGGTCATGTTAAACATCACAACTTCATGTAAATATCGACTGACTGAGAAAATGAATAAGCTTTTAAGATTTACAAAATTTAAGAATTTAAATTAAAAGAGTTCCTTTGCAGTTTTGCTGAACTTTACACACAATTTGAGCATACTTAAATTTGCTCTCCATTACTGGAATCGTAAACAATGTAAAACAAAAAAGAATGTCTCTGAATACAGAAGTACGAGTTAGATGAATGCAAAGAATTTTTGATAAATTACACATTGACTTACCTTCCAAACAAAGAGATTATCAGAAGATTACAAAGCTGGAAAACTCTCCAATAGTACTTTGCATTTATATAAAATCAGTGTAGATTATACATAATAGTAAACAATAAAAAACTCATTTGCCTTTTGCGAAATGAATTAAAACCGGTTAGAACTATCTTATCAGATTGTTTCAAAGATTATTATAACTATTGAAACAAATCATTATTACTTGTTAATTATTTCCTGGATGGAGAAAGGAAAACGTTAAATTAACGAATGTTTTATTCTAAGCACTTTGTGCATATATTTCATTACCTTCGGAGCATATATTTCGTGATCTACGTAATGAAATATTCCCCATGAGCCAATTACACCATTACTAATTACATTTAGTTGCAACAAAGTTTAAGAAGGAATCAACTCGTTATTAAGTGTGCAACAGAATACGAAAAGAACAAACAATACTGCGAATCTGTCAACATTATTCGCTTCATGCAAAATGAGAATTCTCCCTTAATAACTTTTCTGGAAAAAATATTTATTTGATGGAAATGCGGGGGCATTCCTACTAGTTCAAAGTAACAAAACTAATAGATTAATTCATCATTAACTCAGACATAATTAAATAGTTTCCTCGATAAAATAAAAGAAAAATTCAGACCACAAGTATTAATCAAAATCGTTCTATTTGAAGTAAACGTTTGTCGATTACTTCATCCCCAAATATTTAAATTCTTTATTTTTTTTACGTCTAAATATGCAGCTCAATGCATCTTAAGAAGTAAAGTCAATATTTGGTATCAAATTTATCCCTTTCCTGAAATATAATTTAAAGAGAAGTAAGTTAATCGTGATTTAGGAGAAAATATTTTTCTTTTTCAAAACTTATTTCTACAAGATGAAAGTAAAATATTATGTGTAACAACACAGAATTCGATCTCATATCATTTCCTTCTTTAGGTTAGTAGTTACTGGAAAATTTCTACAGCTTGATACAATGTAAAACTGAACTCTTGCTAAGATTGGGCCTTGTGTTTAGAAGTGATATAAATGAAAGTTATTCAGAAATTATTGAGACAACAAATAGATTGATTTTATAAACGTTGTATTATAGTTTTGAATTTTACTTTAATGTCATTCAATAAATACTTGCCCTGAATTCCTAGATTTTTAAAAACAGAAACTAATTTTTCAATCATTTAACTTCATGAATCTATCATGCATGCACAAGAAAAATTGTTAGGACGGAGGAAATGAGTGTTCATCAATTGAATATTTTGTTTCGGTATTGAGGACGGCCAGTCGATGGTTCTTTTAAACACACACTTTATTCACACAGACACACTTTATACAATATTTACAACTGCCTTACTATAAGGTAGTCTACCTTCAATCGACATCATATTATTAGCTTGGTACGCTTCACATCGCTCGCCTGTTAACTAACAACACTTAAAAAATCGGAGTCTGATCATCAGCGCCCTCTCTCTTCCCTTTTTCATATTCGGTATCAAAATCCTTCCTTTACTATAATTTGCATTCGTTTCGAGAAATGTGTAGTAATAATAATTATTTGTATACCAAGAGTCACATCGGGATGTCTTATTTAGCAGTAACACTACAAAATGGTGGGAGTATGTTCATCTAAATTATACGTATTACATAATAAGAAATCTCTGGAAATAAATAAAAGTTTTAAAGAATAACCTAAAAAAATCATATCAGTAGTTCCTAATTTAAATTAACACCAAATATTCCAGACGAATACTTCATATAAAAATACTAACTTGCTTTGCCTGCTGGGTAACTTGCAGACTTCAAAAGAGAAAAAAATTCGAAGTAAAAAAACGTTGAAGTTCCGAATGTAACTGATTGTTACAATAATTTAATATTAAATAATTTAATACTAATAAAATAATGCTGTTTTATTTTCAGCTAAATTATCACGCTTTAAGCTATTATTATAAATTTATCCCCTTCGAATGAATGTGAAAATGTTTAAAACTAAAGAACCACAAAAAAACTTTATTTTACATTTGGAAATTACTCATTGATTGAAAAAGGTCTCTAAGATTGGAAAAATGTGTCTGCGGAAAAAATGTTAAGGACTGCTTTCTGAATATTTTATTTTAAATCGTGCATATCTATGTCTGGATAGAACAAATTTTGTACGAATTATCCAAACATTATATATTTGTATAAAGAACAAAGAATATTTTCATTTTCATATGCATAAAAGTCGACTATTGTCGAGGGTATATGAGAGTTGTAAATACACTTGGTGGGTTTCAAATATTCAGAAAAATAAGAAAATGTTTTTGCTTCAAAATATTTAAATTTTTAGGAATGAGCAAATTGTGTTGTGATAATATTTATAATCAGTATAAAATAATAGTATTAAAACGACCTTTTTCATTTCTCGATCTTAGTTTTATTTGACAGATGAATTAAGTGCATCCGATTTTTCAGCCAAATATTGACGTACTAAATGTTTACCCTCTTAATATTTTAATTTGATAAATAAATAATTTGATTTTTTTCCAAAAGTTAAAATCGGCCTTTTACCATTCTCCAGTTGCTACAGAAAACTTGTGATGTGGCACTCTTCGCTTAATGAATATCCAGAATATAAAACGTTTTGATAAATGCAATGCTCATTAAAATTTTGTTTATAGATTATGCGTATTTTTCCAGTCTACCCACCGATTATTCCTCTAGAGTGACACTCCAATAAATATGTGATTTGGTTTGTAAGATATAACTCGTTACGAATTTGTACTAAAATAAGTTATGATTTAATATTATCTTACACTAAATCTGTGAGATGTTTGCTGAGAAAATGTAGAAATTAACAACATAAGATACAAAAATTGAAAGATTAATTCTTTATAACGGATCTACTTTTTCATCACACTTTGTAAGTAAACAGGATTATACACAAACACATTTTTACATAAAATTCCCATACCTTATAATTCAAAAGAAAATCTGAAATTTTATTGAAACCTGATATATTATAGTTGTGACATATGTGTATTTATTTTATTTTTTTTATAGAAATCCATTCAAGTTTTCCTGGAGAAGTCTGTTTTGAATATTTATACTACAATGACGGAATTCCCGACGGAATGATATAAAGAATTCAAATGGTGAAGGGTAAATTGGTTTCAGAAAGAGGTTTTGATTTTGTCTTGAGATGCAAAACATTTCTCCATAAAACAGAATATATTTTTGTAATTTCCTTACAAGAATATGGCATTGTTTGAATCGAGTGTAAGTATCGGTTAAATAATGCCGCTGTAAAGTTTTATATTTAATTCGTATGTTAGATTTTTATTTCTCAGAAATCTTAAGTGCACTTTGTGTTTAACTTTCAATTCAGTAGTATGTTACAAATTCATTTCATTTTAAAGAAGATTTGAAAATAAACTTTTGTAGGCATTAATTTTATGTACAATGTTCCGCAGCATTAATTTATGAAACTTTTATATATCTGTAACTCATAAAACAACTTCATATTTAAAAGTCTTCATATTGAAAAGAAGAAATGCTTCCTAAATTGTTGTCGGAATTAAAAGTATTTAGCGAACTAGTAACAAGAGAAACAGAGAAAAGTAAATCTCTACGGAAAATAAAGCATGAGTAAAAGAAAGTGATTATAAGTGTTTCAGGGAACATTTAACGCTGAGGTATAATCAAAGAGTAGGAGTAGAATCACCGAACGCACTTTATGCAAATATACATCCGAAGTCTCAAGTCATAAGTTTACTAAGACATAAATTTCATTGGTATAGTGGTTATTTTAAGCTATGTCTCATGCATCTAAATATCGCATCGTGTAATAAACTGCAATTATGTAGTTTGAAGCGATGTTTCTATATGGATTGATAAGCTAGATAGAGAATCTCCTTCCCAGTATAGATTGCATATATTTAGAGGACTACAAGTTACTATACGAGTTATTATCTAATGGGAGAGTTCCGGTATTCTCCAATATGTTCACTTCTCATCCTGAGTTTGGAAAATGAAACTGTTTGAGGAAGTTCTATGTTGAATTGCGTATCATTTGATTGTAGTTGACAAATATATCAAGGAAGTATTTGACACTCTAATCAAGTAACTATTCACCTGGATAACAGTAAC
>CM063504.1:120117356-120147356 GCA_032207245.1 Pardosa pseudoannulata | reverse complement strand
TTTTTGCACACCAGTGTATATATGATATTTAAATATACATATATATATATATATAATATAATTTTCGCAAGAATAAATAAAAAGTTAATTTTAAATCTAAATTGATTTTTTTAATCAACCTTCCCGTTCTGTGGTTCCGCATCTACTGATGTAAAACTAGTTTTTATTTGTCTAAATTTTTCCAGAATCTATGTAGTAGACAAGAACATTCGGCTTCCTTTTCCTGTATATACCGTTATTTTTGTACCTACAAATAAACCATGTTGTTACACTAACCCGTAGTTGTACGTGACCAGCGCTCAAGTATCAATAGTCAGAAAACGTACTAGTACGAGTCACGCATACAATGTGTTAATTTACTAAAAGAAAATAACATTCTGTAACTAATCATAATTTTCTGTATCAATACTTCTCCCCAATTGAATTCTACAAACCCAAACATCCAATCGATTATTCTTCTATCCTGTTTTTATCTTACAATTACAAAGTTGAGAAATTATAAATTTTTTAATCAAACCCAAATCGTTAAAAGAAATCTAACATTAGCCCTATTTTTGACTAATTTCAATAACAATAATACATTAAAAAGACTTATTCTTCAATAAGTAGGCTTAATACCTCCAAAATTAAGTTCAAAGTCTGCTTTCAGTATTTTTTAAAATAATTTCTTTAATTATATTCTAATAAATAAATGTACTAGATTTAATAACTCTAATATAGTTATTTAAAAATTATTTTATATCTTCCCCTATGCCTTTAATGGTTTAAAATTTTTAATCTTGTTAACTCATTATTAAAAATTATATTTAATATTTTAATATGATTAATTTAGATATGCATCAATGCATATGTGTATTAAATTTCTTAATTCTAATATACGTATTAATTTACAAAATTACATTATTACGTCTTCTATGTCTTAATAGGATAAAAGATTTTAAGTTTTTGATCCCTTTAATGGGTTGCACATTCTTAATAACACATTAAAAATTATATTTAAAAATTTTAATGCTATTAATTTCGTTATACTTGAGTGCATATGTGTATTAAATTCCCTAACTGTAATGTACTATTTACAAAAATACTTTATAACGCCCACTATACCGGTAATGGGCTAAAATAATTTTAATTCTCCAAGCATTTTATCCTGGTCACATTTGTGTTATCATTCACTGCCCCGCTCCCTCGAAAGAAAGCCCAACTGAGACGGGCATGAGATCATGTTTGTTTGTAACCAAGTGTTAATCAGCTTAGATCGGAAGGTCTTAATGTATTCCACATCTTCCTGAAGAAATAAGATTATTTTCGAAAAAGGTTTGAATGTGGGTCTTAATAAGTTACTTGTTAATCTTGTTTTTATGTATATTATGAAACTGAACTAAAAGGCTTTACCTTGAATAGCGGTGAAACGTAAGTTGATGGAAGATAAAACAATTGAGTTAAAATACTTCAAATGAAACACATTAAAATATATGTTTAACTTAATTTATAACAAATATATTAAACAGATATATTAGGTTACATATCTATTTATTTAAATTGTAAATTTTAAAAGGCATAAGAATTTTTTTATAAAAATACTATATTGATTTTGATAATTGATGATAATGCAAGAAGGTACAGCAATATATAATATAAAATGCAAAGTCAACCTCAAGCTCAAACAGAGAAAGAATAAAGTACGTAGTCATCTGTTTTCTTGCTTCAATCGATCAGCATAATGTAGCCTCCACACTATGGCCAACTGTTCACCACTTCCTGATGGTGACCTCGAACGATGGTTCACGGGTTGCATCCACACGCTGGGCCATTAAATGAGCCAAACACGTGGATTCGTCCATAGGGTCTACTGCGCACTTTAGTCACGCATCTGGCTGCTTTTGATCTTTGAAGAAAAACGGCTTTGGAAGCCATCGTCCGTCAAGGCTATTTTATCCTCTGATACCATGGGCCAAGATAAACCATACCCTCTCCAGACTGTGGTGATGGTTTGCAATGGACCATAGTGTAGAGGGGCCTTAAGAGACCAAAGTGGTTTGTAAAAGCAGATTGAGCAAATGCTAACTGTTGTTCGATCGCACGAAATAACGAGACGTCAGTCTGCTTACTTTCTCTATTTGTGCTTTATATATTTTGTAGTTGGGCACTTATATCCAAAAATACTGGTCCAAGATTCGATTTACAGGCCGGGTAAGGTTGACTTTTTAATTTGCAGAGTGACTATAATGTCTTTTTTCAATGAAATGACAGCATAAAATCTCATGAACAAAGTTTGGAAGATGCTATAGTATATGGTATCGTTATACAAGTTTGTATTTGGTATAAATCTCCCAGAACATTAATTAAAATCTCAAAAAGATAAGATGAACTATGTTGTATTTACAGCTAAAACTTGTAGAAAACTTGTAGCACTGTGTAGTAAATTTAAAAGGGTAATCGTGTTTTTATTACTCATAAATCTTGCAGTCGGCAAAAAACTTTAATTTGGATTATGATGATTGGTTTATATTTATGCACGTTTTAAATAAAAAAAATCAAATTGCAAACCATACGCAATATACAAATATAATGAGAATTTTGTTTTACAGTTTACTTCACTTAATTTAATGAAGGCATATTAACGAATTTTAAAGCAGAAATGATTTTTCTTTAAAGGAAGTATTGCATAAATAAAAACAACTGATAATTTAGAACTGATTTATTTGTGAATCCTAATTTCAATTTTAACTCAATCGGAAATGTTTTTTCTTAGTGTTAAAAAATGCTTGACTACAAACATAGAACAAATTCCATAATTGTAAATAATTAGTATGCATTTGATTCTGTTTTAATCAAAATCCAAAATAATTTCAACATCTGTGTAATCATTTGAGGTAAGACCGTATTTAAAGATTAACCATTCCAATAGTATTAAGCGAAATTCACATTTCTGATCAAACAAATCCTTTTGAAAATACTAATTCATACATTATTAAGAGCAATCTGAAGATATCCCAAAGCGTTTATTAGAGGATTATAAATCTTTGGAGATGCAAATTCAGAATTCGATGAGAATCGGGATTATGCGTTTTTAATTTAAAAATCTATTTGGGTTAAATTATTAAGCAGCAGAAGCTTATTCGGTGATTCCCTTTCGAGAGTTCAAATCAAATCTTCTAGAACTTACATAACACAGATTAGGAATAGTCGTAGAAAGGTAAATTATTTTGGAGTTTATGCTAGCGTAGTAATTTTGACAATGTTTGAAATCACTTTGAAACTAAAAAAACTATAAAAATACATGACTGATCTGGTTTGTTAAATTATTATCTGGAAGGTTAATAAGTATGCTGGGAGGTAAATATTTTACTTCCTAAATCCGAAATTGTATTTCAATGACATAATGCGAGTAACTGATACCACCGTCACCAAAGACATAGTAAAGTTTTGACAAAGGAACTGTTAAATATTAACCTAGCTTTGTGTGGAACTCAAGGAGACTCAGTTGCACCCTTGTACAACGGTATCTGTCGGCACCTGTCCGCATTGTTTTTTTTAGTTCGTCTTGGATTTCCATTTGGAAAATTTTTACATACTCCATTTTAATAAAGAATAAACGTTGTTATTGTTTCTAAGCTGTACGTCGTGTCATAACCACTTCGACACCTACACGCTACTCGAGGATCCCGTGACGTTACAGCATATAAAAGCTACAAAGAAAACGTATTATCATTGTTGTAATTTACATACAACCTATACACCAGTGTTCGTTACAAGGGGGAAACACAGAATGAATATAATACCTTATATAGATTCAGACATTTATTCTATACATTTATTTACAAAAATACTTGGTTAACATAATCAATCATTTATATTTTCTATTTACAGACTAATTATCCCACATCACTTTATAAGGAATTATTATTATTAACAGAGGCCTAAGTCAAAGGACTGTAAATATTATTTATAAATTACCTCCATTGAAGTCGCAGGGGAGCAGGCAGGGGCTTTTCTCACGGGCATACGGGACGAGTTGGTGATGTTGAGCGGGGCGGTGTCAGTCCGGGCGCACGGGACGAGCTCGTGCTAGTGGATTCTTGTTCCACTTCTCTCGACTGCCCACTTCTAACTCTCAGCTCTCACTCCATTTCCAAAAACCTCACCTCGGTCCCAACGCCCCTTCTTTTCTTGTTATTCAATCCCTTCCTTCGGGAAAATTTTCCCACATCAAATGCCCTTCGGGAGTGCAGGTGGGCTCATTAAAGTAGCCCCTTTTTGTTCAAGCTGACATTACATTTTAGCCCCTGCTCCCATAATTCACGCTTACAGTTCTGTGCGAGCTTGACCGTTATGCTGCCATTCCGTGAAGTATCCTCTCTGCAGGGGTCCCTAAACTTGACGTAAATAATTGGGGTCTTAAATTTAAGACCCCAATTATTTACGTCAAGTTTAGGTGCAACTCACCGTGAGAAAGTATCTCGGTACAATCATAATGGGCCTAATACCGATTATGTGAGAGAAGACATTGCTGCAGAAGTTAAAGTTGACATTTTGTAATATGAATGTCGATCTTCAAATGTAATAGGCAATTCTTTTTTACAATGCATTTATAGATCATTGAAAATAGCTTAGCTATGTCTGGTCCATGAAATTGTACACCCTGAATAAATCCAGTACCATTAATGGATTGTGAATACGATACTGCATGGAGATGACAAGCACGTGAGAATATGATTAGCTGAAGCCTGCGCCAAAAGCATTTGGTGAAAACTTCAATGGTGTAAGAACTATTACTGATTTTTATCATCTGGAATGCTCACTGTGGTAGCTGGACACAAAGAGACCAAAAAAAGGGTTGATTATTCTCAGGACCCGTGGAAACTTATTCGTCTGAAAAAAGCAGGAATTCCAGACCCAGAGGCGAATAGGATTTTTATGTCCCTGTTTACCTCTGTGGGAATGCCGGCAGTCGTTAAGGAGTCCGGTCAGCTGACCACTCCTGTGCTCTCAGACCTTTTATTCCCCCCTTTTTGCGAGGGGTCTTTCAAGAAGAGTTGCACTTGGTTGTTGGGGACTGGAGGGTAGAGAAGGTTGCTTTCTCTCTCCCAAACGATGCTATTTTGTATCGTGTATATATTGTATATACTCGATATAATAAAGTCTAGAACTTTAAGCGATTGTTCTTACTAAGCCCCCACAAACATAGAGGTGTATGTATGTTGCGACGTTATACCACTGAGGATACGAGTAAGTGTGGTCTTCTCCTGTCTGCTACAATCACGTGACCGGAAGCCTACTGGTGGTTTACTTGCATGCTGGGAATGCACTGATGAAACAAGCCTAGATTATTCTATTCTAGAGTTTTGATCTAGAAAAAATTCGCATGCGAGATAATTCCTTTTTGTCAAGCATTGTACTGCAATAGGGAATTCAGCAGCAGTAGTAAAAATACAAAATGATGCATATTGTCGCCCTTATAAGAAATTTCAGTATTCTGTTCATGTAAATATGCTATTACTTCTCTTAGTGTTAAGTTGTAATAATATTGATACAATGAATTTATTTGCATTTGGGTTTAACACTTTAAAAGAAGATTAAGGGCAAAAATTTTGCATGGGTTTTCTAGATTAGAATATTTTTTGTTTCCCAAGTAGGATAAATTATCATAAAAACACATTAAGCAAGGGTGTAACTTTAGTAATTACATTCTTTCTGTTTAATTGTATGTAACTGTTGACGCGCCGAGCAGTCGCGCCTTTTCTATGTCCGATGTCTGTCACATCCTACTCATTTAGGATATGACTTCGCCTGGACCTCGTATAAGGAGCAGGTATGTAGACGAAATAATCAGCCGTAGAGGATTAAACTTAACAATGTTGATTTATTACAACAAAAAACATTTAAAGAAATATTAAAGTGTATAAGTAAAGTCGTCCAGAGAGGAGATTACTCTAGACAACCTGCTCATCTCAAAGTTCAGCCGGGAGTCCCCTCCCGTTTCTTCTTTTCCAAACAGGAAACCTCGGTTTTAGGGGAGATCGACACCCCCCTCTTTGACCTTTGTCCTTGGAGTAGCCGAAACGCCCTTTGGCGCCCAGCCGACTCGGTCACACAAAGCACAATTTCTTTTCTCTGTCGGTGCGTTGACAAAAACGGCACACTTGACACCTCTAATCGTCCGTGCGTCAAAAAGACCATTACTGGTACAATACTGCCGTTTTCAATTGTTCGAAAGAATAAAAGTTCGCCCGACCACCAACAGAGACGGACGAGACTCTTACAGTAACAATAAGTTACATTCGGTTCAGCTTTTTTTTACCTCTTTCCGTGAGTCATCTGCAAAGACATACCAGAACAGGACCGGTTTGAACTAGAAAGAAATTTCGGACTTCTCCCAACCAATAGAAGAGCACGTTGGTTTGACTTTTTCTGACCCCTCCGTTTGGGAGTTGACCCCTTTTTTTTTCTCCGCGGGGGCAGTCTGATTTTTTTAAAGGACAAGGTTGTGACCAGATGAGAGTAGAAGGTGAACGCTGATGGCATCCGCGGTTTGCAGGTTAGACCTTTTGAGAAAAATCATCGCCATATTGTTTTTTCAGGGCTGGCGCCGACTCGAGAGCAGTCCTCGATATCTACAAATGATAAGTTGATTACAGTTGTATTCCTCAGGCATTTCTTTAATTGTATACAATCATGTAATCAAGGTATATTTACCCATGTGTTTATTAATGAGTATTAATTTCTTTTTTCTCAAACACTGGCTAACGTAACATTATTTTTACATTTTACCAAAGTAAAATTCTAACATATTTATACTTCATTAATACTTTCAAAAGTATAAAGTACTACATTAATATTTATATTGGAAGTAATAATAGGGATTCTTAACTCGTCTATAAAAAAAATTTGGAATAATTCACTAAATTGCTCTGTTTTGTAACGAAAAAACTTTTAAAGAAGCTAATCAAGCCTTTAAGCTATGATTAAAGAATTATTTTGAATGAAAAAACAAAATCAGAGATTTTTAAAGTAATTATATGTGAAAATCATGTCTTTCAAATCCCTGCGTCCTAATTTTGAATTAATACACGCGAAAAAAATTTTTAATTCTAAGAAACAGAGGCAGACAAAGATTTTATTTGGGTAATTTAAAAAATAATGTTTGTGCTTTTGTAACATGAAATCTAATTTTAGTTAAACTGGAACACTTTTTTAATCTTTATTTTTTTGTGGACTTTTTTTCACCCCACTCGCATTTTATACAATTAAATCACAATTTCTTAATGTGAAGTGTTAATCTCGTAGGAGTAGCATAACATAAGACTTAAAAAACACTATCCTGTTTGTTCAAGTAGTTGTAAATTAAGATAAAATGAATTACAAAATATGCGATGCAAGTAGCATTCAAATGACTTTGAAAATTTCAAGTTGCAAAGAGAAAAAAATTTAAGAGTATAACAAGTTGAGCTTATGTTTCGAGCTAAATTTAATTTCTTTTTATTATTTTCTCAAAAGAAATTCTAAAGAATATAAATATGTTAAATATATTTTTAAATGAATTTATTTAAAGTAATTTTTATAATGCATGAAACACAACAATTTTGGGTTTGAGATAGCTTTTAAATTAAACAGAATTGATTTTAATCTTATTTCAGTAATTATTTCAAAGAACTCATGACAAAAGAAGGTTAACAAGTTTTAAATTTGATATTTAAATTAAAAAAAAAGAAAATTAAATTATTGAAAACGTGACATCACTATTGAGATGCTATAATAATTCCTTTATGTTCTCTTTCTCATCTGGGATTAGTTAAGCAATGTTCAGTAAATGATGCCAGACGGTTCTTTCTTGTCTACTATATGCAGGTCAAATACCATTTAGTTAAACTTACTCATTACTTTAGACATTATGGTAATGAAATACACCGTGATAGGTTAAATTAATAAATACAAATATTTTCTCTTCACTCGTACATTCTGTTATTTTATGAGGGGTGTTTCATTTTGAGAAATACGTCTTTAACTTTTTAATACCCAAAGTCTCATTTTAGATACCTCTAAAATAGAGCTTGTAGAAAATTTAGATTTTCTAAGAGCGAGATTTTCTTCTCTGTTGTAAAACTCCTTTTACCAGTACCTATTTTATTTGTAATACCAAACAAATCTTTATTCACTAAGTTTATCCTTTCCATTTAGATCGACACTTTATGATTTTTTGAACACCGAAAATCAATTTACTTCATAGGAAGATATATAGACTGAGATCATGAGAAATTGCTTTCTCTGTTGTAAAACTCCTTTTACCAGTACCTATTTTATTTGTAATACCAAACAAATCTTTATTCACTAAGTTTATCCTTTCCATTTAGATCGACTATGATTTTAAATAATCATTACTTTAAATATATTGAGAAATTGCGACGTTGTACTTTCAGTATATTTCATTTGTTTGCTAAAAAATTAGCAAAGGAAAAAAAAAGAAAAGAGAGTCTACATGTGTAATAGTTGCAATGTTGGGCCATGTGCTGCACCTTGTTTCGAAATATATCACACAAAAATCTTGATTAATTTTATAAATACTAGTATTACTATTATTTATGTTTTAAAAGTATAAATAAGTATTTTTACTGATAATAATGTTTACTCTGGAATAGAAATTCGAAAAGAGAGAAGAAAAATCTATGTGCGTGTAATATTACAATATTCGACTATTTTATGCAATGTTATCGAAATCCAAAATTGCAATAAAAATGTTGATTATTTTTGTATTTTTCTAATTTTCTTGGTAAGACAACGTTTTAAATTTTGTTTTTTACATTAAAAAATTGATTTTTTTGCAACCTTTTTTTTTAAAAAAATACTGTACATTAAGGGGCTAAAATAATTTATTAAGGATCTACAGATGGTATAAAAATGATTACTGCGCTCCACTAGGCACCTAGTCTTTATATAGAAATTGCACGCGCTGTAATCGAAACATTACAAAAAGTTTACTGACCTTCCATACAGAAAACTTAAATTATTTTTTTTTCTAGAGTACAATGTTAGAAGAAACCTTAATCAGAATTGAGATTCACTTTGATTATATAAGTAAACAATAACTTGAAACTGCAAACAACATTACATTTCACAGAAATAAAAAGATATTACTCAAAAAATCTCTTTTTAAGATTGTGAGGGAACACTATATATATACTTTGACCTTTATCCTTTTAAGTGAATTGTTTTGTATAGCAGTAGATTTTCGATCTTTTCTTTTGTAATACTATATATTTAACCTTCAAGGAAATGAAATAATATCAAATTAGCTATATAAATATGGGTGCAGTTTACATTCTAAAGTAAATGAAATATGGAATAAAATTTTTCGATGAAACAGTAATATTTGTTTTATCTAAACTCGTCTAAGAAGAAATTCTCTTAGATTCGGAGGTTTTTATAAGATTGAATAAATCAAGAAATTTTTTTCTATACAAGGTAATATAGGGTATAACTGGTAATATAATATATTACTTCTATTTGTTTGCATCAAACATATAAATTATGATGCGAAATAAAGTAAAAAACATAATAAGCATACAAATTAATAGTTTTAAAAAATCCGAAATAAATTTTGAAATTCCAATTACACAGATACAAAGGATGGGAGTTGTACTTTAAATGTAGCTAGATTGCTGTTTTAGCTGAAAAATGGAAAATTTGATAACTGAAAGAAAAGTTTGTGCTCTGTGAAAAATTCTTGTGTATTAGACTTTTAAACAGTTTTAAACCTTAAATGAAAACTGATTCAAAGAAAAAGCTATAATATATTTTTTAAAAATATACTTTGGTTAAAATTATAATAAGCACCATTTAATGCTATATATAACACACAGCCATAGGTTTTCGCGCCTAATCTTCAAATCTCAGTGACTAGGATTGAATTTTTTAAAACAATATACTTTAGTTAAAATTACAATAAGCACCATTTACTGCTATTTTTTAACACACAACCCTAGGTTACCACGCATATTCTTGAAATCTCCATGAGTAGGATTGAAATAAAAAAAAACTTTGGTTAAAATTATAATAAGCACCATTTAATGCTATATATAACACACAGCCATAGGTTTTCGTTTATATTCTTGAAATCTCCATGAGTAGGATTGAAATTAAAAAAAAGACTTTGGTTAAAATTATAATAATCACCATTTATTGCTATATTTAGCACACAGCCATAGGTTTACGACATACTCTTGAAATCTTCATGAGTAGGATTGAAGTTTTTAAAAATATACTTTGGTTAAAATTGTAATAAGCACCATTTATTGCTATATATAACACACAGCCATAGTTTTTCGTTTATATTCTTGAAATCTCCATGAGTAGGATTGAAATAAAAAAAAACTTTGGTTAAAATTATAATAAGCACCATTTACTGCTATATTTGGCACACAGCCATAGGTTTTCAATGTCTTGTTTTGTTCATACTCTTGAAATCTCCATGAGTAGGATAGAAATTTTTAAAAATATACTTTGGTTAAAATTATAATAAGCACCATTTACTGCTATATTTGGCACACAGCCATAGGTTTTCAATGTCTTGTTTTGTTCATACTTTTGAAATCTCCATGAGTAGGGCTCAAATTTTTAAAAATATACTTTGATTAAAATTATAATAAGCACAGTTTACTGCTATTTACTTCACCATTTACTGCTCTCTCAATTTTATTATATAAAACCTAAAAAGTATGTCGAACTCTATTTTAAAAATCAATCTTGTATTAATGAACTCTAAAGTATCCTTTTAGGTTTTGTTTTCAGAAATTCAAATTTACAGTTTATTTTCTTCTTTTGTAAATAAACAATATAGCTGTAAAATTAAATAGACATTTTTTTCATATTTATTAAAAATAGTGCTTTTGAAATTATTCTGTTTTATTATAAAAATGCTAACAATTTAATATCACTTCCACTTCATTTAACCCGCATATTTTATGCTGATTTTACAACTTTATATTCCGAAAGAGTAACAAATGATACTCTTAAAACTTCCCCTCTCTTTGTTGTAAAATCGAAACTTTTTGCTAGACGAAGAAAATAGATGTCACTTTACTGGGATATTTACCCGAATTCATATTAAAATTTACTACGTCTGCAGTTCAGCGTGTCTTTTGCAGCTGAGGGAGTAATTTATTTTCCCTTTTGATAGCATGGGAGTTTTGATTAATTTTATGTGAATCCAGTGTATGGAATTTTACAGAGAGGAAATGATGCAAATGTGATTATTTGGGGAGCCTCGAACGGAAATGGACCATTTGTATCGCTGATGACATCTCCCACCTCTGCACTTTTCGGGAAAAGAAATCCTATGGGGCAGATTCGCAGCAAATTGGTGATTTGGCTTTATCTAGTAATAGATTTCGAATTAATTTAAAACTTCTTCGAAATCAATATTAATTTTGATTTCGAAGAAGTTTTGAATTCAAAGCATAAAATTTTTCATAAAATTTTTCTATTAATGGACAAATTTTATGTTTTGTAAATTCTTGCTTCTTACTTAATTTTTTTTCTTTTATGAAATACAGGAAATACGGGCTGACCCAAAATTATTGAGCACAACACATGTTTGAGAGAAAAAAAAAAACGAAAACGAGGTACATGTGTGTTTAATGTTTCCTTGGATGGCAAATAATGAGGTACATGCAATACGTATCCTATTAATAGGCGTAAGGAGACTTATTAGAATGCTAAATTTTACGTATAACAAATTATTTTTGAATGTATATATTATGTAGAATGTTAAATTTTACACAAAAATATTTTTTTCTTCAAATACTCGTCAAATAAGAAATTTTTTACCAACTAATGCTTGAACTGTTCAAAATATATGATTTTTTTTTCAAATCGCAGAAAATAAAATTTACTACTAAAAATATTGATAAATTTGATTCATATTTTAAAATCAAAATTTTACTTATAGTTTCTGTTCGCAGGAATCTTATAAAGATATTGGTTCCACAAGTTTCACTTGTTATGAAACATAATAGGGTGTATCTTGAAATTATACTTCAAACCGAAGCATTTTAAGAATATTGTTTTCTTGGAAGGCAAATAAAATGAGGTACATGCAATACGTATCCTATGAACAGGCGTAAGGAGACTTATTTTTTCGTAGAATGCTAAATTTTACAAGTAAATTTTTTTCCCTCAAATACTCATCAAATTATAAGGAATTTTTTACCAACAAATGCTTGAACTGTTCAAAAGATATGATTTTTTTTCAGATCGCAGAAAATAGAATTTACTACTAAAAATATGGATGTTTGATTCATATTTTAAAATCAAAATTTTACTTATACTTTCTGAGCGAGGGATTCGTATAAAGATATTGGTTCCACAAACAAAGTTTCACTTGTTACGAAAAATAATATGGTGTATCTTGAAATTATACCTAAAACCGAAGCATTTTAAAAAGATTAATGTTTTCTTGGAAGGCAAATAAAATGAGGTACATGCAATACGTATCCTATTAACAGGAGTGAGGGGACTTATTTTTTCGTAAAAGGCTAAATTTTACACGTAAAAAGTTATTTTTTCCTCAAATACTCATCAAATAAGGAATTTTTTTACCAATAAATGCTTGAACTGTTCAAAATATATGATTTTTTTAGATCGTAGAAAATAAAATTTAATACTAAAAATATTGATAAGTTTGATTCACATTAAAAAAAAATTACTTATACTTTTCGCACTCAGGCTTCTTATAAAGATATTGGTTCCAGAAACAAAATTTCACTTGTTACGAAAAATAATGTGGTATATCTTGAAATTATACCTCGAACCGAAGCATTTTAACAAGATTGTTTTCTTGGAAGGTAAATAAAATGAGGTAAATGCAATAGTATCCTATTAACAGGAGTAAGGAGACTTATTTTTTCATAGAATGCTAAATTTTACACGTAACAAATTATTTTTTTCCTCAAATACTCATCAAACTATAAGGAATTTTTTACCAACAAAAGCTGGAACTATTCAAAATATATGTTTTTTTAGATATCAGAAAGTTAAATTTAATGCTAAAAATTTGATAAGGTGATTCATATTTTAAAATAAAAATTTTACTTATACTTTCTGCTCGCAGGATTCTTATAAAGATATTGGTTCCACAAACAAAGTTTCACTTGTTACAAAAAATAATATGGTGTATCTTGAAATTATACCTTAAACCGAAGCATTTTAACAAGATTAATTTTTTTACTGATGATTCAATATTTAGGAATTAAAAAATATATGCATATAAATACAATTATCTATTAACACATTAAGGGATTATTTTTTTCATAAATACATTAACATATTTAAAATTTTTTTTTTAAAAAATAAAATACAAAAAATGTGAATGTTTTTGTTTATTTTTTTTATAATGTAAAATTTTATATAAAAAATTGAAAAAATTAAAAAAATACTATATTTCTATATTTTTCATATTTCGAATATTTATAAATTTATCACAAAAAATATTTTTTTGTTCAAAAAATATTTTTATTTAAATATCAAATATATTTTTTTTTTATCGAAAATGGTTTTAAAAATTAAATAATTTTTTTTCATTTAACTGAATAAAAATTTACAAAATATGCTGCAATTTAAAATGTATGGTACAATTTTAATTGTTTAAAATAATTGATGAATAAATATACCTACTATTAATGAAAATATTTTTTTTTTTCTTATAATAAAATTTTAGAAAATGAGAAAATGAAATTTAAAATAAAAAATTTTTTTAACTGGAAAGTAATTAAAATTTAATCATTACTATTTCTGTTTGAAAATTCAAAAACATAAAATAAAAATTGTACAAAAAAAAAAAAAAATTAATAAATAAAATATAAAATATATTGTTTTTTATAATTTTATATTAATTTAATAATATTTTTGTTTTTCTAATGATTATACAATTTTACTTTTCTTTAGATATTTATATTTTTGTATGCAAAAATTTTGTTTGAATAAAATGAATTTTGTTTTTATATTTCTTAAATATTTCTAATAATATTTTGATATTATTGAAATTTTCGAAATATTTTAATCGTTTTTAAAATAATTTTTAAATATATGTATCATTTAAATGTTTTTTATGTTTATATAATTACTAAATACTATTTTTACATGTTTTTAAATTATTTTTGTTTATAATAATATTATAAATTTTTTATGCAATATAGAAATAATAATTTCTAAAATAAATTTTTATAGTTATGTAAGGATGAAAATTTTCAGTGTTCTAAATAATGCAAACACAGATAAAAATTATTATGATAATGCGTATATTTTTAATCAAATTTAAAATTAAAAGATACTTTAAAATAATGTATTGTCCATTACGATGATTAATGCTGAATCGCAGCTGCTTGAAAAGGCACCTCTCTATCTTCAGAACCACACGGTTTCAACTAACATGTCTGCTTCACTTCATCTTAGATCTCAGTGCATGTTAACAGCTGATTATAGATATGTTTACGATCTGCAGGCTTTCGTAAACAGGAAAGCACTTTTATCGAGTTGATTAGATAGGACAATATAAGAGGCTGGATATGTGTATAAATATTAAAATTTTTTTATTTATTTATTATAAGCATTTAATTTTTGAAATTAGAATTATCAAATATATTCTATTCGTTAATATATTAAAAGAATGTTTAGGAAATTATCTTCAATACATATTTTTTGATAATGATATATTAATTCAAAATTTTATATATTTTAAGTTTTAATATATAATTGTTTAAATAATATTTTATTATAAAAATAATATTCTTAAAATATATTTTATTAATATTTCAGTCTATATTAATAATATATATAATTTTTTTAATATTTCATTTTTTATATTATGTTTTATAATTTTTTATTCTATATCTTATATATTGCATTGTATTTGAGCATTTTTTTATTTGTAAAGATTATTTTTATAATCTATATTTTATTATATTTATCCTATTTATATTTTATTATATTGTTATTTTTATCTGCGTTTTTATCTTTACACAATTATCATTGTCTGCTTCACTTCATCTTAGTTTACTGCTGATTGTTTTTACTGAAGCACTTATTTTTTAGAATTATGTTTAATATTTTTTTATTTTATTTATTTATTATTCTACAAAATTATCAGCAAAATTCATTTACATTCTTTTTTACATGATTTCTTCATCTTGATTTTGTATGAATTACATGTGTCACCCACACACCAATATAATTTATTATTTAAATATATATTATATATTAACATAAAATTGTCATACACACCCATTACATTATATATAATTAATATAATATATATATATTTAATATATATACAATAACATTTCGCTCAGAAATACACAACAGAAATATATATAAAAAAATTAAAGAATAACAATATTAACATATATATTAAATATATATATTATATATTTAACATATAATATGAGCAAGCATATATACTAGTTCATATAAGAATTTATTTGAACACAGATTATTTTAAAATATATTTCATAACCTACTGCTTTTTTCTAAAAAAAGATTTACAATCAGACATATATGTGCTCAGTATTGTAACGTCTACTCCCATTATTCACAATGTTAAAGCTAGCAGGGCGACACTCTGTCTAGTTTTTGACACTACGCTACAAATTGTCCCTTCGACCCCTCCTTGATATGTCCGAGGTGAATCAGATAATCAACGAAATGTCAGACAGTGAGGCGCCAAAGAGGAAGCAATCAGAGGTTACCATATTACTAAGAAAAAAACAATGAGAAGAGGTGAAAGGTGACGTTATATTTTTGCCATAGTAAAGAAGAGAACAGACAGAGGTTCGACTTATTTTTTTTAGATCTTTCTCCAGCTTGTGTGGGACTAATAGGAGATAGTTGTAGTGTAAAACGGTATCTGTCAGCTACAAAATGTTTTTTTTTTATTCGTGAATACTTTTAGTCGCACTACAGCCTGAGTGATTTATTTGGAAAATATTTGTACATACTCCATTTTAATTAAGAATAAACGTTGTTACTGTTTCTAGCTGTACGTCGTGTCATAACCACTTTGACACCCACACGCTACCCGAGTATCCCGTGACGTTACAGTATTATCAAGCCAACCAAAGACACAGAGTAATTTTGATGTTAGTAGTTCTGATATCAAGACATTGAAATTCAGGAAAAAGACCATATCCTGTTGAAAGACAATAGTGATTTTGAGAAACAGTGAGTCAAAAACAAAATAAAGTGCTATCAGTATTTTCAGATTCCCAAAAATTACTACTCTGCAAACTCTTGTAATTTTAAATGGTATTTCAGAAGAGACGGTGATAGGGGTAAAAATATTCCTGGAAAAGGCTTAACCGTACTTTTGAGATATTATCAGCAATCTCATTTTATGTCTTGCTTGAGCTGTTATTCCAAAGAGAGTCTGGTCCAAGTTTTAGAAAGACTAAAAAGGTTTTTCCTGTGTAATTTTGAATGGGATGAAATGCTTCAAGGCAATTTTTGCCTTCTGGATCGCATGAAGTATAACCTGAAAGTTGGAGCTAGAGTGATATAAAAAAAAGACTAGAAATAAAATATTTCAAATTTAATAAAAACTACGAATGCTGCTCCTACACTTTCTTCAGATTTGGAACCATCGGTGAAAATATTCACTTGTGAGTATCGAGGCAGCTCTCCAAGAAATGTAGAAAGCTTATGGTCAACGAAGTGAAGGTGTAACACCAATTTTTTAAATAGATTTTGTTATTTACCTGTGGTGAGTCAATTGTCTTCACGGATATTGGAAAAAATGGACTGGAAGCATTTCAATGAAATATGGATTGGAAGAATGTCGGATAATTAAAAGAAAGCCGAAGGGGTGGTTAAATATGTTCCGGTGATACGTAGATAGAATTGACGATAATATTTAAGTAGTGCCAATTCTTCTTATTTTTTAAGATTATTGGCCCAGATGTCAGGTGTATAAAATATTTTGACTGCTAGATAGTAAATTTTGAGCAATTTCATAGACTTATCAGAGGTAATCTGAGACCCTCATGAGATGCTTGTGCAATCTAAAATTCCCTAGCTTAACACATATCTCTGTGTCTAAACATATATGAATAGTTATATATATCTGTATTTAGTATACGGATATATATACTCACATATATTTATATATATACATATATGTGTGCATGTGATACCGCAGACGAAGAGACGGATACTGTTGGCGTGATGCATTGGCAATATCTCAAACATGTTTCCGGAAGTCTAAATTAGCCTGAAAACTTGATTTTATTTTCTGGGACCATAGTTGAAGCTGTTTTTAGGCAGGTGTGATGTTAAAAAATGTACATCTACAACAGAGTTCATTTAACACTTCGTTTTATTACTCTAAAATATAGAACAGCTTCTGCCATACGTTCAACTAACTAGGGAGTTGACAGCTAATTGATAGAAATTCGACTTTCTCATCGCGTGACAAGATGCGTTGTCCCAAGTAAATTTATAAATTCAGTATTACTGTGATTTGGCGAGTCAGATGGTTAAACGAAATTGTTACGTTTGTGCCCCTGGAATGATTCATGCAGAAGAGTAAAAATTGTAATCTATGATTTTATGGATGAAAAAAACTGAAGCTATTGCATTCTTTTATTGAAAATTTTTTTGTCATAAGGATTTGAAATTAAAATTGAAGAAAATTATTTAGATGTGTTTGAGTTAAATTTTAAATATAAATAGGTAAAAATAATAGAAAATATGAAAACTTATACGCAAGGAACTTTTTAAAAATAAGAAAATATTTTTAAAAATTGAATTTTTTCAAAAAATTTTTCGATTTCTAATGGGACTTTTAATTCGACTTTTAATGGGATTGATTTAATATATATATATATATATATATATATAATATATATATATATATATATATACTTATATATAGTAATATAATTATATATATATACGTAAATGTGTCGCCCGACGTTGGGAGCCACGTTTGTGATAAATGAAGATGCCAAAATTTACTTAAGCAAAATATCAACATTTACACACAAAACAGGAATAGAAACATAATGGGAAGGAAATTCTACAGTACAAGAACATTCCGGTTGACAGCAAGCCTCGAACTCAGTTCTTTCTTGTTATACCCCATAGAAGGCTCTCTAAACTACGTCACCGTCTAGGCTTATTTGTTACTTATATACGTACAACATATATATATATATATATATATATATATATGTATATATATATATATATATATATATCTATATATATATATATATATATATATATATATATATATATATATATATATATATATATATATATATATAAATATATATATATATATATATATATATATATATATATATATATATATATATATATACATAAACACGGCGAAATTAATACGCCGGTCACCATACGTTATCCCCTATTATTTATACTTAACCAGACTTACTGGGCAATGAGAAGCCTAATGAATAAGCATTCGCGCCATTCCATAAAGAGAATCGGCAAGTCAAGCGGGGAACTTACTTTTACTTAAGATCTAAGGAAAAGCATATTTCTCCGTCAAGAGCAGAGTATGGAATAATACACAGAGACACATGCCAGTCTGGCCTCAGAGCGAGATGGGACGAAGAGAAAATTCCAACAGAAAATTGTTTTGTCAGCATTCTGAATGGTCAAAAAGAACTTGGATCATTGGAAAAAAACCCATTCGCTGCTTACAGCTGGAAAATGTGGGGAGTGGACAGAAAATTTATATTGATTTTAGAGTTTGCTTTGGGAGACGGGTATAAAGAACTTTATGTTATCTTATACAGATATAAGATGGATGGGAAAATACATAAGAAAGAATAAGAAGGGAAAAAAGAATTTTTAAGAGATCTTTTAACTATAATAATTTTGATATAACACACACAGATATATATATATATATATATATATATATATATATATATATATATATATATATATATATATATATATATATATATATATATATATATACATATATACATGATATGATATAAATATACGTATTTGTTTAGTTTTAGTTACGATGTGAATCTAAATAGCTTATTTGAATCACCTTTTATTAACTATCTTTCAACCGAACATGGTCTTTTTCGTTTTCAATTTCATTATTTTATATCAAAATCTTTACTGTGTCTTTGGTTTGTGAAATCAATATATGTGAAAATTCAAATTTAACATATAAATAATAATTATAATTTAAATTTAATAGTTTAATTACACGCTTTGTAGCGTTTACTGCCCTCTTAAAACTGTCTACATATCATATTTTAATATCAATTTAAATAGTAATAAATATAATTAATTTTAATTATAATCTATAGAAACATTTTATCACACAAGACATAAAACTGACTACGTAAACTTTCAGTTCCATTCAATCATTCTTAAAAACGTCTGCTTGTATCCACTGTAAACACAAATTTAAATGACGAAATTCGGAAAATCCAAATAGATTACAGAAGTTTGGATGAATTTTATTATAATAAATAATGCTGAGTGAAAACCTGGAACCGAAGCACATTGCATTGAATGAATTTCAAATTCTTTCTTTAAAGTACTTTATAAAAGTTTTTGAACAACTTTTACAGAAAAGTTTGTAATTACTAAACAAAGTTTTCTAAACTTCGCTCGTCGGAGTGTGTGTTTCCTGTCTCCATTTTATCCCGTTTCGACAATGTAAAAAAAAAAAATTTTGAAAACTTTTCGACTTAGATGCTTGGGAATAGAAGGAACATTTTGTTACGTGCTGATAACATTAGTGTGTATTACTAAGTCCTGTTTAAAACGGGTCTTTAGATTCATATTATAATCACTAATTCGCAAGCTGTTTGAATTAAGAGATGTCTATAATACTTATAACAGTTGAACTCTGTTATAGGGAAATTGGCATATATCATACAAAAGTTTTTTTTTCCCAATGCTTTCTTATGAAAGTATAGCATGTATTACAGGCAAACTTTGATATAGTGAATTCATGATGTAACGAACCCCTGGAAATAACGAGCAGAGGTTTTAGCTCCACTGTTTTCTTTTAAACGTATAAAATGTATTACAGTTGAGCTATAATATAGCGAATACGGCATATAACAAACCCCTGGATATAATTAACAAATGTTTTTGTCCCATTGTTTCCGTATGAACGCATAACATGTATTACATGCAAACTTTAATATAGTGAATTCATGACGTAACGAACCCCTGGAAATAACGAGCAGAGGTTTTAGTTCCACTGTTTTCTTTTAAACGTATAAAATGTATTACAGTTGAGCTATATTATAACGAATTTGGCTTATAACAAACCCCTGGATATAATAACAAAATTTTTTGTCCCGTTGTTTTGGTATGAACGTATAGCATGTATTACAGGCAAATTTTGATATAGTGAATTCATGATGTAACGAACCCCTGGAAAAAACGAGCAGAGGTTTTAGTTCCACTGTTTTCTTTTAAACGTACAAAATGTATTCCAGTTGAGCTATATTATAGCAAATTCGGCATATAACGAAGCCTTGGATATAAATAACAAAAGCTTTGGTACCATTGTTGTCGTATGGACATATAAAATGATGTATGACAGTCGAACTCTGGTATAGAGAATTCAGCATATAATAAACTTCTGGATATAACGAACAAAAGTTTTGTTCCCACTGTTTTCTTATAAATGTATAACATGTATTACAGTCAAACTCTGTTATAGCAAAGTAGTCATATAACTAAAGTTTGGTCCCACTGTAATATTTGATACAAATTTATCTTTATAAAGCGACTTTAAAAATCTTAACAATCGGTTATAAAGAATGTATATATATATATATATATATATATATATATATATATATATATATATATATATATACATATATGTATGCATGTGATATCGCAGAATAAAAGACGGATACTGTTGGCCTGATGCATTGCCAATATCACAAACATATTTGCAGCTGTCTAAATTAGCCTGAAAATTTGCTTTTATTTTCTGGGACCGTAGTTGCAGCTGTGATGAGGCATCATTTCTCTTCAATGATAAAAAAATGTCCATCTACAACAGACTTCTTTTATCACATTATAATCACTAATTCTCAAGCTGTTTACAATAAGAGATGTATATAGTACATATAACAGTCGAACTCTGCTATAGGGAAATCGGCATATAAAGGACAAAAGTTTTTGTCCCATTGCTTTCAGATGAACGTATAACATGTATGACAGGCAAACTTTGATACAGCGAATTCATGATGTAACGAACCCCTGGAAATAACGAGCAGAGTTTTTGGTTCCACTGCTTTCTTATAAAATGTATTACAGTCGAGTTATATTATATCGAATTCGGCATATAATGAATCCCTGGATATAATTAACAAAAGTTTTGGTACCATTGTTGCCGTAAGGACGTATAAAATGATGTATTACAGTCGAACTCTTTT
Organism: Pardosa pseudoannulata; assembly: GCA_032207245.1. Lineage (NCBI taxonomy): Eukaryota > Metazoa > Arthropoda > Arachnida > Araneae > Lycosidae > Pardosa > Pardosa pseudoannulata. The sequence goes on along the minus strand of CM063504.1, from coordinate 120,125,910 downwards.
AGTGAATTCGGTATATAATAAACTTCTGGATATAAGGAACAAAAGCTTTGGTCCCACTGTTTTCTTATAAATGCATAACATGTATTACAGTCAAACTCTGTTATAGCGAATTAGGTATATAGGTATATAACGAAAGTTGATCCCACTATAATATTTCATACAAATTTATATTTACAAAGCAACTTTCCAAATCTTAACAATCGTATATAAAGGATGCATTCTGGTTAAGTTGGCTTTTACATCTACTAAGTCATCATGACAAAGGAAACTAAGTTCATGGGTTATACGGAGTACCTGGTAGTTTGGAAACATTTTCCTCTGTAAAAAGTATATAGATAAGGTAGTTCGGTATTACAGAGCTCATAGGAATCTTTCTTTAGAGCTTTAATCGTGTCACATCGCCCTCGATCAACGTCATTTTAGATATCGACTTATCTTGATTGCAACAGAGTGACAGCCTCATTCTTTTCAGGCTTTTATAGCGACAATTACTGAAAAAAATATTTTTATTGTAGCTACAGTAAGATAATTTTATACTGTATAAATCGTTATTAATCTCTCAATGTGCACGCTCGAGTTAACTCGAACACGCTAAACTGACCAAACTGTGCACACTCGAGATAATTCGAGCCGTGTTGTACTTTATGTTGATATCATTTTTCACAATCGAATGGAATCGAGAATTGAAAATAACAATGTGAAAGCAAGAAAAAACACAATCGTTTTATTGATATTTATTATTTACATGAGATTGTAAGCTATAACACTTCAGTATTCAAGTATGAAATATTTGTTTTCTAAATTCAACGTTCTAATTTGCGTTTTTTACATTGAAAAATTGAATTTTTTGGCCTTCCTTAAAAAAAACTGTGCATTAAGGGGTTAAATAATAATAATAAATTAACTCGTTATCTGTATTTCAAAATCTTCTCGAGGATTATCATTAATTTTTCTTATAAAAATGAAATGGAAAGTAAACACTTTGCAGCAATTGATATAAGATATGTTAAACTTTACGGATAATTCTAAATTTAATAAACTTCTTCAGTTTATTGTTCATGAAACAATATTGACCTCTCCCTCTCTGTATATATATCCATGAACATTAAAAAGCTTCGGCAGTTTGATTATGATCTGCTATTATTTATAGAGTTATACACAAGGGTGAAACGTATGTATAAAACTAAACTCCTCAGTGCAACAATCCGTAGGGGTCAGGGACTAGGGTGCCAATCTCCGTTTACGTGACCAAGGACCCTGGGGTGCGAAGCATATGTTCCGGTTAGGTGGTCAATCTTAAGCGGAACCCCATCTTTTAGTTCCCAAGCACGCTTGGTCCTTAGTTCATCTACCCACTGAAGGGATGAAAGGCTGAATCAACCATGCCCAACCGGAAATGCATGAACAAAAGTCATTAAATAATTATGAAGATATTATTTTGCCTTATTTTACCTTAAAATTTGTAAACTGTTCTTAAATATGCGAAACACAAGTATAAATTACAGAAGTCTGCAATTATTTATTTGCAAGTGATTACTAGACAATGAAACTACCTACGAAAGAAGTCCTGTTTTAACAAGACCCGTAAGAATCATCTTTGATTATATATTAAATAATGTCAAGGAAGTATGTATTAAAAATAACATGAAATTAAAACACATTAAAAAGATAGAATATCAAAAGTGTTTAAGAGTTTTATTACTCAGTGTTTTTAGTTTATTCCGACATCAATCCTTTTTTTTTACTTGCGTAATTGGCACGCGAAAGATTATGCATCTAGATTCTAAAACTTTCAAAAGAAGCAAACGAAAAAAAATAATTTTTACGATTCACCAAGCTCAAAATCGAATGATATAAAACAGTTATCAGAGCTCTGTGTTTTTGCATAGTCGCAAATTAATATTCCGATAAAGTGTTCTTTTATCACAATCCATTATTCTGAATGAACACATGTATTCGGTTCCCGTTCTTTCTGTCTTTTATTTGATATTATTTTTCATCTTTATTTTTATCTGATTCTACCTAACGAGCTACGCACGAAAATTGGCTCACGAAATTACCAGCACGAGGTTAAGTAAATTTATCGAAGGAATGTAACGGGGAGATTAAAATCCTTTTTTATTATTCTTTTATTCTGCTTTTACGTTCTCTGACAAAATTTAAATTGATTGGAAGCAAACCGTGAAGAATTTTATTGAATGTTCCGCACGAACAAATATTTGAATATGACAAGCATTCCTAAAAGCGTTTTGGCAAAATGTTTAATGAGATTTAAAAAAAAGTATAGTTGAGGGAAGACTTCTATTTTCGGCATAGTTTTATTTTAGGAAATTTGTAAGTATGCTCTTGGAATGCGATAATTTGATACGATTTCAAATAAGTATAAACTTCAAATGTTTGCGTTTCAAAATAACTTTATACTGTCGGGAAATATATTAACTGAACTATATAATATCTAGGGTTAATGTTTTAAAAGTTTTTTTTAGAAATATTTACAGCTAGAAATATTATTAATTTTAAACAAGTATTAAAAATTAATAATATTTTCAGTGAGTAAATATTGTAAACCAAGAGGAATGGGTTTCACTATTAACCAGAGAAAAAAAATGTTTGGCTGTAGCACAGAGAAATTATGACTTATCTCTTTTGAAAATCAATAATTTTATTTTTGAAAGTGTACAACAGTTTAAGCATCTTGGAATAGTCATCAGTAGTACTTATGATATAAAACTTGAAGTAAACAACAGGTTATTTATGGTAAACCAGTGTTTTTATGGATTTAGAATATGCTTAGAAAAATCTTTGGAGCAGTTAAACAACATGATGTCAATAGAATCCAATATAATTATGAAATATACAATATATTTAAAGAACCAGATATTGTCAAAGTTATTAAGACCAGCCGCATTAGAGGTTTGGTTTGGTTTGGTTTGGTTTGGTTTTGGAGTGCTACTGTCTACTTTTTGCAACACGAGGGCTAATGAGACCGGGACCTACAGTTTAAAGCCGAATCCGAACGGCTACAAACATCCATGCCACTGTGGGATTCGACCCATGAACTCCGGTACCGAAGGCCAGCACCCTAACCAATCGGCCATCGTTCGGCCCCGCATTAGAGGACTGAGACACTTTTTTAGATATGAAGATTCTAACCCAACTAAACTAGTCACCTTTTCAAAAATTAAAGTTAAGCTAAAAAGAGGAAAATCCCCTCCCACCAGGTGGATAGTGTTCTATTCTAAAAAAAATAGTCTTTTTAGGAGATCAAATTAGTATTCAAAAAAGAATGAAACATTCGACCACAGACTACACTTCGACATCAGCAACAGCCTTTATTTTCTTTTCCAACGCCTTCTCTTTTTCGCGTTGCCAACGGCCGGAAAACAAAAACAGCCGAGCTCGGAATAGATAGATTCTGTAGAGAGGGATTTAAGCGAACTGGGAGTCCATCATTGGCGATCTATTGTCTTTGATAGAGTCAGGGTAGAGGAAGCTCATGGGGACAGCCATGGCCTGTAACAGGCTGTAGTGCTGACGAAGAAATATTGTAAACTTAGTAAAATCGTATAGAGACTTTTAAAACAATATCGGTTAAAGATTTTGTTTCAAATAACTATTTAAAAAATTGAAGTTATTTATACTATTTAAGTTTCATTGTTATTCAAAACATATTTTAGAATTATAAGCAGTCGATATTTGCATCAAAACTTTTCTGTTTATACAGATATCAAGTATTGTAACATAGAGGATTAATGTCGTTCATGTTGTATAGTTGTTTACACGTCGAGATAACAAAGGGTGGGCTGGGTTCTATTCTCGAGTATGGCTTGGAGGTACTTTATGTTGTCTTCTCATAGACAGCTTATAAGGTGATCTCTTAGAAAAATGGTAAAAAATATTGCAGTATAATAACATAAAGCTTATGGATTAAATATGCCCCTACAATTTATAATGTATTTGTTTACACTGTCAAAACTACTAGAAACACTACTACGGACATAGATAACGCCGTATCCCAGGGTTCCCCTAAACCCAGTTTCAAGACCTCTGGTTTAATACAGTAGGCATTCATTTGATTAAACATTTTATTGCAAACACTTAACCACAGTTTCCTTAAAACAAATGAGCATTTTTATTAATCATAAAATTAATAAAAATGTACAACATTAATACCTTTTAAACTCCAGTAGGAAAAACCTATCGTTAGTGATTGATGTCACCAATCACAATCTTGCAAGTAAGACTATGAAGTGCCAAACCGTACCCATATGGCCGTGAGGCCCTCCAGGCTCACCCCGGCGGTGGTGGGTAGATCACAAGTACTGGACCACTCAATCTTGCATTAAGACCGTCAAAGAACCCGGAGCGCTCGCGTCGCGTCCCAGACGCAATCCACGAGCGAACACAGAAGACGAGTACTGCTGGAGAAGGAATTTGGAAGATTACTGGATGCTTAGCGAACCTCTTGACGCCGGAGTTAGTGAGGATGGAGCGAACCACGCGATCCAGAACAGTAGAAAGCAAAAGAGAAGGAATTTTGCTCGCTGCACCAAAAGAGACGGGAAACCGAATGAGCCAAAATTGAGACCAGGAAATTTTGAGAGGTGACAGTCGCAACCCTGGTTTTCGGGACCATCATTCAAAAGTCACTACGACGGAACTGTACCGACCCTGCGGAACCCCCGTGATTAGGCTTGCTCGAAAAATGCTCACTGAAGCTTCGCATGGCTCCAGGAGCTAGAAAAGCCCTAACCTAACGAGGCCTAGAAAAAACAAGTTGCAAGCAAGACAACAAATCTAGAGTGAATCAGCCTAAATCGTAATTAAACGGAAATATCGTCTCGGACTAATATGCATTGTTTGTACTTGTGTTTTTATTCTAGCTTGAGGCATTGATAAATCACTAACAATGCACTCACCTATTTTCAAAATAGATGAGTGCAATGATTCACTGAGTCATCAAAACCATCGAATGGGAAAGCAAGCATTCCTACGCTTATAGCGAAAACTTCATTTCTGTGTAAACATTGGAAAAGCATCTGAACGAGTGAATAACTCTTACCTCTCTAAAGTTAGCAGTAGAGCCATGTCTATGATGCTAGGATATCGTTCCAATTCATGATAGTCAACCAGTGTTGATTTCGACGTCTCTCTTTGTACTTTTACTTCCTCTCCCGCATCACATTCGTGGCTTATATCTTTTATTAGCAGTGAACTCTCAAACGGAAATTCTCCATATACGTATCTTCTCTTTAAAACCTGGAATTTATTTATACAGACCTTTTGAAAGTCACAAGGTATTATTCATCCAAATCAACAGATTTCATCTCATGGAAAACACTACAACTTATCTACTTCAATAGCTACGACACTTCACAGGGCAACTAAATTAGATAATTTAGTTTTCATTTATAATTATTTTCATACTATAAATTATTCAGTACTTTTTGCAAATTTTTTTGAACTATACAGTATTTTCACGACAGTGAAATGTTTTCAACATCAATGCTTATAAGCGAATTTTAACATCATGAATTTTGAAATTCCCTCTTCAGGAATATTTTTTCTATAAAATAAAAAAAAAACTGTTACCAAGTAAAAGAGAATATTGACTGAAAAATGATAAAACTAAAAATTAAAAAACTAAGTAATACATCTGTTCCGAAGCAAAACAATAAATAATAACGATTATACGATTATCGATAGAGCTGTCATATTAACTTAAATTATTGTTGATCATTTTACATATTTGCCTCTTGTTTAAATTACTGCTAGGTGTGTCTTCTTCCCACGAAATACTTCTTTCATGATGTTAGCTAATTTAAGTTAGATAAGTTAAACGTAGATAAGTTAAAATAGTTTGTTATATAAGTTAAAAGTAAATCATTGTCTCAGTTTCATTAACTTACGATGCCTTCAAATAATGACAAGATTATATTTTCAAATAATATTGAAGTTAGAATAGAATATAAAGATATAATCATAAGGTTTACGCTAAATAATTGCTTTTGAATCTATGAAAGTATGCAATATGTTTCTAAGACTGCACGACATTAACAATCCACAAACGAGTTAATGACGAAGAAAATCCAATAAAATGGGTTTCGAATGTATCTAAGACGACAAAGCGTGTCTGTCATTTTAATTTGGGTACCCAAGAAAATTTTGCTATCAGCATTTTGAAACTGTGCACTGAAGTTTTAACTAGGATAATTATTCAAAATTCTGCTGATGAGTCAGAACGGCGAAATGACTGTGACAAAGGACTTTTTCCTAATGATCACTAGTATTCCGAGAGACGTGTGCAGCAGTGCGAAATTTAATGACGTTTTCTATACATGTTTAGTGGAAATGATGCAATACATGCAAATACAGTACAGATGTGGTCTACCATTCAATTGAATATTTTTTCTTAAATGCAGTAGTGTATCCGATTACAATTTTGTGAGATAAAGTGTAACCACCAGTGTAAATTAGGAAATTTTGTTAAAATACGGGACCCAAACCAAATTATTTCTTAAGCCACCAATACCCTTAATGGTAGTGTTATTAATAGTATTAGACAAATTTTAAGGAAGGGATAGATTGATCAATATTAAATATATTTAAAATCCCCGTGAGCCATGGTAGCTTAGACGTCAAAGGCAACGACCTCGTAACTGAAAGGTTACGGGTTCGGAACCCGAGCTGACCTAAGATTCGCCGTGTTCGTTAATGGTGACTGAGGTACGTAAAATATGTTCGTGGTCACAATGTCCGGCAAGTTCTTAATCAATACCTCTGGAGGTATCAGGCTAAGCTGATTGGTCTTCTGCTTGGTCCCTGCTTCAAAATTACGAGGACCCATTTGAGTGAAGTCGTTCTTTCACCTTAATGGTGCCTTAATACGGGAGCCTGCAAGCTCAATCATACTTGGTTTTTCGAAGTGGCATGAGATCACTAGTATTCCGAGAGACGTGTGCAGCAGTGCGAAATTTAATGACGTTTTCTATACATGTTTAGTGGAAATGATGCTATACATGCAAATACAGTACAGATGTGGTCTACCATTCAATTGAATATTTTTTCTTAAATGCAGTAGTGTATCCGATTACAATTTTGTGAGATACAAAAGTATTTTGCATTCCATTTTTGCTCCTTGATGCGAACCTGTTTTATTAATGTTTCGAGCTTATAAAGTAAAAGATTTCACCTTGAGAAGTATCATAGCACCAGTGTAAACTCGAAAATTTTGTTAAAATACGGGACCCAAACTAAATTATTTCTTAAGCCACCAATACCCTTAATGATAGTGTTAGACAAATTTTAAGGAAGTGATAGATTGATCAATATTAAACAGAAATATAATCCCCGTGAGCCGCGGTAGCTCAGTCGGTAAAGGCAACTATCAGTAACTGGTGGGTTGCGTGTTCTGAACCCGAGCCAACTTAAGATCCGGCTTGTTCGTTAAAGGTGACTGGGGCACATAAAATATGTTCGTGGTCACAATGTCCTCCAAGTTCTCAATCAAAACTTCTGGGGGTGGCAGGCCAAGTCTGTGGGTTTTCTGCTTGGTCCCTGCTTCAAAATTACGAGGACCTAGTTAAGCGAAGTCGTTCTTTCACCTTAATGGTGCTCATTTAAACGAAATGCATACCCCTTGGCCTTAATACGAGAGCCTACACGTTTAATTGTGCTGGGTTTGTCCAAGTGGTATGAGATCACTAGTATTCTGAGAGACGCATGCAGCAGTGCGAAATTTAATGAGATTTTCGATAATGATACAATAGATGTAAATACAGTGCAGATCTGATCTACCATTCAAATGTATATTTTTTCATAAATGCAATAGTCTATCCGATTACAATTTTTTGAGATTCAAAGTATTTTGTATTCCATTTTTGCTCCTTGATGCTAACCTGTTTTATTAATGTTTCAAGTCATAAATTAAAAGACTTCACTTTGAGGAGTATCATAGCACCAGTGTAAATTAGGAAATTTTGTTAAAATACGGGACCCAAACCAAATTATTTCTTAAGCCACCAATACCCTTAATGGTAGTGTTATTAATAGTGTTAGACAAATTTTAAGGAAGTGATAGATTGATCAATATTAAACAGAAATATAATCCCCGTGAGCCGCGGTAGCTCAGTCGTCGAAGGCAACGATCTCGTAACTGAAAAGTTGCGGGTTCGGAACCCGAGTCGACCTAAGATCTGCAGTGTTCGTTAAAGGTGACAGGGGCATGTAAAATATGTTCGTGGTCACAATGTCCAAGTTCTCAACAAATACCTCTGGGGGTGGCAGATCAAGTCTGTGGATCTTCTGCTTGGTCCCTGCTTCAAAATTATGATTACCTACTTGAACGAAAGCCGTTCTTTCAACTTAATGGTGCTCATTAAAACGGAAGGCGCACCTCTTGACCCTAATACGAGAGCCTGAAGGCTCAATCGTGCTTGGTTTGTCCAAGTGGCATGAGAAACAACAACAACAAAATCCCAGTCATTTTAAATAAAAAAGAAGTAACTGATGACAAGTAATCATAGGTAAGAAGGTAACATAAGTAAATAAGTAA
>CM063504.1:120099856-120109856 GCA_032207245.1 Pardosa pseudoannulata | reverse complement strand
ATTCTTCTGTTATGCAGTATTTGTCTAAATATTACAGAAGAGGAGGGTTTAATGTAATAAATAAGCGATACGGTTACATGCGATGAAATTAGTAATTAGGGAAAACTCAAAAATTGCTATTTTTACAAAATTTAATCAACGTAATTGTTGAGTTTGCTAATTATAATATCTTTTTCATAGAAAATAGAGTTATACAACCAAGAATAAAATGTCAGCTTACGTCAAAAGAATTTTTTATTATTCATGGGAGGAAATAATAATTGCCAGAGAATATGAGAAATTACAGTCGTAAAAATAAATGGGAAATGAATTTTAGGAAGTAAAAATTTTTGAATAACAAGAATTTTCTGTTATAATTGTTAAATTTCTAAGCAATTATCGAGATTTTAAATATTAGAGGCTTTTGAGACATAAATTAGACTTTATTGTAGTTAATGAGATAATACATGACTTACCTTTAAATTGTTTACTAAAATGTATTGCTACATTTAATACGCTTTTAAATTTATCTTTTGAACCCTTTGAAGGGCACTGGTATATATAATATACCGGCTGTTAAATTTTTTCTCTGATTTATATAGAAAAAAAAAGTTTTTGATTTTCAATTTTTCATCAAACCACCGACACTTAATTTTTTCCCTTCTTTTAATTATTCCTGTCAAAATCTTCTTTTAGAATCAAGCTCTATCAAAACCCTATCCTAAAAGCAAAAATTCTCAATTTTTCAAAGTTAAGACTTTAAAATAAAAGTATCTATTTAAACTTCAGATACACATTTCTTATCTATTTGATTTATAACCCTTTTAATAAAAGTTATTAGTTATTTTTTCAATATTATAAAAAAATGTGTCATTTTCATTGTGTTCCAAGGGAGGTGATTATGCAATCAAATTACTCCTTGCTTATTCCTCTAGTAATATAATTTATTTTTCATATACTTCATATTTAAAACGTCCATAGATAACATTTATAAATTAATTTCAATGAAAACCGAAGAGTTTCTGTGGGTGCCCCTCAAAGGGTTAAACTACTTTGTTTAAAAACTTAACGTCCAGGTACGTAATTTGACCAACCTTAGTGAAAAAACATCCACACATGTAAAATTACGGCATGCAGTTTTTCAAACAACCTTATATTTTCATAACATTACATAATGTTGTAAAATTTATCAGATTGTTTTTAAATAATGATTTTTAAAAAAGATTTAAACGAAAAAAGTTGAGTTCTTTAAACGTTTAACGCTACTATGGCAGTCAGCAAACTTCTTGGTATTTCTGTTATAATTCTTAAATTTTTATGCAATTATCGAGATTTTAAATATTAGAGGCTTTTGAGTCATAAATTAGACTTTACTGTAGTTAATGACATAATACATGACTTACCTTTAAATTGTTTACTAAAATGTATTGGTACATTTAATACGCTTTTAAATTTATCTTTTAAACTACTTTGTTTAAACACTTAACGTCCAGGTACGTAATTTGACCAATCTTAGTGAAAAAACATCCACACATGTAAAATTACGGCATGCAGTTTTTCAAACAACCTTATATTTTCATAACATTACGTAATGTTATAAAATTTATCAGATTGTTTTTAAATAATGATTTTTAAAAAAGATTTAAACGAAAAAAGTTGAGTTCTTTAAACGTTTAACGCTACTATGGCAGTCAGCAAACTTCTTGGTATTTCTGTTATAATTGTTAAATTTTTATGCAATTATCGAGATTTTAAATATTAGAGGCTTTTGTGTCATAAATTAGACTTTATTGTAGTTAATGACATAATACATGACTTACCTTTAAATTGTTTACTAAAATGTATTGGTACATTTAATACGCTTTTAAATTTATCTTTTAAACTACTTTGTTTAAAAACTTAACGTCCAGGTACGTAATTTGACCAACCTTAGTGAAAAAACATCCACACATGTAAAATTACGGCATGCAGTTTTTCAAACAACCTTATATTTTCATAACATTACGTAATGTTATAAAATTTATCGGATTGTTTTTAAATAGATTTTTAAAAAAGATTTGAAAGAAAAAAGTTGAGTTCTTTATCCGTTTAACGCTACTATGGTAGTCAGCAAACTTCTTGGTATTTCTGTTATAATTCTTAAATTTTTATGCAATTATCGAGATTTTAAATATTAGAGGCTTTTGAGTCATAAATTAGACTTTACTGTAGTTAATGACATAATACATGACTTACCTTTAAATTGTTTACTAAAATGTATTGGTACATTTAATACGCTTTTAAATTTATCTTTTAAACTACTTTGTTTAAACACTTAACGTCCAGGTACGTAATTTGACCAACCTTAGTGAAAAAACATCCACACATGTAAAATTACGGCATGCAGTTTTTCAAACAAACTTATGTTTTCATAACATTACATAATGTTGTAAAATTTATCAGATTATTTTTAAATAATGATTTTTAAAAAAGATTTAAACGAAAAAAGTTGAGTTCTTTACCCGTTTAACTCTACTATGGCAACCAGCAAACTTTTTGGTATTTCGTCCATAAAAACTACAGTTGACACTTTCTTAACTGATTTTCCTTTAACTCTTTAAAGGTCACTTACATAAACTCTTTGGAATTTAAAGAAATTAGTTTATAAATATTGGCTATGAAACTTATAAATGCAAATTGTATTAAAATTTTATAATCTTTACAATCCTTAGAGGGGTTTTCATTAGAGGATACCTTAAGAGTGATTGAGGGGAGGGGAGTAAGTGACAAATCCATCCCGTTCTACAGCGTGAACATAATACTTTTTAAAATCTTAATTATATTGGAAGAACAATAAATAAGTGTCCTTAAAAAGTAAAATAAATAAATCGTTTAACAATTTATAAGTGTTGTTATAATAGATATTTTCGTTTGGGGTCATAAGTGAAAAAAATCGAATTACTAACTTCCCAGGTACAGCAAGTTTAAATACATGCATTAAAAAAACTGAATGTAGTACTATCATTTATTGTAAGTTTTAAATGTCAAAAACATAATAAACCGATAATAAATATTTAAATTAAAAAAAAAAGAGAAAAAAAATATTTAACCCTTTTGTGGGCCGTGGGAAGATTACTTCCCATCTACACGATCTTACAAAACACACCTGTGGGAAGCGCAAAACCCATTCTAATATATTGTTCTTGTTATTAAAACGACGGGAAGACTGATTCCCGCTTCGGTTTTGCGCTATCACCAATTGTTCGATCGACTGAATAAAATTAGCAGTTCTGTTTTGAAAGTTTGGAAATGTGGAGTGGGAAATAAATGGCCCATGAAATTATTAACAGGAGATTGTGCTGCAAGACCACTGTCGGCTAAAGGGTTAACCGAATCTCTGCTTCAACAGACCATAATTAAAGGAAGAAAACTTTTAAGAAAGTTAAAAAAAGTGAAAAAAGAATAAAATATTAAATAAAATTTTGTGATTATGTAGTTAAATACGAAATAAAAAAAATCCAAATAAGATTAAAAAAAGTAACACATTAGAAATTACTTTAGGGTATTTGGAACAACATGCATCGGCTTCTTCCATTTACGTGATCTTTAAATAAAACACGGCGAACTTATGCAACAAGTCCCAGAATTTACAGATTTTGGATTAAATTTTTTCAACATTCCTACTAATGGTAAGTAAAACTTTTGTAATAAATTGAAACATTTAATAAATGCTTACTGTAACTATAAAAGGCTTACATTTTCATCAAATAAATATTTTTCTTTCTAGTTTTATCAAAAGGAAGTTTACTATATTTCTTTTATTATTGATATTCCTAGTTGTGTTAAATAGATGTGGCAGCAAGGGTATAAAGCTAACGTAAGATAATGTGACGCTGTTTTTATACATCTCGTAAAAGAGGCCGAACTATGGCCGAATGGCTAGGACACTAACCTTTGGAACCGGAGTTTGTGGGTTTGAGTCACACTGGATGTTCGTAACCGTTCGGAATTGGCTTTAAGCAGTAGGTCTCGGTCTCGTTAGCCCTCGTGTTGCAAAAAGTAGACCGTAGTGCTTCAAACCAACCAACTCGTAAAATAGAAATTGTTTCTATTTCTTCCCTCAATAATACTGACATTCTCTGGTGTAATGAATAGAAGTATTTGAGTGCTATACTTAACTATACATTAAGCCTAAATGGATGAATAAATGTTGAAATCTAAGCCTGGCAAGAACAGCCTTACTTATCTATTAAAACATTCAAGTTGTCTGTCTGTAATGTGAAAGCTATTATTATATAAGATTTTATTAGACCTATGATGACGCATGACTTCCTTTTTGTGGGGATACGGCGGCACACACTCATATTTGGAAAACTGAAGGTTTATAGAATGATATGCTATGCATTTGTATAGATGCAGACTGGTATGTGTGTATGGGCACTCTCCATAAAGATCTCAAAATTCTTGCCTGGAAATTTACAAAGATCTTCCAAAAATTGATCCTCCTATGCTACATTTGATTCCTGTTTACGTTCGAGGAATTTTTCTTATTCTATAAGGCCTAGAGAAATTCTTAGTAAACCTGATGCCTGTAGTTCTTCCGCAAAGTGGAGAAGAGGCAGGAAACTTCGTGCTTTTCTTTGGATATTTCGCATTTATTTTTGTTTTATCTATTTTGGTTTCAACGCTTAAGTTATTTTTTATATTTGGTATGTATGTCCCTTGTGATGCCTTCATTCTCTGTTCGAACACCCGTTGTGTACCTTTGAGCTTCCCTTTATAATAAAGTTTCTTAGAATATATTTGTTTAACCAATTTTGTATAATCATTTTTACTTCCCCCGAAGATCTAAAACTGGCTTTATTAAGCTTATTTTCCCATTTCTTTTATTGTCAAAGTCGATCACTCCTTTTTTATTTTTAGATCTTTCCTACAGTTAAATTTTAACCCAGTGTTTTCCCTACATAGCGCCGAACGAGGCCCGAATGATGAGTGGGCTACTCTTAAAAACCTCAGTAACGGGTATGAATTTCTGAGCTGCAGTGGGAGCTTTCTTATACCTACATCAGATATATAACCGTTTCATTAGCGCATTCCTTAACAGCACACTACACCTCATGTTCCACCAGAAACTTTTTTCTTTTATTATGAAACTTCAGAAAGGTAAAAAAGTAAATCGTGAGGGTATGACCGTAGCCAGAAATTATTTTCAGAAGGGATCCAAAAAGAAAGATTGTGTTTTTGTGAATGATACTTCAGTAAAACTACAGGTTTTCTTATGTATGCATGCACCTAATGAGTGCCACAACACAATGTGATTTTAAAATAACAATATGATAAATGATATAATGGACAAATTTAAAGCTTAGAATGAGTAATGAAGTATCTGCCCAGTGAACTTAATAATAAAATTAACATTAAAAACCGTTTTTATACTTCGTTTAAATTTCTCTCTCATTTAGCTATAAACCAAAATCTAGCCTAGCGTAATAAATTGAAGCTATTTTAGAAGATAGAATCTGTCTCAAAATACTCACCATGGAGCACCCCAGAGAGGAAGATTATACACAATAGATTGTGGTAAATGATCTTTAGACGTATGGACCTAAGGGATGGGGGTGGGGTAGATAAAAGACTGCGGCCCAGCAAGACATTTATGGCCGAATCAGTCTCTTTCTGAGAACACTGTTGTCTATCTACAGCTAGTAGATGATACACCTACAAATGTGGTCAATGTTCTTTCCACAAAACGGTATTTTAGAATTTTTGAATTTCGGGGAGGAACCGGTCCCCTAAACCCCCTCCCTTGCCTACGGCCTTGCGTGAGGGTTAGAATAGTGTAATATGTATCTCACAAACTAATGAGTCTTGAAGTTACTTTGTGTGCTTGAATTTGCCAAGATATGCAACAAACACTTGAATGATAGCCGAATGGGTAAAGGGATGTTCTTTGGTTCCGAAATTATTAGCTTCGAATCCCACTGCCGACATGGGTGTTCGTAGCCATTCAGAATTGGTTTTAAGCAGTAGGTCCCGTTCTCACTAGCCCTCGTGTAGCAATACAGTAGACCGTAACCCTCCAAACCAAACAGAACCAATCCCTCCATAGCTTTGATTCCTTTATTAGGTTCAGACGTAAAACGATGGTTTATCTTCTTCACCAGGAACTCTCAAAACAGTTTGACGAAGGCTGAGGAATGTCACATTCACTTCAAAGTTGGTTTATAACAGCTATAAGAACAAATGTGAATAAGGTTGCTTTTCCACATAACTCCAATAATCCCGTTTTTATTAGTCCTTTGGAGCATTTTCTATTTATGGCAACAGCATTTACTCCAGTCTAAGGGATAGTCTTAACAATTTAGTCCCATATTCTTTTAATACAAACACAATAACTTTAATAAAAACAGTATTAAATCTAATTAATAATTCTTTTACTATTTAATAAAATTAAAATAAATTAGTTGAAAGTATTTTTTTAAATTTATATTTAAACGATTTTTATTTCATTTAGTATATTTTAAATTTCCTTAATCTTTTTTATTAAATTTTTACTTTTATAAATTTTACTAATAAATCGAAGTTGCTTTTCTTTTTTTAACATTTTTATACAAATTTTCATAAGTTTATATAAAGTTTTTAGAAAATGTTTGAGATCTCGCAATTGACTACATTTACAATTTGAAATTTTAATTCAATTTTATTTAAATACACAAGGAAACTTCCACGACCGGTTATATGTAAACATAGACTGGATTTAAAGAGCAAACTCGATTATGAAGAGAATATTCTTTCTTGGTGTTATATTTATTACTCCACCCTTAGGATTACAAGAAAAGATAAGTGTCATTATGCCATTCTTTTGCATTTTAATTGGAATGTCTGTATATAGTTTCGATAAATTAAGTTACAGTGAACAATTTATTTTTATCTAATTAGTACTCACCGTAATAGAGATCATAAGTGGTTAATTTATGCGTATGACATACCCGAGTGGTTTACATTTGGTTTTAGAGAGCTTAATTTTATTATTTCATGTTCAATAGTAGCAGGAATTTTGAAAACAAATAGTGATGTTTTAATAAACATCTATACATTCTCCCCTCTCAATTTACCCATTAGAATAAATTACGTTAATGGGTAAATTTATTTCTGTTTCTTTCACAGTGTAGTATAATTGTACATGTGTACAATGAGATGATGTTGATTTGCATTAAAAATATTTTTAAAGTTGTTTGAATAATTTTGTTTTGAATGTGGTGTTAAGTGTTGTTTTTCCTTTTTTATTTTTGATGCTTTTATTGAAAGTATATATTCCAAAGGGATTTTCAACTGTACATAACCTTTTTATCAACTCAATGTAACTTAATAATGATGATGCAATTACTATGAAGCTATGACACTGATTAAAATATTTAAGTAGTTAAGTGTTCTATTATTAATTTATTTAGAGTAATAACAAAAATATAATAATGTTTTAATATAATTAGTATATAATGGTATTTTGATCCTAAAAATTAACCAAAGGTATTATGTCTATCTTGAAATAATTTTCTGTTGATTCTATACTTTTCTGGCATACTTTCTAGCAAATTTGGTGAATATCTTTGTTTTCTTTGTTGATTTGGTGACTTCACTCCGCCAAACGTAAGTAAATTAAAATATTTCCTGTCGCTTAAACTGCGTCACGGTGTCACCCCCGCGACTTGTAATTAAACTCCGATTGGTTGGCCCAGACAACTATTTAACCGATATCTACATGTTTTGCGAATAGAAGTCCGTTAGAGAAGTTGTCTCAATAAACTGTGCATTTTTATCTTAAATTTTCCCTTGTCTTTGTTCAACGAGGTTTATCCTCTAGACTACAATTCTCCACGACTGCATGGTCAGTCAAGATGCACGCACTTCTCTTTGTGACGAGAGTAAAATCTCATTACATGTATTCATAGTGGGCCCCGTCAGAATAAAATGCATTTTCAAAGTGATTCCCAAAGTGTTTTGAGTTACACCTATATGGTGTAACTAAACCAAAATGCTATGAAATTCACCTAGTAATACTATGTATTTATAATTTGGAACGGAAGGGAAAGGGTAGCATTTGGCTACCTCTCATAAAAATACCACCAACTTGTAAACTAAAATTATGAGTCCAAAACAATCATTAACTTGGCAATGCCTCAAGGTCCTTTCACATTATGGTCCACTGCAAGCTATCACCACTGTATGGGTGGCGTATAGCCTATCGAGGTCGACGATGGCAGACAGTAAAATGCCTTGCTAGAGGATGGCATCGGAAGCAGCTTTTCACCAAACATCAAAGACATCCAGATGTGCTAATAAAGTGCGCAATAGACTCTATGGACTCATTCATCCTCCCATCTCATTTAGTGGCCAAGTGTGGATGCAATCCGTGAACCATTGTCCAATGTCGCAAAATAGGGCCAGTACTGCAGGGGGGAAAAATTAGCCATAGTGTGGAAGAAGTATCACAAATTAACTACTGTAAATATTGTCCACTTTTCTAAAAAAGAAGATTCACATGTAAAATTAACAACAGTAAATATTGTCTTCTTTTCTATAAAAGAATCTTTGCCTGTTAAATTAACGACAGTAAATATTGTCTACTCTTCAATAAAAGAATCTTTGCCTGTAAAATTAAAGACAGTAAATATTGTCCACTTTTCTATAAAATAATCTTTGCCTGTAAAATTAACGACAGTAAATATTGTCCACTTTTCTAAAAAAGGTTTGCCTGTTAAATTAACGAGAGTAAATATTGTCCACTTTCTTATAAAAGAATATTTGCCTGTAAAATTAACGACAATAAATATTGTCCATTTTTCTAAAAAAAGAAGCTCTGCATGTAAAATTGAGGACAGTAAATACTGTCCACTTTTCTATAAAAGAATCTTTGCCTGTAAAATTAACGACAGTAAATATTGTCCACTTTTCTATAAAATAATCTTTGCCTGTAAAATTAGCAACAGTAAATACTGTCCACTTTTCTATAAAAGAATGTTTGCCTGTAAAATTAACGACAGGAAATATTGTCCACTTTTCTATAAAAGAATCTTTGCCTGTAAAATTAACGACAGTAAATATTGTCCACTTTTCTATAAAAGAATCTTTGCCTGTAAAATTAACGACGGTTAATATTGTCCACATTTCTAAAAAAGAATCTTTGCCTGTTAAATTAACGATAGTAAATATTGTCTACTTTTCTATAAAAGAATCTTTGTCTGTAAAATTAACGACAGTAAATATTGTCCACTTTCCTAAAAAAGAAGCTTTACCTGTAAAATTGAAGACATTAAATATTGTCCACTTTTCTATAAAATAATCTTTGTAAAATTAATGACAGTAAATATTGTCCACTTTTCTAAAAAAGAAGCTTTACCTGTAAAATTGACGACAGTAAATATTGTCCACTTTTCTATAAAAGAATCTTTGCCTGTAAAATTAACAACAGTAAATATTGTCCACTTTTCTAAAAAAAAGAATCTTTACCTGTAAAATTGACGAATTAATATTGTCCCCTTTTCTATAAAATAATCTTTACATGTAAAATTGACGACAGTAAATATTGTCCACTTTTCTATAAAAAAATCTTTTTCTGTAAAATTAACGACAATAAAATATTGTACACTTTTCAAAAAAAGAAGCTTTGCTCGCATTGGAACATTAATTGCATGATCAAAGGCGCTTTACCGCGATGTAAATCACATTTCATATGCATTTTCAAATAATTACAGCATATAAACAAAATATAGGCTTAAAATATTTAAGGTAATATACACTAGTACACAAATTCGTAACAATGTATGATTACATAACAGTTGTTATATAATCAGTTACGTTGTAAAAGGTATCATTATGTGGTATTAAACAACGATAAAAGTTATAAAGACTGAGTACGTGTAAATATACTTTGTGCTTTTAAACTGAAAGTTATTTTTCATCATCTAGTTCTGGAAAAAAAACACATTTAAAAATGTATTAAGGTGAAGAAGCTTATTTCAGCAAAACCTATTCCTTTCATGTA
>CM063504.1:120052356-120092356 GCA_032207245.1 Pardosa pseudoannulata | reverse complement strand
CAAATCCAGACGAGTAAGACTGAACTAAGGGCAAATAAACCAATCTAAATATGACATCATAGACATTTGCAAAGACACTTTTTCTGCTTTCATGTGCTCGTGTAATTTTGGGGTTAAACAATATTTATTGGCATTACGTGCATTTAATGTTGCCTTTGTGGGAAATATTGCACACAGAAAACACTCATGTAGAAAAATCGGGATCTGATACAATTTTGCAGAAATTTAGTAACCAATTTCATTTGCATAATTTGCGGACTCCAGGCTTCTCTGAAATGTTACATAGGATATGATTGCATTCTGACAGAATCCGAGCAACCAGGGTTTAATATTAATACAATCGTTGAGGTTTGCCTCGGAACACTGCTATTTAGAATAGCTTCTGCAAAGCAAATAACATGGGCGTCCTCGTCGTTTATTCGTGGATCTTTACACATCTTCGTAACGACTCTACCTCTTCACTTTAGATACAATTTTCCAAATGCCATATGATGAGAAGATTGAATTTTCAGAACTCTTTTCTCGTAGAAGCACATAGCTCTTCACTCGTTATAGTGAACGGCTCTATATGCGATATACATTTTGGTCAATTTTGTGATTCTGTGTTCTTCAAACCACATAATCCCAGCGAAGAATCCTCAAATGCCGGTCACTGTAGTGTCCAATGTGCTACCTCTCATTTAACGCCTTTTACAGTATAAAACACGTTTCGAATTTTTCAGTGCTATCTAATATTACACTATGCTATCTCTACACTACCTACACATTTATCAGTGTGATACTTACTATTTATACTTATGCAATGCGTAAAACTAATGTAGATTGAGATTTGAAAACATAAACTCATTTTTAACTTAATCGATAGCAAAATGTATTTACACGTGAAATACATTACTCGAATAATTTTCAGAATTGCGATTCTGTGGCTGGTATAAGACTATCATTCAGGAGTAATTGTAGTATCATCACATCAGGAATTTCGCTGCATTTAATAAAGTTACTCGTGGGAATTCTCTCTATTTTGTTGCTGTCACTGCTCGCACAAAATCCTTTTCGCTTGGGTGAGACATAAAATAAAATTGCTTAGTTCCGTATTTGAATGTGGGAAGTTTCTGGATGTTTTAAGTCAAATAATTCATTTATTTTCAGTTAAATATATTTAAAAATTATTCTCAATAGGACTACGATATTAATTCTTTTAACGATATTAATTTTTCTTTTTTAATTTATTTTGGAGGTAATGCACTCTCTCTCTATGCCTTACATATTTGGGCATTCTTTGAAATAACTAAGTTCAAATTAAGTGGTATACACACATGTATATTGGATATATATATATATATATATATATATATATATATATATCAGAGAGAGACAGAGATAGATAGAGAGATAGATATAGTGATATATATATATATATATATGTATATATATATATATGTATATATATATATATTATATATATATAAATATATAATATATATATATATATATATATATATATATATATATATATATATATATATATATATATATATATATATATATATTATATATATATATATATATATATATATATATATATATATATATATATATATATATGTCTATATATATATATATATATATATATATAGAGAGAGAGAGAGAGAGAGAGAGAGACATATATAGAGAGATACATAGAGATATATATATAGAGAGAGAGATAGAGAGAGAGAGAGAGAGAGAGAGAGAGAGAGAGAGAGATTAGGTGTTTTCTTTCTGGTAACATATTTTAGAATTCTTAAAATGAAATTTCTACTTTTAAAAAATGAGGTAAATTATAAAAAACTCTCCCTTTTACTGTACTCTAAGGAATATTGAAGCCTCAGTTATTAAAATCACGAATATCATTCTCTCCGTAAATTGCTTTTGAACTTTCGAGAATTTGCTGTTAATTTGAAATATAAATTTGTTAGAGTTTCTCCACTAAGCAAGATGAATATTTTGTTAGGAGTGAAATTTACAACCACCAATTAGACCTCTGAGAATTATAAATAAGAACAAAACTTTTTGTTGTCCATAAATCTGAGCATTCGTTAGAAAGTAGCGAGGTTATTATCTTTTAAGAATCCTCCACAAATCAAAGCGAACGTGAGTTTAAGTAGAATTTCTATTCGAAGACGTGAAATAGATTACAAAATATATGCATATGAATTATCTAGAGAGATAGCTTTCACTTTTATTTCAGTTGGACAGAAAGTATTCAAACATTTGTCTTGTGATTCTGGGGCCGGAGTACAAGTGTAACTTTGGAAACGATTAATTTGTTCAAACAGATGTAAAAGACGTAACTATTCATAGTTGCTTTTCTAAGATGTTTATCGGAAAACGTGAGACACAATAGTATAAATGTACTACAATGATATCCCAAGCGTCAAAAGTTTGTATGACTATCACGTGGGTATGTACGATTTAAGTGATTTTTGTTGAATGAAAAAGCTTGCAAGGAATAAATTAAGAAGCATATCAAGAGCTACGAAACAGTAAGAATACTCACTTCAATTTGAAATTGAAAAAAGAAATATGCTTTTTAAAAATTTATAAATACATTGAATTACATGAATTTCTATTTTTCAGTTTAATCCACCTCCATATCAATGTAATTTGTGAGTGGAGAAATCAGTCTCTTTATACTTTTTAAAAAAATTCTTTCTGTTCTCTGGGTGTCATTGTCTCTCATAAACTCTTTTTCCCATAAATGCACAAAAAGATGAATGAAAGATGAGTATATAAAGGGGAAAGTGTAAGATTATGGAAGAGAATGTTTACCAACAGAATAAAACCTTTATGCCTTTGGCTATATGGAAACGTACGATGTTTTACAACCAACGTACTCATAATATTTTTCTGTGTTTGTTCCACATAGCTCACCGTCTGTATATAAGGTTTTGCCGTACTGCAGGGCTTTCTCTAGGAAAGTTAGGCGTTTTCTTACTACATCAAACCTCAAGAACAGTAATACTGCAAGTAATACAGCGAAAAAAATTAAATGCAAAAGAAGTGCATAAAATTTCATAATTTTTCTGTTTAATATTAATTGCTTTAATACCGTTATTATATGACATGGTTCTAGTTAACATGGTTGCTTTAATATTCTATTTTGTTTCGATTTTAAAATTTTTAAGCTTCAAGCGGCATCTTTTGGATTTGCTTGTTGAGGAAAAACACCAATTGCGGTCCAGAATACTGTATGGTGTAACGTTGATTTGGAATTACATGAATTACAATTTGGAATTAATAAATTAGTTTGTAAGCCTAAAGAAATACAAGAATGGTTTCCGATACAGTATATGGTTCAGAGACAAAGTGATGTTTTGGATTCCCGTTTCATTGCAGACCTTTTTGATAGCATCTTCCAGCGGATATTGAAAAAACGATATCTAAATGTATTAGCTTGACGCTCGCTTGATCCAACCTCGAAAGTCTTTGTCTACTAAAATAAATGGTGAGGGATAGCTTCCATGCACAGAAGTTGTTGTCTTCTGTCGTAGCACTGACTGCACACTATGCTGCTTGACTTCGGGCATCGGACGAAAACTGGTGTTTGTTGCATTGTATGACTGTTGATTTTTGGCTTGGTATATGATTTCTCTTTATATGCTTCATAAATTGTTTCACCATGAAATAAATTTTATTACAAATTATTAGTTATAAATGGTAAATGTTCATTTCTTCGTTTAACCTCAATATTTAATCTGTTGACTTCTTAACACCAGTTGGCGTTTGTAGGATGGAATTCCACTACTAGGATGGACGATTGCAGACATTCGAAATTGGATTTTAGTAGGCAGTGACTTATGGTTTCATCAGTTCAGTTTAGAGTAATAGACCGTAGAGTTCCAATTCAAATCAATTTCTTGACACCACTTGCGTATATTAGTATGCCTCATTACAGACTTTAATATACATTTTTAAAAATAAAATATTATTAAAAACCTAGAATAGCCCTTTTACCATTACAAGAAGAAACCGTATTATGCTCCTCACAATTGAATTGATTTGAAATCGACTCTCTCAATTTAACATGCTTGTAACAACAAGAATTTATAACCAGCTAAGACAAGCTAGTATAAATTATCTTCCCAAGAGCCCAATGATTGCCAAATTTATATGGCGTTGGTCTTCAGTACTGGAGTACGTAGGTTCTAATTCCTTATTGGATATAGATGTTCTTAGACGTTCGGAACGGCTTTAACCCCTTAACATACAATGACGGCTGTGACTCGTCGCTAATTTCATGTGCCGTTGTAGATTTTGACGACTCTCGCTCGTCAAGCACTATTTTCTGCGAACGCCAGGTGGTATATTATTGGATTCTTTCTATATTTCGTCGTGCATCGATGGTATTTTGTTCAGATTCTTGTAGGTGCATCCCCCACCCCCTTCTCCACAACAGCACCGATAAACAAAATCGCATCAACAAAGAAATAAACAAAAAATATTGCAATGAGGGCTGCAATCAGTATAGCAGAGGTCTTGCACCGCAAACGTCAAAGTACATATTTGAATAAAGTAAAATTCAGAAGTAATCCTTCCAAATATCTGGGTTAGATGCATTATACGACAGTGACGATGAAAGTACATTAGGCTATTCTGGTGAAGAGAATGCAGCTGAAAATGGTCATCAAAGTGTTTATAATGTGGAATATTTGAGTGATCACTGGTGCACCAGGCAAGCCAAATTAAATGATCTCCTGTGGATACGTCGAAGCACATTTTATTTGTATGACAAGGGGTTAAGCAGTAGGCTTCACTTCTTAGTCTCAATATCCGACGTGTAGTAAAATAGTACACCATGCCAACAACGCCTTAAACTAAAAAACCATTTCTACTAAGAATTTAAACCTATACGTAGTGCTGACAATTTGGTTGAAAAAAATTCTCTTTGATCGTCAAAAGTGAAGCACTTAAACTTTTTCAACGCCTTTCGTACCTATAGCAACTCTTTGATTTTAGTACAAAACTAAAAATTAGTATACTGCAGTACAACCTTTAGTATCAGAATAATGCACAGAAGAAAAATTGCAATTATTTCGTAGTTACTTATATATAGCACTTTCGTTAAAGTAATCACAGAAGACCACATTATCTACAACAGTGTGCGCGGAAACTTGCAGATCTTCAGTACAAATAATAAAACTCATTATCAAGTAATGTTATATTTTTAAACTACATTAGAGGATATGAATTATTTATCTCGAAGTAGATTATCATTTGAAAGGATTTTATTTTGAATTACAAATCTTGTTACTTTGCTACAATTTCGCTGATAAGTTTAAAAATACTTTTTACATTTTCTTCCCTTTGTATTTAGAAAATATATGCGTAATTGCTTTCTGAATATTCGGAGGCAAAAGAAAAGTTTAGACAAAAAGATAAATTATTTATAATGCTGTTTTTTCGAACTTAGGATCCCACATTACTTTATTCAAATTCTAATTTATGTATATATAAATACACATGCATTATATGTGGTCCGTCAGATCCCAATGTATTTTCTTAGATCTTAAATAAAAGTTAAGTTCCACTATGGGTTTTCTGCTTCTTTTTATGGAATGGTCCGACTTCATCTTCTTCATTAATTTATTTCTTAGGCCACTCATTACCCATTAAGATCGGCAATTAAAAATAATAGGAGATTAATTTTATGTAGCCGGTGAAATAATTTTCGGAGATTATACACACACACACATACATATATATTCAGAGCTGTTCACACATTTTTTAGACGATGTATATTGTAGTCACAAAAGTAAATTACATAAAATTATTGTGTTTGAAATGTTCTATTTGATAGCCCTTCTACTAAACTATCTTACGACACCATAATTTTCAGGATAATAATGCTTTTTGAAGTGTCAGGAAAGAGGTATTAGATAACATTCCTCCTGAACAGCTATTCAGAGTCCTGTAAGGGTTGTGGGATGACTTTTGGATAATGCAGATTAAGCACAGAAATCCATAGATGATACATCGAGAGATTTATTAGGGGTATCAGTGAAGGGTATGGGCTTGATGCCGGTTTTTTGTTCCATTTTGTTTATGAAATTTACAGTGGATTTTGATATGTGACTGCTAGCTTTGTCTTGATGGAGTTCCACAAAATGATGACACTGCGGGTAAAGCGATGATATTTCATTCAATTGGCGATAAAATATGTTCCTGATAGTATTTGGAGTTAATCTTGACATTTTTTAACTCTTTATTTTTAACTTGCCATTGTATGAAAAACCAACAACAATCATGATTCCATTAGAAAAACTTTCTTTCGATTCTTTGAACCATTTACTTAAATTTTTTCTCCCCTTTTATGATAATAAATGGATCTTTTTTTGTTTTGATCATTTAAATACACCCATGATTCATGTATTGTGACAATTTTCTTATACAGAATTCTGCAACGTGTCCTGCTTTCAGCGATATGTTTTAGAGAAAGACGATGCACATTGCGTTTTTTCGCTTTCTTAAGATTTAAATCAATGTATATCATTTTGTTTACAGTGGACACCGAGCATTTTGATGATTTTGCAACAGTCCTTTGAATAGGGAGATTTTCTTTTAACATTAAACAACGTACCTTTGCGATAGTCGAAGATGTTCGTTTTTTCCTTGAATACTTGTTTGGACTTTTTATCCCACTTGAGGATCCAATTCGACCTTTTTTCCTTTTCTTTTTGACGATATTACCTATCGAGTCATGGTTTTGTGATATCGAGATATCACAAAACCATGACTCTCACATCGTTTTTGGAAAACGAAATAAAAAATATTTATTCAAAATGGCGTTTTTACGCCATTTTGAATAAAAACAAACCTTTCAAGCCACACACGATAATTTGAACTTTTAAAAACATAAGATAATTGCAATTATTTATTATCACAATTTTTAATATCGCAAATTAAAATCGTCTAAAAATGTGCGAACAACCTCTGTATTTCCAGAAAATTTCAAATGATAAGCTAAATATACTTTAAAACACAAACCATGTTATGCTTTTATTTAAGACTTTTTAAAGTGATTTGTTTTTTTACGCTTTCATTTCTTTTTAACATATTAATGTAAAATGCACTCCGTAAAAAGTTCACCTCTATAAATAAATAAACAGTTGTTTGAAATTTACAATATTTATGTATTAATGTGGCTTTTGACTTTAGTGTACTTTTGAGACTCATTTCTTGGAAAATTAATTTATTTTTAATAGTATAAAGTTGAAAACATGGTTAAACTTTCGATGCAAACTGTTATTTTTATAGATATTATTTATTAAGCAGATAATCTCCTATCGATGCATGACTGGTGCAAATTGCTTCTTTATCCAAGAGATTTTCCATCAAATTTGACGTATTTAAGTAGATATGTATTCAACAGTAATGTTTAACATTGATTGAAAACACAAAATAAACTTATGTTTTGTAGAGATTTCTATAGTTTTTAAATAGCCATAGTTTAAGTTTTAAAATTTAATTCGGTATTTTAGGTTATTTGATTTTATTTAAAGAAATTAATCTTACCTATTTATAAAGCCACATTATACAACTTTGGTTATACACAATCATTTTGGAATGGAGGTGAATTGTCCTTGGTATGTTGGTATGTTAATACTGCAATGGTATTCATGCAATAAAAAAATTCCTTATAAACTAAAACACCTAGAAAGAAAGGATTCCGGTATTTACAATATACGTAATACGTGTTTTGAATAGTGTAACGGTAACAAATATAATTAAATAAATAAAGTTTATATTGAAAAGCTTTACTCACCAAACAGTTCAGATCATATATATGAAAAGATTAAAATTGGGCCAACAATTCATTATTAACCACAGGTTAAACCCTGTTTAAAATCCCGGTAATAACAAAAGTCATAAATTTTAAGCTCTGAATTTTTACCCAATCAGTTATTTAATTATATAAAGGTAAACGCAAAATCAGTTTTTATTATTGGACCATTGCCAACCGCAGATTAAATCCTAACTCTTAATATTAAGAAAAATTAAAATTTTCATTCTCTAAATTACTTACCAAGCAGTTAATCAATCAAATAAAGGAAAACACAAAATCAATTCTAATTATTGTACTAAGTGAAGAAGTTTAAAATATTTCGTGCATTTACTGATTTATTACCTGTAGCTGATTAATCCCGGTCTAACTTCTAATATTAACAAAATGTGAAATTTGTGATAAAAGCTCTAAATTATTTAACAATCAGTTAATCAATTAAATAAAAGAAATTACAAAACCAAATTTTATTATTTATTCGTGAAGAATTTTTCTTGCATTTACTGATTTATTATCAATTGCTGGTTAAATTCGGTATAACTACCAGTATTGAGAAAAGTCAAACTTTTCATGGTTTAAATTATTTACCAAGCAGTTAACTAATTATGAAAGTAAAAAAACATTAGTTTATTCTTTGATATTATTGGCTTAATACATTTTTGAAGTTGGGATCACTCAGAATAAGGCGATTTCATGCAGCAAGGCACATCTCAACTTATGACAATTCTGGCTTTAATTTCAAACTGAAAGGCAGTTTATTGTTTATCTATTGGCTGTTGTAAACTTCAAAATGAATGGGAAGGACATTGTAGTAGTTCGTGACGTTGCGACAAATTGCTCTATTTTTACGGAATCAACAGTCTTTGTTATTATTTTAGTATTATTTAGTTATTTCTTTTGCATACTACATGTTTATTTTTATTTAAAGGGTACTTTTAAAGCTTAGCATAATACTTAGTTGTTATAGGAAATATTTAAAGGATAAGATAATGATAGTAATATATATATATATATATATTTTTTTTTTTTGGAAGAAAATTTTTGACTTGATTTTTTAAGTATAGAAATAATATAATTTACTTTTCAAAATGCAGTCTAACTTAAAATACGCTTCTTTTATACTGTTAAGGAAATTAATCGCTACTCTTTAAAATCGGTGTAACAATTAGAAATGCACCTAGAATTCCTGATTATTCATAAAATTCAGAACTGTCATTTAGAAAAACATTATTAAGTGTTTGATAAATGGAATTTGTACTATGGGAATATAATAATATTCCTTTTTAAATTATGGCTGCAATACCCTTTTAATCTTTCATTATTAGTTATGATTAAACGAGAGTGGAATTTTGAATTCTCAGTCAAATTTCTGTCAGTCAAAGGTCCATTTCCGGATTTACGTTTAAGTAGGGCTTAGATTGAGTTATTTGTAAAAATATCAGTTTAGAAAAAAAAGGTTTGTAGATTTAATAAACTAACCAGGATAGATTCGGGAATCCCAAAACCCTAAAAATTCTTTTTAACATTTTTCCCTGTTCCACTAAATTATGTACCTCAAAAAATAGAATAATTTATTCCATAGAAAGGCAATGAATCCTTTACTTTTTTATCCCAGACAGCTTTTTATTTCACATTTACTGAAAATATGGAGGCACGAGCATTCTTTTTTTGTAATTGTATTATATCTTTTAACAGTCTAGATCTCTGTGTAGAGAAAAGGGAGATAAGAATCTGAAAATAAGTAATTTTTCATGGCACATTGCCATATGTAAATCATTTCCAGCACTAAATTATCACAATTGGATCAAATTGACTAGAATACTTTCCTTCTTTTTTGATCTTTATGCAATTTTTGATTTTTTTTATTATTTTGTGTAACAGAAAAATATTAATCAGAAAAAATTTTATAAGATTTTTCAGGACATCTTTTGTTTTGATTTTTTCATTGTCTTTAGTAATTTGTAGTAAATCTACTTTTTAATTTACATTTTGTTTCCCCATTTGCAAACGTAGTAATGAACCAATTTTTCAAATATGTACATATGCTTCAATATTTTCATAGATTTTTGTATATTCACAGATTGTAATGGTTTCGTGTGCATTTATATATTTGAGTTATGCATTTAAATGTTTCGGCATATGTATCTGATTAGAAGTAGAGATGCAACGGATGTCCATTTGGCCGGATAACAGATACCGAATATCTCGCCATAGTTTCAACCAGATATACGTCCGGTTGTCAGTATGTTTTCTACTTTTTCTTTTAAAATTCATATTAAATAAATTACCCCTATCTACTTTACTTTTGCAACTAAATTGTTGTATTTTTCTCACCCTTTATATTTTTCAACTAGTCAACTATTTGTACTATAATTTATTTTAAATTTTTTCTTTATTTTAATTTTCACTACTCAATATCTTAATTTGTTAATACATTATTTAATTAGAAAAATCAAAGCTGAATAAAAGCATTTTTAATAGTCCTTTATCTTTCTTCTTTAATGGTTCTTATGTTTGTACATGAAAAAATTCTAGAACATATTCCCACTTTTTTTTAGTAAATTGTCTATATTCCCTATCCCCCAAAAAAGTTTGTCTTTTGTGCTTGTTCTCAGATGAATAAACACAAATTTGCAGTTGGGACTGAAAAAAGAATGATTTATAATTTTTTGTAATGAAATTTAGAAATAATTTTTTTCCAATAAAGTTTTTTTTTTATTTTTTATTTTTACACAATGTTTCAAAACACCTATACGCATTGTTTCATACACCAATGTTCGTTTACAAAGGGGAAACACAGTAAAAATATGATACCTTATATTTAGATTAAGACATTTATTCTGTACAATATTTACAAATTGGTATACGTAATCCTCCTACAACATAACCAGCAATTATTTATTTTTTATATTCATATTTATACCATAATTATTACAATTCTCATTAGTTATGCGTTATTCCTTAATCAAAATATGAGGCCTGAACAATCTTCAAGAATATGTTAAATTTGTTTTACCTCCAGTACAGGTACAGGGGAGCTGGCAGGGGCTTTCCGAACGCGGTATGGCGGTTTTCCAGTCAGTACAGAGGATAAGGCATGGGCTTCCCTCATGCGGTGTGTCGGTCCGGGCGCACGGGATGAGTCGTTACTGGCGAGCAGGGCTTGGTATTTCGATGTCCAGCTACTCTTGAATCCCGACTTCGACTCTTTTCTTAACTCTCTAACTTTTTTCAACTTTTTTAACTAACTTTTCTCAACTCCTTACCTCGGTTTTAACGCCCCTTTTTCTTCTTTGCCAATCCCTTGTTTGGTGAAAATCTGCACCCCCTTCGGAAGAGCAGGGGGGCTCATTAAAATAGCCCCTTTTGTGAAACCTGACATTATTTTTAGCCTCTGCCCTATAACTCACGGTTACATTTCTCTACAAGCTTGACCGTTACTTTTCTGCTATTCCGTGATCTATACTTTCTCCGCAGGGGTCCCTAAAATCGAAGTCCTAAATTCTTCTTGGAAATTTTCTCGCACAGCTGTGCATGCACGTGCTGAGCATCGTGGGAAACTACCTAGGTAATTTTATATTATTTCTCGGTGTATAATTTTTGGATGTAATGACAAATAATTGTAATATCCGGCTATTGCCAATTATCCGTTACAGTGGCAGGATATGCCGGATGCAGTATGTTGGCGGGATAACCATTGCATCCCTAATTAGAAGTATATTTATAGCTTAAATGTGTATATACATTTGGAGGTGATTATAAATTTGAATATACTGAAAGATTTTGAAGTACGATAATGTTTCAAAAAACTAGATAGATATAGTTTGTTGTATGTATGCAGATATAATTTAAAACTATTTCATGTTTGTTTATTGAAAACATTCTTATACTATGAGTAATTAAAATACTCATTAATTTTCGAAAAACTATATGATTTTAATTACTGTAAAAGTAAAATATAGAAATTAAATCAAAATTCAATTGCAGTGAAAAAGTCCGGAAACAACAAATTATTAAAATACGTATGACATCAAGCAAGAATCCCATTTAAATTTTTGTTTAGTTTGATTCAGAGCTCTACAATGAGGATACGGTACAAGAGGGATTAGGAGACCAAAACTTACTTTTTTTTTACTTTACAACACAATTCTAAATGGCTGGGAACTTCCGTGGCAGGAGTGGGATTCGAACTCAGGAACTTCAGAACCGAAAAGTAAAATCAACTATTGGTCCTTTGGCACTATGTAAAATATTTTATTATTTAAACAATTTTCAAAAACCCCAAACAATAAAAATTATTTACACAACATTTGTGCGCTTAAGATTAGAGATAAAAGTAAATGATGCATTTATTGGTTTTATACTGTACATGCATTGTTTTTACACTTTTCATTTTTACACTTAAATATACCTTAATATTTCAAACAAAATAAGTTTTAATTTTTAAATATTACCAAGGTATTTTTAAATTGGTTTCATTTAGAACAAATTTATTTCTTTTAATTACTATCTCTTTAAACTAATGTCTTTTAAATCTAATTAAATAACTTGATCCTCACTTTCATCTTCTACAATTCTTGACTTTAACGTTAAAATAGAAAAAAATGGAAGCAGTAAAATAATTTTCAGCAATTTAAAATTATAATGTTAGTAATAAATTTATAATTTCTACTGTTAACATTTTAAATTAAAGAGGAAATGATCAGCACTTTTAATATTTGCATAAAAAACAGGTAAAATGATAATCAAGCATTTGAAATGAGAGGCGAATTAAACCACAATTTTGATCCATAGATCAAAGTGAAGAGACCTAACCTATACATAAATTTAATGTTTAATACTAAAGAGGAAATATCGCTTAATTTTTATATTTGGATCAAAGGCAGTTAATATTTTTAACAGTTCAAATGAAAATGAGTCAAACCACACATCCTTTCAATTTCCGAGAAGTGAATTTCAACTTACAGAATTTGAAATCAAACAGAAGCAGATGCGACCTAGGGCTATAGTCGGGAATTTCCACGTGTTTATTAACAATACATTTGAGATTTGTTTTGTAAGAGATCTTCACATAATAGTAAAAATATTGTTTTCACATAACTCTTTCTAAATCTCATTATAAGATTTATGTTAGTACAATCACACCTTAGTGGAGACCAATGATAGCTTTTATAAACTGTCTTTATATTTTTTAAACTTTAAACGAATTGCTTATCCTGAGAAATATCGCATATCAATACAGCTGTTTCTACGATTGGCTCCTCTTCAAAAATTTTAATTAGTAGTATTATTTAGATTAATTTTAATTAGAAGTAAGCATCATAGATCCTTCAAAGTTTTATAGTAATTTTTATATATTCATTTGTTGCATAAATAAACGCAATTGGTTTTTAAATATGCAATAAAATTTAATTTAATACAAAAATGGATTCAAAAGCAATGTTACATGGATAATAAAAATTTACTTGTTTAAAAAAATCAGGAAATAGAAAAGTTAATGAAGAGGCGTACTGAAAATGAATATTTGAGTTGAAATCTAATTTAATCAATGTGGAATTAATATTGCATAAATTTTTCATGGTATAACATATTGCATAAATATTTTATATTTCTAAACTATTTCTAAAAGGTAATGCTTTAGCAATTGTACAGCTGTACACTTTCGCTTTAGAAAATAACGGGAGAACCGTATTTTTCAGCCATATGAATATGTTTAAATAAAGTTTAGCAAAATAAAATGCTAATAATTTGATAGGTGTACAAGGAATGAATATGATGTGTGCATCAGATTTTTTTCATTATTTTTTATTCCAATGATTCAAGATATTCAATATTATTGAAGTTGTTAGAAAAAGTAAGTAATGCTATGGTTTTACTGTATTACATTGAATTCTTTGACTTAATAAAAGCAGGCCATTTGAACTACTATGGGATAAATATGAACATATTAAGCATTGTTACATTGAATCTTAAAACTATTGTTTTCTACACTAGAAAAATATTTGTTGTAAAGAATCCTGTACTATTTTTATGACAATGGATTTTTTTGTATTTGGGTGCATGAGAAAGCAAGTTTAAATTATCATTTAATATTTGAAGTATTACTTCATACATAAAATGATAGAAATGTGATTCTTATAATATTCTATAAAAAACCTTGACTTAATAAAAGCAGGTCATTTGATCTACTGTGGGATAAATATGCATACATTAAGTATTGTTACATTTAATGTTAAAAACTATTGTTTTGTACATTAGAGAAATATTTGTTGTAAAGAATCGTATACTATTTTTCGGACAATGTAGAGACAATAAATGCAACTTTTTGTATTTGGGTGCATTATAAATCAAGATAAAATTATTATTTAATATTTAAAGTATTACATCATCCATAACATAAAATATATGTGATTTTTATAATATTCTATAAAAAAGCTTGACTTAATAAAAGCAGATCATTTGTCTTACTGCGGGATAAATATGAATAAATTAAGCATTGTTACATTTAATGTTAAAAACTATTGTTTTGTACACTAGATAAATATATGTTGTAAAGAATCCTATACTATTTTTCGGACAATGTAGAGACAATAAATGCAACTTTTTGTATTTGGGTGCATGAGAAAGCAAGATAAAATTATTATTTAATATTTAAAGTATTACATCATACATAACATAAAAGATACGTGATTCTTATAATATTCTATAAAAAAAATTGACTTAATAAAAGCAGGTCATATGACCTACTGTTAGATAAATATGCATACATTAAGTATTGTTACATTTAATGCTAAAACTATTGTTTTGTACAGTAGAGCAGTGATCGGAAAAGTGCGGATTCAGAGCCGCATGTGGCTCTTTGGCTCCTTAAATGCGGCTCTGGCACAAATATCCACGGAAGGCGCAATATTTTCATTTGAAAAAAAACTTGGTAAGAAAAAATTTACATCCTTCTCTGATAAATTAAAATTCTTCTATAAATTGAGAACATGTATAATTTTTTGTTTAAGTTAAAATATAGGTAATTAAAAGTTTATATTGTTGTAAAAATGTGATCTTAGTTCACAACACAAGTGGTCTGCTTTGAATGGCCTGAAGAAGGAAGACATGATCATTTTCAACGATTGGAATAATATTCCTGACTCTTATGATCAGCTCAAAAAGCTCGCGTTTGCTGTTCTTTCCCTTTTCGGTTCTACATATATATATATATATATAATATAATATATACATTTATAATTTATATATATATATATGTATATATATATATATATATATATATATATACATATACATTATATATATATATATAAACATATATATATATATATATATTATATATATATAATACATACATATATATATATATATACATATATATACATATATATAATATATATATATATATATATATATATATATATATATATATATATATATTTATATATATATATATATATATATATATATATATATATATTTATATATATATATAGATATATATATATATATATATATATATATATATATATATATATATATGCAAAATATCTTTCTCAAGCATTATCAAGAATAAACTGAGAAGTCGTCTTATTGATGACAACTTGGAATCATGCCTAAAATTAAAAACAACAACGTACAAACCTGACTTACTCAAACTTTCCAAGGAGATGCAAGCACATTGTTCGCATTAATAAATATTTATTAAGCAGGAAATTTAGTTTTATTTAGTGTACTACTTATTTAGTGTAATAAAAGTTTACTAAACAAGCAGATTTGGCTCTCAATTCTTTTAAATT
Source organism: Pardosa pseudoannulata (assembly GCA_032207245.1). Classification (NCBI taxonomy): domain Eukaryota; kingdom Metazoa; phylum Arthropoda; class Arachnida; order Araneae; family Lycosidae; genus Pardosa; species Pardosa pseudoannulata. Next base: position 120,076,735 of record CM063504.1, on the reverse strand, counting down.
GCAGTAATGTTCATATTTGGCTCTTAAGTTGGCTAATAAGTTTGCCGACCACTGCACTAGAGCAATATTTCTTGAAAAGAATCCTATACTATTTTTTGGACAACGGAATGGAAATAAATGCACCTTTTTGTATTTGGGTGCATGAGAAAGAAAGATAAAATTATCATTTAATATTTAAAGTGTTACTTCATACATAAAATGGAAGAAATTTTATTTTCATAATATTCTATAACAAAAAACTTCATATTTTAGAAGGATATAATACATATTTATTTAAGTAATTAGATGTAAAGAATAAAATTTCCTTTCAATGGAAAACATCAATTTTAAGGTAAAATCCTAAATATTAATAATACAAAAGCATCATAATAATTAAAAAAAGGAATTAACTACCTGCATGTGACGCTCGAATTCTGTTTGGTCAATGCAAATACGCGAATTTTGGAATGCTCGACCTGAGTTCGGGCAAGAGGAAAAATGGTATTTCAATTCTGTGAAGTCCGAAATCGGTTCGTCCAATTCGTAATATTTAATCTGTTATTTTCCCAGTACATAGAGATACTTTGCCGTAAAAAGTTCGGCAGTTTCGCGACATTGGTCGCTATTTCTCGGATACTATAAAAAATTTGTGAAATTTAAAGGAATCTGAGGGACATGGAATGCATGACAGTTGATATAGATAATAATATTGTTGTATTAGTTTATTGTATTTTCCAGAAAACTGTGTCATTTGATTTATTTCGCTCAAATTTGTTCAAAATTCATTAACGCTTCCCATACATGTGAAAATATTAAAAATATTAGTTATTTTGTTTACTAATAAAATTTAATTTTGTTAGTAAAATTTTGTGTTTTTTTTTCAAAAATAGTTTATTTCTAACATTTTGATAATAACTTAAAAAGTTAAAGAGAATTTGTTTTTTCCATTTTTGGCACATTTTACTAAAATATATTCCACAGACAAGGGGTTTAAAATAATCTGTAATTCAAAGGTGATTTTCTGTCAGAAAATCTATTCTCTACTTCTAATTTCCTTATTATCTGCTTGATCCCCAAGACTCTAATGAAATCATAGCCTTAATAATGGAAAACTGGTATATTTCCTTATTATATGTAGTAATCTGTTTGTGAAGTAAATTTAGCCTATTTAATTAAGAATCTAAGGAGAACTAAATTTCAGTTCACCCATATAATTGAATTGAGGTAGAATGGGAACAGGGAAGAATATTCTTTTAATCAGTTAATTAGAATAGGATTATTACATAGAGAGCCTTAATTAAAGAAAATTTAAAAAATGAGATGTTGCACTTTTTAAAGATTTTTAATTCGTGGTGTATATTATATCTACATGGAATGAAAGCTAACAATGAAGTAATAATTTATAGTTATATTATATTTTCTACATCTAGTTTATGTAAAAGTCCATTTAGATAGGTTACTAATAGCTTAAGAGGAACTTTAATTTAGAGGAAAATGACAAAAATCTGAGTATTTCTTCATGATTGACTGTAGTTTCATTTAACTGTGTTCCGACCAAAGTTTTGCCTTTTAGACAATAACTGTCGGCTCTGTTATGTGTTGAAGACCTTCTATATGGCAGATTTTGAGAACAGCTATCAGTGAATTCAGCTATTTTTAATATCGTGGCTCCAGCTAAATGAGACAAAACAATAAGGACTTTTTCAAGTGGTGAAAGATAAATTGTTTTTTAAATTGCAGAGGTTGTTCGCAAATTTTTAGACGATTTTGGTTGGCTGTATTAAAAAATCTTTTGTTGCAAAATAAATAACTGCAATTGTACCATGATTTTAAAAGTCAAAATTATGGTCTACGGCTACAGAGGTTAGTTTTTATTCAAAATGGCGTTTTTAACGAAGCAGTGGTTCGAAGGCTATATTTATGCTATTTCGGAAGAGAAGTATTCATATTCCGTTATACAAAAAATGATGTGAGAGTCATGGTTTTGTGATATCTACAGAGTCGACAGGTAGTATTGTCAAAAAGAAAGGGAAAAAACGTCAAATCTGAGCCTCAAGTAGTACAATTCCAAACAAGTATCCAAGGAAAAAACGAACATCTTCGACTATTGCAAAGGTACGTTGTTTAATGTTAAAAGAAAATTCCCCTAGTCAAAGGACAGTTACAAAATTATTAAAACGCTAGGTGTTCTCAGTAAACAAGATTATAAACGTTGATTTAAATCTTAAGAAAGCGAAAAAACGCAATGTGCATCGTCTTTTTCTAAAGGATATCGTTGAAAGCACGACAAGCTGCAGAATTCTGTATGAGAAATATTTATCTAAAGAAAAATGCAAAACAATTGTCCCAATAAATGAATCATGGGTGTATTTAAATGATTGCAACAAAAAACTCCATTTATTATCATTAAAGGGGAGAAAATTTAAGTACATGGTTCAAAGAATCGGAAGAAAGTTTTTCTAAGGGATTCAAGATTGTTGCTGGTTTTTCATATAAGTTAAAAATAAAAGTAATAAGGTAAGTTAAAAATAAAAAGAGTTGAAAAATGTCAAGATTAACACCAAATACTATGAGGAACATATTTTATAGCCGATTTTTTTTAATGAAATACCATCACTTTAACCGCAGTGTCATCCGCAGTGTCATGGAACTCCATCCAGACAAAGCTAGGAGTAACACACCGAAATCCACTGTAAATTTCCTAAAAGAAGTGGAACAAAAAAAAAAAAAAAAGGTATCAAGCCCATACTCTTCATTGTAATTCCTAATAAATCTCCCGATATATCACTTATGGATTTTGTGCTTTCGGACTTTTAAAAAATGCATTATCCAAACGTCGTCCCTCAACCCTTACAGGTCTGGAAAGCTGTTCAGGAGGAATAAGATAGAATACTTCTTCTGACACTTCAAAATGGAAAATTACCGTGTCGCAAGATAGTTCAGAATACTATCAAATAGAACATTTCAAACAAAAGAATTTTGTGTAATTTAGTTTTGTGACTACAATATACATCGTCTAAAATGTGTGAACAGCCTGTGTATAATGCATTTATCTTGTAATATGGCTGCACATATGACTTACACCATTATTTTCACCTTTCATCCACGTTACTAATGGTTTTTGAAATTGCATGGTTCTAGCGAGCCTTTGTAGAAACTATTACAGGCTGTTTACTGTTTGGTCAGTGTATTAGCCTTCGTGAGCAAAAGAGTAGACCCGAGTGCTCCAAACCAAACCATTGACCAGTGGTCGACCTATGACTGAATGGGTAAGGCATTGCTTTATGGTAATGGTGATTGTGGGTTTGAGAGCAGCTACTGCCCATGGACGTTCGGATATATTTTAGCTTTTTTTCGATATGCATTTTTTATTTTAATACTCTGATTATTCTCCTATTAAAAATTGGATCCTTAGATTTATGAAAATAAGTATATTGTATAATGATTAAAAAATCGAGTTATAAATTACGAAAAGAAAAAGAAATTTTAAATCACTGAGTTTTTGAAACAGCCACAATTAAAAATTATGATTGATATTTAAGATTATTTGCATAAAACTCTTAATTTCTATGAAAATATTCATACTATCCTCATAAATATGGACTGCCGAAAGATAGCCAAATGGTTAGGGTGCTACCTCTCGGAACCGGAGTTCGTGGGTTCGAATTCCACTATGGCATGGATGCTCGTATCCGTTCGGAATCACTTTTAAGCAGTAGGTCCCGGTCTCATTAACCCTCGTGTTGCAAAAAAATAGACCGTAGCGCTCCAAAACCATACGAATAAACAAAGGTTGTTACAAGAAAACTCTTAATCAAGTGTTAAATTCTGAGTGTTCTTCAGAAATTCATTTTTACTGGGTTATTTAAAATATAATAGTTTTCCTTCAATTTTTTTATGGTTCCCTATGGGGTTTTGGTAAAACATTTTTCGTAATTATATGACGTTCATCAAGCTTCTATCCAGGCCTAAAGTTTCAGAGTTATTCCTCATAAATATTGATCCAAATATTTAACTAGATGTGTAAAATTCGAAGTCACCGATCATCATTCGCTATAGTGTATCTTTGTATAGACAGAGCCAGCTCTAATAGTTTTGTAACCTCGAAAAAATATGTGAAATATCTCCACAGTTCCCCATGATATAAATTACTATTTTTAACCCTCCGAGTGGAACAAATTCTCCGAGTTGAAGAAAATTCTCCAAAATACGCTAATGTCAGTGGCCAAAGAGTTCTATGATTTTTACCTTCATCCTTTGTCGACTAGAATGAAATATGGAAAACCCAACCTCGTTATTGTCCCTTTACTTCCGGTTATATATTGATATATAAATAGATATTATAGATTGTTAATTTATAATACACATAAGGCTCGTCAAGTCTCGAATATTATCCCATAAGAAATAATGGATTCTAAAAGTACAAATAAAAATATTCTTTGAGAGATTTATTTATATTTTTTTCGACAGTCATCCAAGATATTTAAGTGGTGCAATTAGAGACACATCTGTTACCGCAAACGAAATTCTTCGAAATAGAGATATGCAAAGCCATGAAAAGCTATCAGCGTCTTTGTATCTCAGGAGGTTGGGTTGCATCCCTCAAGAAATGTCAGTAAAAGAGGGTTGCAGTTCCTAACCAATAGACCTGACCCTCCTACCTCAGAACTCCATGGGGTAAAGCACTGGCAAAAATGTACATTACATCCATTTTCGGAGCGTTTTTGGAGGTCGAAAATTGTACGTTTTGAAGTCATCATCGGTTTGGCGGAATTGTACGTGCGAAACGCTTAGAGGGTTAAAAGCGATAAATTGTTTATAAATACAAATTTAATTTAGAAACATTTCTCTATTATTTTCACAGAAAGCATTATGAAGATATGGTGCAAACTCTAAAGATGAAATTAGTTCTTAAACATTAACTGAACTTTCCTCCTTTTCCGAACCTAACACTCTTTTATCAACCAGATCAAGCGTCTTTATATACATACTACTCCTTTAAGATTATTTCCAAATCTTTAGAGGGGTTAATTACTGCATTTTTAGGGGCATCTTTTAAATATGTACTGTGCAAAATTTAAAAATAATCTTTGTTGGCGCTCATGAAATCAAATATTGCAAGGCATAAATCGATTCCACTAAAGTAAAAAAAAAAATGAAAAAGAAAATACTACCACTGGTTAGTATTTCATTGAAATTAATAACGAATAATACAAAGAATTATATTCAGTTTTACAACCTATTGGAAATTGTAACTTTTAGAATATTCTTAGGTATTATTTTTCTAATAAAAATATTTAACAAATTAGAGCCGAAATTCTGCCCCTAAAATTTGATGCCCCGGAAAGAGAAGATAAACAAGACAATGAAAAATAAACAAGTTAAAATTATAGTACTAACCAGAATAGAGTGATATACTTCATAAAACATAAAATTATATAGTCTTTAATGTCAGGAGTTTCGTATTATTTTCTGACATATTGCTTTTATTTGCGCTTTGAAAGAATAATTTTTCTTATCTTTTCGGCAACAGATGGCGCTAAAGCTGCGTTTTCAAAGTTAAGGTCATGAGGAACCAAGAACGAGTTTTTAATAAATTTGTATGATGAAAATTTAACATTTTAATTTGTATTATTAAGATATACACATTAAAATGAACGTAATTACAGAGTCAATGAGCATTGTTTCAGATAAAGCTGAAATAATTAAATGATTTTTTGAAAGATTAAATTTATTATTTAAAGACATCATTTTTTTAATGAACATTAGATTGTAAAATAAGAACTATATGTTAAAATTAAATGAAAAAATAATAAAATATTGATATAGAAAGTTTAACTTTTGTCTTAATTACTGGTCTCTCAACTATTAATTGACAATACCTACTTTTGATTAAATTTGAAATTTTATCCTAACACTAATAAATAGTTCAAAAGTATTAAATAATACTTGCCTAGTACCCTTTTGAAAAGACTGACTTTAATTATTTAGTTTTTAGGCTATTTTACTATTGCCTATTTCTTTTTTCATTTGTCCCATTTTCTCCGAATGATTCCCTATTCTTTTGCTATGAGAAATGTCGTAATTATGAAATAAAAATAAAGAAATTAACATTTTCTTTCAGTCACGTTTCATATTTTTTTTTCGAGATAAACGTAGAACTTTCCGATTAGTATGAACAAATCATTAAATTTCACCAATTATATCAATTTTAGTTCTTTAGTTTATATTTCTTAAGCTTACGAAAAAATAAATTAGAGTAAAACGTGTTATTATGTTTATGAAAACGAAATATTTTATTTTCAAAAATATGTTTGCTGTTAATATAAAATGGTATCTAAAATCTAACCGAAATCTTAAATAAATATCACCTTTAGATTAGTTAACATCAACTAGCCACACCAAAGACTGGTCCGAGTGGGTAGGGCGCTAATATTCAGTACCGTATTTCGTGGGTTCGAATACCACTGTAGACATTGATGCTCATAACCATTTGGATTAACGTTAAGCAGTAGGTCTGGGTATCATTAGCACTTGTGATGCAAAACAGTAAATCGAGGTAAACCAAAGACTGATCACGAAGTGGCAAGTGCATTATGATAGGATGGATATTAAGAAACATATTTTGTTCTTATTCTAATTTATATTATGACTTAATGATATGTATATTTTCCTCCACATTTCATCTAGCTGAATGTAGAATTTCACTTTAAGTTATTTAATAGTTAGATTATAGTTTCAGATTATAGATAATAGATTTATAGTTTTTGATATTATGACATAAGTGTAATATAAATTTTGGTCACATGTAAATTAGAAATTGTTTACTGACATTATACGTAACAGTCATTAACTGTTATTATTTATTTAAGATAAAAGATTGCTTCTAAATATTATGCTTCGAAAAGATTGATAAGCAAGTGAAATATAATTTGTAATTTATAATACTGAATGCTATGCATATGTGTAAAATCTGCGAGGAAAGTTTGTATATAATTATCTAAGCCGTTTTTGTTTAGATCAAAAACTTTTTAATTTCTTACGAGTATCTCATGGATAACCATTAAAGGGGTTACATTTCTTTTTCAACAGTCATCGTTCGCTGATTTGCTGGTAGGAATCGCTACCGATTAGGTAATGATTTTGTGATTACATTTCTCATAAATATTTTAAGATGAAGATTTGGAATTTGCAATGTAACCATTTTATCCTAACACTAATAAATACATTAATAAGTACACTTAATAGCACTAATAAATAGTTCAAAAGTATTAAATAATACTTGCCTATTTCGTTTTAATAAATGTCTATTCTGTAAAAAAATATTTGTATCATAAAACTATAAATCTATGAAGATGCCCAGTTATTAAATTTTAAAGAAATATATTTTTCACATAAGAAATTTGGAAAAGAATAGGCCAAACGATTTTGCAATTAAATTTCTCGTAATTGCTTTAAGCACATACTCTATGGTTTTAAGGTGAAGATTTGGAATTTTCAATATAACCATCTACTTCTGTTTTGTCTTGGGTGGAAAGTAGATTAAAAAAAATTAGTTTAAAATTTTCTTCTAACATTAATAAATAACTGAAAAACATTAAATAGTAATTACATATTTCACTAACATAAATGCGTATCCAATGGAAAAATATTTGTATCATCAAACTATAAATCTATGAAAATCCCCAGTTATTACAATTAAAAAAAAGATATTTTCACATAAAACATTTGAAAAGGAAAAGGCCAACCGATTTTTCAATTAAATGTCTCGTAAATAATTTAAGATGAAGATTTGTAATTTGCAATATAACCAACTACTACTGTTTTGTTTTGGGTAGAATGTAGGTTTAAAGATTAAATTTAAAATTTTCTTCCAACATTAATAAATAGCTCAAAAATAATAAATAGTAATTACATATTTCACTTACATAAATGCGTATCCAGTGGAAAAATATTTGTATCATCAAACTATAAATCTATGAAAATCTACTGTTATATTTTGAAGAAAGATATTTTCCACAGAAGAAATTTGAAAAAGAAAAAGCCTCTAATTGAAAGAAAATATAATATAAAATGGGAAGAAAGTCATCATTATTTCTGTTGAATGCAGAAAAATAAAACGCTAAAGCGCCTGATCCTAAAAGAAAATCCATCTATTAAAAGATTCATTGTATCAAACTAAGAATATAATGTGGCAGTGTAAGTAAAATAATTCAAAGTTTAAGATGTTTAAGCTTACTGTTTTTCCGATTTGCCAAAACATATTTCCAAAGTAGTAGAAAATTATATGAAAAATACCTAGATGGTGATAAATTAAATTTTAGTGACTGTATTAAATAATCAAAAATTTTCCGTTGATCAAATAACGCAAGCTACCGTATCAAATTAAATCATCAATATGTAGAAAAATTCCAAAACGTATTCATCTAAGTAGCACGATTTTGGTTTCATGGTCATAAATATAAACCCAAAATATAAACAACGTTTGAATCACTTTACTATCAGCAAAATGTTTTAGAATCTTTTTTAAAGAAGAAAAAGAACGCCAAAAACATGAGAAGTATGTAACTTCATAAAATATTTTCATTTTAGCTTCTTTTGTTTCTTAAAACGAACTTTTTACGAGACTTTAGAAAGCGATTCAATAGGAGTATATAAAATTGACATGGCAGTGGAAAAGTTTCGTTAGATGAAAAATTGCATGTCTTGAAAACTTTGCTGTCATGGAATTTGAGTTAGTATTATAATCAAGAACCAGGGTAATAAAAATATAAGCTTTTATGCATAAGAATGACCTAAATCGCTTTCATAAAATTCCAATGACTAAAACAGTTGTATTTTTGACACTTTTGTTCAATACGTAGGTGTGATGAAATAGCATAAAAATGATTTAAATTAGAAGATTGGAAGTTCGAAGTAGCTCAAATACTCCTCGGATCTTCGCATTTCTTTTTGAAGGGGTGAGGAGAAAGACCGCTCAACCAATCGAGGGTCAGATTTTGTTTTTGTTTTTGCCCTATGTCAGCCAAGAGGTATTTTTTAGGTAAGCAAGTGATTGAATCCTTCAGTATCGTAAAATTATTTTGAAAAACCCAATGATTCTGAGCTCCATACTTCTAGACAGAGAATTAAATTTGGAGTGTAATATTTTAAAACTTAAATAACTTGAATTGCGTTTTGTCTTTTAAAATTCCAAGATGAAATGATGATCCTTGTTTCGAGACATAAAACTCTCCCGGAAGGGGTAGGTTCTTTTTGAAACTTGAAAAAATAATATAGAAATACAATAGTCTAGCATATAACACTACTGGGTTTTAAAATAATAGAATAACTGCATCATAAACAAATATGTTTACACAAGAATTTTATTTTACTTTGAGAACAATACATTTAATCCTTAAAAATAAAATTTGTGCACAAATTAGATACAAAATAAACAATTTTTAAAATATTTTAAAAGTATACATCCATAATAAGGGTACATTATTGGGGCTAATTAAATGGGTTGATGGAAATAGTCTACTTAAAAGTAAAAAAAATCTTGATTTTTCTATTTCTACTCTATACTAATCATGTGCTCTTTAGAAAAAAAGAGGGGAGTGAAACACCATATTTAACATACTCGTACGCTGCTAAGGATTTGTGATGTTTTTAACTTTATTCAACTATATTCATCATTTGATGAATCCACTAAATAGTTGAAAACACCTGGATATGTGATCTTTGGCCAAAATCTAACATCAGAAATTCAGTAATCATTTGCAATTAAATATAGATCCATGATATAATAAAATTCACCTGTTTTTACTTGGAGCATAAGTTTTGAAATATACCTAAGTTTAAATTCAAAATCTACGGCATACTTTGATAACTTTTTAGCTACTAAACTGTAGATACGATCATTTACAGCCATGTTAAAGTAACTAATGCTTTGCCAGACCGTACGAAGCAAGAACTGAACAAGAATTGAGTTGTGACCTGCTGCTTGAAAATCTCCTATTTTTAGTATTCGAATTTCTTTGTTTGTTTCATATTTATTATGGTGTAACAATTTTACAATGCTGTAGTCACAATTCTATTTTTAAAACTCTGAGTAAATGGTTTTACAGAGTATCTAACGTATTAAGGACGATAAACAGAATTTGCAGATTCTGTATTAGCCGCAATCCACACAAGAAATTTCGCCCTAACGTATTATGTTTTGTTCCACAAATAGTATTAGTATTATTCCATTGAGGTATTTAAAATTATTATTTATCGTAAGGTAGGTATAACATAATAATGACAGTTTTCAGTATTGTTTTATTTTAATTTATGCAACAATTGGTCAGATTACGAAGTTTCAATTTTAAACCTATTGTTTTCATTTCGATGACTAAAATGCAGTGTCCTTTCTCCTTGGTTATCGTCCTGCTTTAACTCGATTATTGCATCATGCTTAAAGCCAATTTCACTGATATCAATATCAGAGCAAAAATAAACAGTGTATGGATTTGGGCATCGACAAGAATTAAAACACTATGCCTTGTATATACACTGTCCCAATAAGTACATGGACACCTATGCAAATGACGATATCTGCGGTCCTGAGGTAAGTCGGGGCCTCTGCCGGTATACATCGTGTAGGAAATAGCATCAGCATTAGTCGAAATTCAAGAGGCCGTGCAGTTCGGAGCTCTCTTATTTCGAGAAATGTATAATTATCGGGTATCACAAATGTGGCCGATCCTTAAGGGACATATCTAGTGATCTGAAGTACCCAAAATCGACAGTGGTCTATGTGATTAAGTAGTGGAAGGTGAGCGGAAATCGTCGGAATGTGCCCCTGAGTCTACAGACCAACGAAACTGGGAGATAGAGACCAACGAGTGCTGTCCAGAGAAATTCGGAAAAACCGCACCCAACCAATGGCGTTCATCCGCGAGGAGTATCAACAGGCATCCGGGAGTATTGTTTCAATGAATACCATCCTTAAGGAAGTACATCTGCTTTGTTTTCATGGTCGTGCTGCTGCCCATAAGCTTTTGATCACAAAGTCCTACCACGCTGCTCGCTTAATGTGGTGTAAAGCACATTGAAATTGGACCGTAGATCAATGGAAAAGTGTTCTTTGGAGAGACGAATCAAGGTTCACCCTTTACCGTTCGGATGGCAAGGTCTGGGTCTGGTGTCTGCCTGAAGAACGTCTCCTGCCACAATGCATTGCGCCAACAGTCAAGTTCGGCGGAGGTGGAATTATGGTGTGTGTGTGTGTGTGTGTGTGTGTGTGTGGAGGGGGTTCTCCTGGTATGGACTGGGACTCTTGTTCTCCATTCATGGTAACCTCAACGCCGAAGCCTACTGTACTATTTTGGATGACAATGTCCTTCCTACGTTGTGACAGACAATGCCAGTTGTCATGTTTCGAGGTTAACGGAGGGTTGGTATGGTGCCAGTGGAGTTCATTGAATGTACTGACTTTCACAGAGTCCAGAGTTGAACCCTATCGAGAAAATCTGGGACGAGTTGGATCAACGAATTAAGGGGTGCACTACCCGTCTAAAATCGGGGAAGGAACTTGTATGTCTACTCGAAGCCGAGTAGATAACAATACCACTAGCTGTAATACAAAGACTTGCGGAAATTATTCCCCGGAGTGTTCACCCTGTAATTGCCTCTCGTGAAGGCTCTACGAAATATTGATTTTGAATAAAGTTAGTTTTTCTTTTCTATCACAGATGTCCAATTACTTATTGGTAGACAGTGTATTTTTGAAATATTCATCTAATATCGAGAAGTGGTAGATGCGCTTAAATCATCCATTACAGTAATTGCCACCATTTTGGTATTCTGTTTGAAGTTCATGGAGATCAAACTGCTTCTTTGACTTTAAAAAAATTAATTTACCATAATTGACACCATAATATTAATTTTAGCGATCTGCGTAATCGCGAATCGATAATAATCGAAATCGCTAAAAATAGAACGTAAATTACAGGATATGCTGCACCTTATAATTGTTCACATCCAAAAACACTTTGATTTCAACAATTTTCCAGTTTTAGAGAAAAGAGAACCTACGAAATAAACATGCTGGTCATGAACTTCCTTAAAAGTAAATATTTCAATAAAATAAACCGGCCGGAATTATAAGCAAAGTTTGAAAATAAGTATTTCATTATATATGTTCAGTATTGTGGACGAAATTATAAATTAAAGTTCTCTATCTAGTTTAACTATGTGCCAAATAACAGAATTTAATTTCGAAATATGAGTTCAAGAGATTCAAACTACTTGTATCGTAAAATGTAAATCCGAAATAGTTATTTCGATCAGAAAATAGGGAATTTAATCGGAATTCTTCTGCGTGCAGCTATGTTGTAGAATTTGTCACCTATAAACAGACCTCGGTTTCTAACTTAATTAGAGAAAATTAGTATTTCATTCTTGTTAAGTACGCTTTTGTTTCGATTATAATTTATCTTACGATTTTTTAAAATTTCTTTTAAAAGGAATTATGAAACTATTTTCTTTTCATTTAAGAAAAACAAATCTGAAATTTTTATATTTAGTACAAACAGAGGCTATTAGAAGGATAAAGTATCTGTATTAAAATTAAAGTGGAAAAAGACCATAAGATTTATCTACCACTATTTGATTTACAAGGTATTTACAGGATATACATTAGCGACAACAAAACGACCTAACCGCCACCACTATTAGCGGTTGGTGCTGAGTATTTATACCCGTCAGGAAACTCACTGTCGTCTTCTTATTTCCGGAAATTTGCATTTTCCCCATGGTGAAATTTGCATATCACAGAGTAGAAGATGCAACCATGGTGAAAGTGGTTTACATTGAAGAGTGACTCCACAAAATAAAAACAACGCATTTAATGACAAAAAAAATTAATAAAATTTTTTAGATAGGGCTTATTGGTCGAAGGAGAACTTCGACTGTTGAGACTTATTTGTAAGCTCTGATAAAGTGTCGTCTTTGTGTCTACAAAACAGCTGTTTATAACTAGTTTATACTTAATTTTATGTATAAATAACGTTGATATTTTTATAAATAATAAAGATTTTTAACATTACAAATAATTTTGGGACCATTGAACAGAGATCTTAAATTTGAAAATTTATCTCACCTATCTCGCAGTTTTCTTTTTTTATTATGATAGTTGATTGAGGTCAATATTTTGCCACAAGAAGATTAATGAGAATGTTCATTTCCTATTAGTAAGTGTTTCTTGATTGATTGAAGACCTTTATGGCACTATGAACTTTGAATTTTAGATTGAAATTCCTAATGGAATTGAAAGAGTTATGTTGTTATTTCTGCTACCACTTTTTCAAATCCAGCACGACGGAGTCATACGCTACTTGTATTACAACAAAGGGTTGCGACTTATGCTCAAGTGGGACCTCGTAATTTAGAAGCTGGGACGAAGCAGAAGGCCCATAAGCTTTGCATGCCAACCCGAGGGGTATTGATTGAGAACTTGGAGGACATTGGGACCACGAAGCTATTTACGTGACCCAGTCACTTTTAACGAACACGGGGAACATAGGTCGGCTCAGGTTTCGAACCCGCAACCCTCCAGTTACTAGAGAGTTGCCTTTGCCGATCGTGCTACAGGGGCTCTAAATTTCATCTAAAGCAAGGCATTAGAAAGGAATTATAAAGTTAAATTTGGCGACTCAATGACATTCTTGGCATATTTTTCAGGTCACATGACGTTTCCTTCCTTTATACATTTTGTTACACAATTTTCGTAGGTCCTCGTAATATTGAAGCAGGGACCAAGCAAAAGACCCATAGACGTGGCCTACAACTCCAGAGGTATTGACTGAGAACTTGGAGGACATTGTGACCACTGACATATTTAAGGCTCCCCAGTCACTTTTAATGAACATGGTGAAACTTAGGTCGGCTTCTTTTTGTATGTCCGAAATAACCGCAAACCCTAGTATACCAGAGCGTATTTCGGTTTGAGCTAACCTACTCTGAGAGTGTTATAATCCATTGAAATTCAAAGAATTAATGTTCCCTCTATATAGTTGTCCCAGTTCGGTTAAATGCATCAGTATTTCTCTCAAGAAAGATGTTAGGTAAACAGGGAGTGGGAGCTTAAAGATTGAAGCACATCTGTGTATTAGACTTAGTTCTTAAGAAACATTAACTTTGTACTTATCTAACTTCAGCTCAATATTAGAAAACAAATGCATAATAAATGTAGAAACAAGATATTAAGCTTTATCTAAATTCTGAATGTAATGTCTGAAGCGTATAGATATATTCTAGTAAATATGTAGTTATGTAGATAAAAGCACTCACTTCAGAATACTTAGCATATAAAATTTTTACAAAACATTTTTACGAATGCATCACAAATGGCTCATGCGTCTTATGAGCATATAACGTGCATTCTAACAGTAAAAATATAAACATAAGGGCCTTATCACATGTCAACATATATATTTTGACAAAGCACTGGATTTAATTTATGATTCCTTATCTTGAAGAAAGAATAAACGGATTTCTGGGGTTACAGTGAAATATTTTCAAGCAGTTATTTTAGTTTACTTTGGTTCAGATTAATGAATGATGCAGCTTTTAACTCGTTGAAAACTTTTCTTTACTAGAAGTTATAAGACTTATTTTTCAACAGGTAAAGGAATCCTAAACTAAATCGTATGTTTTTCAACACGTATATGTTGGCATAGGATAAAAACTTTACACAGTTATATCCTTTGGTTTATAATAAAATATGAGAAGCCAAAGAGATTAAGTCCATTTTTTTATATTTTCTAATGTTTCTCAATTTAAATGGAATAAATAATATTCTGTTTAGCCTTTAAAGAGCTCACTCGTTGATTTGAGAATGAGTAAGAAAGTATATTAAATAACATTATCAATTATTGAAAAGTGTTAAAAATTAATGTATTTTAAATCATTAACTATTTCGGCATTTTCACGAACTAACAGCATTATATTTTGTGCGACATATATATAAAACATTTACATGCATTTTTAGTTCTTTAATAATTTAAGGGGTAAATTACATTGTATTTTTCGATTTTATTAATGCAAAATAACATCTAAAAGTATATAATTTCTTTTATGCTATTTTTTAGCGTGAAGGTACAACAAATTGGAAATACAAATTGGAAATTATTACATAATAAATTTAAGTCACTAAATGATACTTCTAATTAGTAATACTGTCTTATATAAACACTTTCCCTCAACAACTCAATTTAAGCATTTAATATTTAATAAATGGCATTGATTTTATTCCTGATCAAAATCTTGAAACAAAATAAAAATTGCACTGACATATTTCTTCGAAATGGCCTAATAACTTCATATATCTAATACTGCTTTCACGCGATAAGTTCATTATTGGTGTATTTGAGTTTCATTAAATTGCAGGATAGGAAGTTAATAAGGGAGGCTGCACGTAGTCACGTATTTGTATGCATTTTTCATGAAAGGTGGAGTTATTTTATGTTCACACTAGCGACTGGAAACACTATCCATGTAAAGTATATTTATTACGAGATAATAATACGGGAATGCATTAAAAATGACAAATGCAACTCTGTCGAAAATTTAATCTGTTTTTAAACTCTAGAAACTATAACAACCTAGAACTTTTATAGTGTGAAATGGGCGTTGTTCATATAGTTACTAATATAAACGACATGCTTAACCAAAACATTAACATGCATTAACTTATTAAAAGTGGAAAAAATGTAAACATGTCAGAAAAAATACATGGTATACTTCCATTGCAGTTAATTAGGATGATTATTTCTCTTAGTGAAACAAAGACATTAATACACCATAAAAATATTAATTATACACTGATAAGCTATAAAAAGATTTAGTGATTTACAAGAAATTGTACACAGCAGTCGATATTGATTTATATGAAGCACTTTGGTCTACTATTTTTCTTGTTTTCCTGTTTATAAGACCTGGATATACTGATTACAGCCGAATCGGAATGGCTACGGACATCCATGCCTTTGACGGAACTCGAACCCACGAACACCGGGGAATTTATCTAAGTTGTTTATTTTGGAATAAAGACAGTGGATATAATTTAAAGACTGGAATAAATGACAATTTTATAAATACATTAGCATGGCAAATAGCAAGTAGAGACCAAGAGAATTAATTGCTAAAACTAAAATGGCAAAAGCCGTAATGAAAACGTATTAACACAAAGAGCAATTTGTCGCAACGTCACGAACTACTACCAACTACGAACTACGAACTATTCATTTTCAGTTTTACAACAGCCAATAGACAAACAATAAACTGCCTTTCCGTTTGAAACTAAAGCCAGAATTGTCAGAAATTGAGATTTGCCCTACTGCGTGAAATCGTCTTATTGTGTGAAATTGAGTACTCAGTCGACATATTCGAAAATTTTCAATTGAAAGAAGTAGGAGTAAATACTTATGTTGAATAAATGTTGAATTATGTTATAAAGAGTTCTTAAAATAATAACTTTTGTTGAAATTTGGAATTGTGGGAAAAAAAAATAAAACGAAAGGAAACGTAGAAATACTTCCAAATGTAGATGAAATTTCTGTAATCTTGAAGACAAAATACAGATTTAAACTAAATATAGAAAAATACTCAGAGTGTCTATTTGTGAAATCAATCCTCCCTTTATTATCAATACCTTTCCATCACTCCCCCCAATTTAGTATAATTAAGCCCCTAAGAGCTGGTTTAAGCTAACTGAGACGGTTTTGGTCGATAACCAGCTGTAGTGCTTAAGAAGAAGAACAGCGGTAGTTCTCCAACTGGGTGACATATATGAAAGGTTTCGCTACAATAATCAAAGTTCTGAAATATTAACACATTCTTTGAGGGACACGTACTAGTACCTTTTCTGACGATTGATACTTGAGCACGGGTGACGAACTAGTATATTTTCTGACGATTGATACTTGAACGCGGGTCACGTACTAGTACGAGTTAGTATAACAACAGGGTTAGTTTGAGGGTACAAAAATAATGGTATATACAGGAAAACGAAGCCGAATATTCTTGTCTGCTACATAGATTCTGGAAAAATTTAGAAAAATAAAAACTAGTCTTTACATTAGACTGATGTAAAATCTAGTTTGCTGAATCACAGAACGGGAAAAAATTAAAATTATATACTACTATTTATATTTGATTTTTTATATTTACGATACTATTATAAATTTATCCACTAAACAATATACTTTTTGTTAAGAAAAATCGTATGGTTGTTACTTATGGTTATGGTTATATATACATACATATATATAAACAATATATATTTATGTATATATTTATTATGTATATATGTTATATATATATATGTATATATGTATATATGTATATATATGTATATATATTATGTATATATATATATATATATATATATATATATATATATATATATATATATATATATATATATATATATATATATATATATATATATGTATATATATATGTATATATATATATATATATGTATATATATGTATACATATGTATATATATGTATATATATGTATATATATGTATATATATGTATATATATATATATGTATATATATATGTATATATATATGTATATATATGTATGTATATATATATGTATATATATATGTATATATATATATGTATATATATATATATTATATATATATGTATATATGTATATATATATATATATATATATATATATATATATATATATATATATATATATATATATATATATGTATATATATATATGTATATATATATATATGTATATATATATATATATATATATGTATATATATGTATATATATGTATATATATATATGTATATATATGTATACATATGTATACACATGTATATATATATATATATATGTATATATATATATATATATATATATATATATATATATATGTATATATATATATATATGTATATATATATATATATATATATATATATATATATATATATATATATATATGTATATATATATATATATATATATATATATATGTATATATATATTTATATATATATATATATATATATATATATATATATATATATATATATATATATACATATATACTATTTCTATTCATATATTTGTTTATATATTCCATTATAAAATACTAAAATTTGGTTAAAGAATTAAATAATTTTCGATCTATTGAGATTTAACTGAATAACCCAATTCACGCGCAAACCGCCAGCTCCCGGTACAATTCCGCTGAGAAATCTACCCTCACACAATGTGTTAAAAACATCGGACTATAACCTAGCAGTAGATTCTGACACTACTAAACTCAAACTGTATCTAAAAATGTACATACATTAGTTAACATTTTAGGCTATCGTAGCTTTTCAACTGAAACAATGCAAATGCAGACACAAAACAAATAAAATGAAGGTTGTTAATAGAATGAGGCTGTTTACTGTATAATATTTTGCCATCTGAAAGAGGATTAAATATTGTCCTCATAAAATTTCACAAAATAAAATTTTAAGATACCATTTTAAAGACTTAATCACTCGTCAGCATCTACGTGTTGAAAAACCAACAGATTGAGTTTACTTTTCCTGTTCCTGTTGAAGAACACTCGATTTCTCACGTGATACTTAAACACTTTTTTAAATAAAAATAAATTGCTTGAAAATATTTCGATTTAACATAAGAAATTCGCACATTCCACGCCTGGAAAAAGAAACATAAGATGAATCTATTGTTTTATCGATACATGCATGTCAACGTGTGATAAAGCCGTTAGTGACTAAATTTTGATTGATATTTCATACGAAATAGTTTTCTTGAAATAGCGTTATTCCAAATGTTTCTAAAATAGGCAACATTGGAATTCCTGTAAAGTTATTTAAACGCGAGGCAAAGTAAAGTATTCTAATTTGACTATCCGGGAAAGCGTTTTCAATATTTAGGTGTATGATCGAGGAAGGCAACGGCGTTCTCACTTTAATAATTTCCCCGCACGTTACAGTTTAAATTTAACAAATGAAATAAAACTTTCGATTCAGTTAATGCTTCAGGGTTTATAAGGAATGTTTAAGTGAAATTTTAAATAATAAATGGGCTGTGATTGTATTACTTCTTAGGTCGTTTAACGAATTTTCCCTGGAAGTACTTAAATAACGTTTTTGATTCTTTAACTCTGCAATAGATACTGAATCGAATATAAATGTAAAATTACTATAAATTTTAGCACAATAGTAATTTCATCTGTAACGTAGAACTCTGTACTATTATAAATTTTTATTACTACTGCTATAACACTATAATAAATTTCAAGGTATAAATTTATGTTGTTTACGATGTTGAAAATAAAACTGAATTTCACTTTTACAAAAAATAATTAACTATGACATACAATATTAGAATATAGAGTAATAATTGTCTGTCGGGTGTTTGATATAACAACTGCCTGCGTTTTTATTTAAGGACGGATAAAATGTATAGAATATTTTAGATCGGTTATTTAGAAGATAGGTAGCACTTTAATGAGCCAGTGGCTTTTTAGGGAAAGCCGTCGATATCATAAATGTGAAATTGTGAGTTTAATTCTCAAGTTGCCAAAGATTTACCTTGTTTATTAGCTGAAGCATGTAAATTAGGTTAGTAGTCAGTTAATGTCCTCTAAGTTCTGAAACGATATCTCTGGAATTTGAAGGCCAAACTTAAAGGTCTTGTCTTAGGTGTTTGGTTCTAAATTACAAGGTAATGTTACTGGCATACGCACGATTCCTTATACAACATGTGCTTCCTAGGTAGTATTAGATCTTTTCTATGCTGATCCGGTATTTGAGACCCCACAGCACTTCACTAAACACCAATACGCCCCGACAGAAAAAACAACAGCTATATAACTGCAGCTGACATACGAGAAATCCGTCATGGTCCGAGATTAATTTTGTCCAACTCGGTACAGAGCAAACTTTACAGAGTTAACCTCAAGACTACGAAGAAGGACGGAAGACCCAGATCACTCAGGTGAACCCCGGGTGCTTGAAACCCATATATACCTAAAGGAGGTATACCCCTGACGTTGTCTCTCATTTAGCACTACACAGAGTACAATTGCAGCTTGAGCTCATGGCCTCTAACTCGAGAGATAATGTACCCCTCAGCTAGTACTAAATTAACTAAGAGATTCGATGTCATGTTTGAAATAAAAATATCTGTTTATATTTCCAGTTGAATTAGGAATATTTAGTCACACACATGTATATGTATACGTGAGTGTACACTAAAGAGCCAAAACATGTTCACTTTGTAGCTTAAATATATTTTTATTTCCAAATATATAGCTTGCCATTTCTATTTTAAATTCGGTCTTATTAAGACCACTCTTAAGCTCACACTTTCTAGTAAAGTTTCTGACTTAAGAGGCATCTGTAAACTAATATTTTATTACCCCTTTTCCTTTATGTTGCATTTATATTGCTAAATTTGGTGAATTGGTAACATTCATGGCACATATTACAGGTCGCGTGATATTCTACTCCATTACACAGATCCATTACAAAATTTTCACTACTGAGGTGAACTCAAAATTGACATATTCACTAAA
Organism: Pardosa pseudoannulata; assembly: GCA_032207245.1. Lineage (NCBI taxonomy): Eukaryota > Metazoa > Arthropoda > Arachnida > Araneae > Lycosidae > Pardosa > Pardosa pseudoannulata. Next base: position 120,056,148 of record CM063504.1, on the reverse strand, counting down.
ATATTTACGGTTTTTGTTGTTTTGGTAAAAATGTTCCCCTTGTGTTCCAGAATACATCTTAATACCTTTGTTTTTAATTTAAATCTTAATACTCCCTTATACTATTTTTGTCGCAGTAACAACCCACCTGTACCCCCTTTTTTTACTATTTCTAGAATTCCCAAACCGTTAAAAATATTAAAAACTTAAGTTAAAATATAGTACCATATCTTCTCCTAAGATTGGGAAATTTTCCAGATAAAACTTATTATAAGTTTTTATACTTAATCTTGTATTTCAGTTAAAGAAAATTATATAAAGGATTATACATTTTCTTTTTGTCGTTTTTAAGTATTTCCTTTATTTCTCATTTATTTTTTTCAAGATTTTACCTTTTTGGAGTCTTTTTGATCCCTAGCAACAAATACGCGCTTAGAGTGAGCTTTAATCATATTTTTTTCTTAGAAATTTTATTTTATATGATTACATCTAAAATTTATTGTTTTTAAAAATATTTTCTTGGGATCTAAATTAATTATTTAAAAATTTGTTTTACAGATATATCCTACATATTTAAAACTCCCAAATAAAAGTAGATTTTGCAAACACAAACCATACACTGGACAATGTTTGAAGCAATTTTATTTTTAAAAATGATAAGCTATGAGAAGATTAAATCTTTCCATTTACGTCTGAAAAATAACAATACAATATTTAATTTTCCACTATTTCTTTCCCTATATTTCTGGAAAGATGCAACGGTAGCTCACTCCGCAACGGCGTCGATCTCATAAATGGAGTGTTTTGAGTTCGACGTTTGAGACTTTGAGATAACCTCTGTGGTCATTAATGACAATTAAAATGGCATGTATCTGGGGTACATAAAATAGGTTCGGAGTCGTAATGCCCTTTAAGATCTTACATGATAGCTCTGGAGGTGACTAGCTAAGCTGGGGGATGGACTACGGCTTGGCCCCTGCTTCTAAATTACGATGAGCCAGTGGAGGCAATGTCATTAGTATCTGTAGCATTTCCTAGGCTACTCGTGTTCCATGGTTGGGGCTAAATGGGTAAGAGCTTCGAAGCCGTGTTTGGCATTGTTAAATATGAGGTAATTACATGTTCTTCTCCCTTTTTACTGAGCGTAATTTGATAATCCCATGTGATTACTAACAGTGTAACCGGGACTCATTTCAATTCCTTTCAATTTATTTTTCCCTGTTAAATTGTGACATCACTCTTTAGTTATCCTTCCTCGGAACATTTCTTTTGGCAACAATTAATATTCACGTGTTTTACAAACCAGGAAGTATATAACCCGTCACATGTTTGCCGGTGTATGGGAGTTGTTAGGATAACGTACTCCTCAGGTCGCCTTCGAACGCAAACTATGTGCACTTGTTTGCTATGTGAACTTGTGTTTTTCTTTCGATGGTCTTATGCTTTTTTTAATAAAAAGCAAGTTGTTTTCTTAATACCATCAGCAAGTCTGTGTTTTTTCCTCTGCTGAAAGCTATTACTTCTGCTGAACATTGTTACGAGCCTCTTGATCGTAATAGGAATCAATATATCTGTCTGTATTACCAGTTGCATTTAAAAATATTTGTGAAAACATCTACAATTTTGAAAATATTTGTCATGATCAGCGCTAGTGCAATAAAGTGAACAACATATTCTTCTCAAAAGTTTAATGTTTTCTCTTTATCTAGAGTCTAAACGGTGAGGCCTCATACATACGTCATCATAAAAAAAAAACACAAAACCACCTGACTGAAACATAACCATCAGCTAGTGAAAAGATCTTTAGTGTTAAAAATATTGTCTATATTCCACGCTAACTCCACATATCCCCTATAAAATAATAGCTTAAGTTATCTGTCCGTTTGTCCTCGAATTTATGAAACGGTTGGATAGAGGTATCCATATTGGATTCTTGATGAGGATAGGGTTAGCAAAATTCAAAGAAACTAAATTTTATGTTTTTCTAAACTATCCTTTCTAAAATAAATTGGTATAAATATGCTCGAAATACGTTCGAAATCCCCTCCTTCCATTCTTTTCGAGCATTTAATGCCATCATTTCAAGACCTATTTTCTCTGGTTACGAGCAGAAGATTAAATTTATCAATTCATCACATTATAAATAGATGCACAGCAAAAAACAAAAAATACTGTAGTCTTTAAAACTTTCGAAATCTACCCCTTCCTTCCTTTTCGAGCATTTTCTTGTATTATTTTAAGCCCTATTTTTCCCGGTTAAGAGCAGTCCATAAAATCTATCACATAATAAATAAGTAAAAATAACATTTTTTTCTAGCATTAAGATGCCATTCCTTTGACCATGTCATTTAACCGTTTTTATTTTAAATTAATTAAATATGACTAAATAATTTTCTTGTTTATTTGGCTTAAATAATAGATTAGGTTTATAGTGATAATTTTAAATTTAATCATGGATTACTTTTTGTTGCAACATAATTCTCAGTCAAAAACAAACCATTTTTTTTTACTTGCCTTATAGGGTACTTCACAATTCTGTAAAATTAAAAATTTTACTGATCCTGTATATGACGGGCTATATTCTAGTACGTAATTAATATTTTAATACGTATCTTGAATATCAGATACAAGCTATATTATACTTGATCAGTAACCAGGTTCTAGAGATCTAAATACCTTTTTAACAGTAATCAGGATTTTGCAGTTCGAGTATCATATTTTATTAGTGGACTATTGTGGGATTATACCTGACTTATATACGCCAACTAATAAGCATTTTTTTTAGATCTTTCGAGAGTGTAGAGTAGTTGCAGTAGACTTTCTCATGGAATGTTGTTTTTCCTTCTGTAAAGTAGAGGAGAGGTCTAATCTGAGATCAAGTGGTGTAAAGGACTAGAAAAAAAGGAAGTCATGTGTATCAAATCAATATATCAAACTATAAATATCAAAATGATTTTTTTTTAGAATTATTAAATTATAAAATGTTGCAAAGAGGTTGTTGATGGGGCGTTGACTTAACGCTCCAGTGCTCTTCATAACCAAAAATAGTTTTATAGAAGCTTAAATAACGAAGTACCAATACAAATCTTAGTATTGGCTTAAATAATAGATTAGGTTTATAGTGATAATTTTAAATTTAATCATGGATTACTTTTTGTTGCAACATAATTCTCAGTCAAAAACAAACCATTTTTTTTTTACTTGCCTTATAGGGTACTTCACAATTCTGTAAAATTAAAAATTTTACTGATCCTGTATATGACGGGCTATATTCTAGTACGTAATTAATATTTTAATACGTATCTTGAATATCAGATACAAGCTATATTATACTTGATCAGTAACCAGGTTCTAGAGATCTAAATACCTTTTTAACAGTAATCAGGATTTTGCAGTTCGAGTATCATATTTTATTAGTGGACTATTGTGGGATTATACCTGACTTATATACGCCAACTAATAAGAATTTGTTTAGATCCTTCGAGAGTGTAGAGTAGTTGCAGTAGACTTTCTCATGGAATGTTGTTTTTCCTTCTGTAAAGTAGAGGAGAGGTCTAATCTGAGATCAAGTGGTGTAAAGGACTAGAAAAAAAGGAAGTCATGTGTATCAAATCAATATATCAAACTATAAATATCAAAATGATTTTTTTTTAGAATTATTAAATTATAAAATGTTGCAAAGAGGTTGTTGATGGGGCGTTGACTTAACGCTCCAGTGCTCTTCATAACCAAAAATAGTTTTATAGAAGCTTAAATAACGAAGTACCAATACAAATCTTAGTATTGGAATAGATATTTATAGCCACTTTAACC
>CM063504.1:120044856-120047356 GCA_032207245.1 Pardosa pseudoannulata | reverse complement strand
CCCCCCACAAACAATGAAAACGATATCATACTTAAGGGCTACAAATGCGGCCTGAGCCGGTCATTTACTGCTCCTTCTTCCATTAACGTCCTGACGTATGAATTTCGCCACGGATCTACTTTATGCCACTTTTAGTTTATACGTAATACACCCATTTAGTACCTATGACAGTTCATGACGTTACTATAAAAAAAAAGTTTTTGAAATCTTTCAGATAGACGCAAAACTTAATAATCGAGTTTGATAACTCCTTATCATCTCTGAGTACAAATTAATAAATCTGAAATGAAGATTGGTGTAACAATAAACAAATCATTATAACTGTAACTGTTATCAGTTTTGCAAGTGATATAGGTTTTCTGACATGTTTGAGAGGGGAAGGTTTTGTGTAATTTAAATGTTTAGTATTAAAATATACTCATCATGGATTTTTTTTCTTCTCATTATTAAACACACCAGAAAAAGTTTGTAATTAACATTCAGCAAACATGCCTAAGGAAATACCTGCATAAATCAGCTTGATATTTATAAATCTTTCCAACTTTTTCATTGATACAAGGGTGTCTCTGTTTCATCACATCCAAATATTTATCTAAACTGTGATAAAGAATATGATTATGATCTTCACTTCCTGGTTTTTATACTTAAATGTATGTGTATTTTTTTTTGAAAGACCGGAGGAGATGTAACGATAAGTTACATTCGGCTCAGCTTTTTTTACCTCTTCCCGTGATTCATCGTCAATGCCATAAAGAACAGGACCGGTTTGAACTATAAGAAACTTCAGACATCTCCCAACCAATAGAAGGGCCCGTTGGTTTGGCTGGATTCCCCCCCCCCCTCTGTTCTTGAAGGGACCCTGTTTTTTTCTCCTTGTGGCAGTGTGATCATTTTAGAGGACAAGGTTGTCACCAGAGGAGAGAAGATGATGAACGCTGCTGATATCCTGGACTTGCGGGATAGACATTTTAGAGCGACATGAAAAAAAGAGAAAAGCTATATTTGCGAGACCGAATCCAGAATAGTCTTCTATATCTATAAATGATAAGTTGTATTCCAGTTGTATTTCTTAGGAATTTAATTTTATAAAATTATTTAATCAAGACATATTTGTCCATGTGTTTTTTAATGAGTTACAATTTCTTCTTTCTCAAACACTAGGCCAGCGTAACATTATATTTTACATTTAGTTAGTGGGATTTTGTCTAGACACTCACACATTTCGCCGATTACATAAGAAAATTAGCCACTATTTTTTAGTTACTGGCTAATAAGAGAACCTAAGGGATTTGCAGTCATAGCTCCATTAAAAGCTAAGAGAGAAGTCTAACGTTGTGGAACTTTAAATTTATTGAGGCAATGTTTTTTACAAGGCAAGAATTTTGCATCGAATGCTACAAAAAAAATGCATCATTCAAGATGCAGCACTTGAAAGTGAATGACGTGATTTCATTCCCATGAGATCTACAGATTACTCAGAGTTATTTGAGAGTTAGGAATGAACTTTGATTATTTAACCCTCAGTATGAGCAGCCTTTCCTAAGGATTTAACTGTGAGATATTTACCACAAAACAGTTCACTCCGCGACAGTAAAAGGAAAAAAAGAGAGAGAAAATAACTATGAGTCATTCTTTAAAATGTCCAATGTTTTAAAAAATTTAAAATGAATTCCTGGAAGATGGTAGTATTATGCTAGTCGCTAATAGTGTTAAAATACAAGAAAAAAGTGAAAGCTAGTGAAAAAAAATTTAAAAAGATAACCAAAACTAAAACGAAGCCCTATATTTGTTGAAGTTATTTGGGTTCCAAAATAATATGAAGAAGTTACTTTTACACAATTAAACTTGTGAGATGGGGGAGGGGTCCCCAAGCATGGGTCCAGCCCAGGAAGTGAAATGAAACTAATGTTTGACGTTTTAGGTATTTGGATTTGTTCTATTATGTACTGAAAAGCATTACAAACAACTTGAAAAGCATTTTGCATTTAAAAATAACAAAAGATAGGAAGATAAATTTACAACAAAAAGATAACTTTGTAGCAGTGAAAAATTACTTATTGAAAGTTAAGCTATTATCACTTCATCTTTAAAACGAAATTTAGATTTAACAATTTCAAAAATTTATTTACAGTACAAATTATAGGCTTGACCATTTATCTGATGCTAGTGATTAGTTCACAGTTTTCAATCATCTAGGTGATTAGTTCCTGTGCCTTACTGGGCAAGACTTTTTATGTAATAGCTGGAACCATTTTGATTCTTCTCCTGTTGAAGGCTCTTTAAGATGAAAATCCTCTGTGATTTGAGTTAGTTGTTAAGTTGATCTTTTGTGATTTAAATTGCTGTTAGTGTTTTAAGTTACTTTGATTATTTAAATTAGCTCAAAACCTAGTTCTAAATGGCAACAATTTATTTATTGGAGAAGTGAAACTATTTTACTGGTACAGTTGAAAAATATGGTCAGGGAACATAAGATTAGCATTTATTCTACCGTTAGTTT
>CM063504.1:120012356-120039856 GCA_032207245.1 Pardosa pseudoannulata | reverse complement strand
GAACCTGACATAGCAGGTGGCCATCAGATGCGGAGTGAATAGTATTTGAACTGCACAAAGTTTTGTGGAACTGAGTGAAATTTAGAAGGCATGGGAAATATATGAGGAGTGCAGCAGAATTAAGCTAGTTGCTCTACGATGTTTTAAACATTGTGTCTTTTCAGATATTTGTGAAGGTAAGAGTCATCTTTCAAAACCGAATCAAGGCTGAGTCAAAGCAGAATGAAGTAATATTTTGGATAACTTTTAGCAAGAATCAAATTCGTTCCATATCCGGTAGTCACATTTCAAACTGCAAAGAATGGTTTATATACCCATGTCCATAAATTAAGGATAATGAAGTTCAGGCAATGAAAGAGACAAAGGCAAAACAAATTTGACTTATTTGTAAAGTCTATTTATTAAACAAAAGGTAAAGAGCAAAAAAGATGCTATATGTTTGACATAATTAATAAAAATTGCGATTTTTACTCCCTGGAGCAAATTTCAAAAAATAACCTATTTAGAGAAAACAGTATAACATGGTTAGTATGATGGTTAATACGGAGTATGTCTCCCGGACGATGCAATACAAGCGTTACAACGCCTACGCATACTGAGTATCAGATTATTAATCTGATCTTGGGGAAAATTACACCACTCATCAAGCAATGCCCTCCGAAGTTCCGATAGACAGTTGGGAGGGGGTTGACGGGCTGCAATTCGTCGGCCAAGCATGTCCCACACATGCTCTATTGGATTCAAGTCCGGTGAGTATGCTGACCAATCCATACGGGAGATATCCTCCGATTGAAGGCATTCGTCTACAATGTTTGCACGGTGAGGTCGGGCGTTGTCATCCATATACAGAAATTCAGGACCCATGGCGAAACGAAACAAACGTACATGTTGTTCCAGAATGACATCCCGATAGATGTGGCCTGTCATCGTTACACTCTGAACATGCAGGTCAGTTCTGGAACCAAGAATAATTCCTCCCCAAACGGGCTATCCTGCACCACAGTAACGGTGTCGTTCAATGGTGTTATCTTGGGGGTTACGGGTACCTGGCGCTCTCCATATGAAAGTCCGGCGGGAATCAGAATGTAAACTGAACTTGGACTCGTCGGAAAACATCACACAAGACCACTGTTGCGGTGTCCACAATGCATGCTCTCTAGCCCAGCATAATCGCAGGCGACAGTGAGTTGCGGTAAGGGGAACACATCTGACAGGCCAACGAGCATATAGACCAATGTTCCCTAAGCTTCTGTACACGGTCTGCCTTGAAACTGTCGTACCGGTAGCTGAAGAGAGCTGACGAGACAGGTCTGATGCTGTGCTTCGTCTGTTTCATTTGGCAGTAACTGCCAAATACCGGTCATCATTCGGCGTAGTAACTCGGGGGCGACCTGTGCTGTAACATCTACTCACATTACCATCATGTTTGAATCGTTGCCAAAGCCTGGAGATGACACTCTGGGCGATTCCAAGTTCCTCGGATACTTCCAGCTGGGTACGTCCACATTCCAGTCGTCCGATAATTCTACCACGTAAAAAATCATCCAAATGCTTCCTTTGTGCCATAACTATGTGGTTATTGCACTGAAAGGCTTTTAAAGCGCTTGTGAACAATTTTACTTCTTTGCTATCATTCCTTATATACCCCTTTCATACACTCTCGTCATTGTGACGTACTATCCGCGCCATCTGGTGGTTTCCTGCAATTTGCATATTCTTCTTCAAGATGTGTGTGATAATTCTACAGGTGAAATTTTTATTTTAGAACTCAATTTCTGTGTGATTCTGAATTATCCTTAATTTATGGACATGAGTGTAAATTCCAGGGTCGAAATACGTTGAAATTCAATCAGAAGGCACATTCTGATCGCCTGTTGTATACACGACATACACAAATCACTTTTTCAATAACCTAGGATCATTTTCACAGTTTTTCATAAATAATTACTGAAATATTAGAATAGAACCTTTATTCTTTTCAGTAACTAATAATGGAACACATGTTTGGGATTAAACATTAAAAGCAGACTACAATATTGATTACACAATATATGATTTAGCAAATGATTAAAAATAACTTATCATTTTTGTGTCAATAAATAAGGTAAGTTTGGTAACTTAAATAAGTCCCAAAAATATAAGAAAAATTAAATAACAATTCACTCATTTTCATGTTTTATATTCATAAGTAATTGGTAATATTATTTTAAAGTTTTTGTTTATGAGTATGCCCTGATAAATATAACAGATATTTTGTTCCTTAAACTTACTTTGAATGTTGCAGAAAAAATAAAATTTATCAAAAACATAGACTAACTCTTCATAATTCAATCTTTGTACGCTATAAATGTGCGAAACCTTTTTCTCCAATTTTTCTTTAATCAAACGTGAGTTGGAAATAATTGTAGAACTGTAGTAAGTTTTTAAGTATTATCATAATATAAATTTAACTGAAAAATAAATTCGGTATAAATAGATCTCTCCTTACCCATATTAAGAGAAAAACATATTTTTAACGCTGAAATACTTAAATTTAAAGGGATTTCCTTCTGTTGAAGAAATAGTTATTTTTACAGACTTTAAATTATTTTAGTAAAAAAATCTATCATTTTTAACTTTGGATTAAAATCGGTAACCAGAATAACTAAAGATAATTTCTTTATTTCTATTTCGAAATAATCGAACTTATTTACTTCTTTCTGGCAATAATCCAAACTTGATTGAAATATGTGAACTCACTGAAAACACGGAGTGGTCTGTCAAATTTATATTAAGGAAAAAGTTCTAAAACAATTACAATTTCATAAATTTATTTAACGGTTTAAAGTTTGAAATTGAGTTGAAAAATTAGAAAATGAAAGTGCTAGATTACATCAAGCTCTAGTTTGACAGAAAATTAGAATTAACATTAGTTATTTCATTAAGAAAATTAATTTTCAAGCACGTTTAAAAGCAAAGAAAAAAGTTTTCTTCGTTTCACAAAATTGAACTGGCTTTACAAACTTGAATCTATAAATATATGTGAGATAGCAACAGATTGTAGCAGACTTTATTATTCTGCGGATATTTCAATGAGCAAAAGAGATGCCATTAAATCCTCCATTAAATGTCAGGGAAATCGCGGTAATCGATAGAGGTTTAGTGAAATTCGGAGACTTATTGGTTTCTGACGGGTTAATTACTTTCCGAGAAATGTTTTGAATCTAAAAATACTTTTAATGGTGGGCTTCACTACTCAATTATCAAATACTTGTCACACAATTAGAAGTGCCAATATTTTAGCAGCAGTTGTTAGTGACTTCCATTTCAAGAATTTAAATGTATCCTCTTGTTAAGTTTACATAAAAAGTAAATTATTTTGTGGGTAATTTTTTCAGTGTCTACTATTTTTATGTTTATTCATACCATTTAAGGCATGAAGTAAACTTTTATAATGCCGACGTCGTTTGGAAATTTAGAAAAATGGTGAACTTTCTTGACTAGTTTTTTTTTACATCATCCAATCTGCATAAAAAAGTAATATGCTGCTAGAAATATAAATGTAATTAGAATTGACAGATAAATATAAATTATAATTTAGTTATTACACTAAAACTTAGTTATTACTTAAGACTTAATATTTTGGTATGTTCCATGTGTATTTGTGCTTGTAAACCTGATAAAGATGACTCTTAAGAGTTAAAAGGAGAGTAAAGTTGGGATCTCAGTTATAAGATGTTTTTTATTCTGAAAAGTGACTGAAACAAGGCAATTTTCATGCCAGTTAATTAATAATTCACTTGAAAAAGTAATTAATATCTGGCATATAAACTTAACCTCTTAATGCACTGTTTTTTTGAAAAAGGCCGCTCAAAAAAATTAATTTTTTAATGTAAAAATCAGAAGGAAAAGATAAGTTGTAAGTGATAAGTAGAAAAAAATATCTTTTATACTTGAATAAGTAAGTATTATAGCTTACAATCCCATGTAAATGATAAATATCAATAAAACGATATTTTTTGCTTTCACATTGTTATTTTCAATTCTCGATTGCATTCTAGTCTGAAAAATTATAGCAACATAAAGTACAAAGCCGCTCGAATTATCTCGAGTGTGCACAGTTTGGCCAGTTTAGCACGCTCGAGTTAACTATAGCGTGCACTTTAAGGGGTAAAAAAAGCTTCTTTACAAATTCAGAACAATTGCTGGAGTATTCATACAAAATTGACATAGTGAGAAGATCGATGGCAGCAATCCTAGAATCATTTTTTGTGCACTGGAATTGGCAGCTAAGAACATCATTATGACTGTTAATGTAGAGAAAACCAAAATTTATGGCGTTAATAGACAAGGTGTCAAATTGTAGCACGTTGATAGTAAATGGTTACATTTTTGAGAGGATTCAGAAATTCAAATATCTGGGTACAATTATAAATAACAACAAAGGTATACACTAGAAATCAAAATACATAAGCTTGAAATCTAAGATACCACTTTACAAAACTTTAATAAGACCCATGATCCTGTAGGGAAGTAATTTCTGGACGTTGAGAAAACTGGATGAAGAAAAAATTACTAGCCTTTGAGCGAAACATCTTGAGCAGAATTTTGGGCACAGTTCAGAAAAATGGAATCTACAGAATAAGATATAATTTTGAACGACAGCAAACATTTAGAGAACTTAATATAGTTAAAGTGATTAAGATGGCTTGGGCATATAGTATATATACAGATAAAATGATGAAAACCCAGTCAAGAAAATAATTTTCATAAAACTCACGAGACAGAGAAGCAGGCAGCGAATTAGATGGTTCGAAAATGTGGAATAATGGCTGAGCAATTTTTTGGAGTCAATAGAGGGAGATCTATTGCTTCCTATAGATAAAGATGGAGAAACTGAATGAGAAGGACTTGGTCAAGAACCAGCTGTAGTGTAGAAAGAAGTATTTGTGCTCATTGGTTTCTGATGGGTTAATTACTTTTCGAGAAATGTTTTAAATCTCAAAACACTTTATGGTCACTATTCATTTATCAAATTACTTGTCACACATATGATTGTGTCAAAATTTTAATAGCAGTTGTTAAGGTCACTTACTGTCTTTCTCGGCAATATTGAGTCACAATGTATCATCCTGTTCTGTTTAAATAGGTTTGGTTTGGTTTGGTTTGGAGTGCTACGGTCTACTTTTTTGCAACTCGAGGGCTAATGAGACCGGGACCTACAGTTTAAAGCCGATTCAGAACGTCTACGAACAGCCATGCCACTGTGGGATTCTGTTTTAATAGGAAAGAAATAGTTAGGGGATAATATTTTCAGCCACTTCCATTTATACATATCTTTATTTAACGTATGAAACTTTTTTAAAAAATCATAGACGACGGTCAGATCTCTTTCCGGTTAACAATTATGCCTGAATGCCACTGGGTAGATTATATTATTTTCTGGCAGTTCATATGTTGCTGATATGTAGCAACCAACAATTTAAACCAACAACCAGTTAAACCAGCAATTTCTCCCAGTTTCTTATTTTTTCAGTTTTAATTTTTTTTGGCAAAGGTTTTAACAATTTATGTTACACTTTAATTCTTTTGATAGAAAAGAAAATCTATTATTTGTTTATGACAATAGTAGACGTGGCAAAACTAATTTATTTTAATTTTATTTAAACTGCTTAAAATGTACTATGGCTTTAGAAGTATATTTCATTTAAATGATAAAATTCGGAAGTAAAATATATGTTATACTAATATTACAATAATGTGTTATTTTTTGGTATTGTTAAAGGAAATGTGTTAATTTATATGACAAGTACAAGGATTAAATCTTAAAACTAATGAATTTTGGAATTCAAACATGTTTATAGAAATTTACAAAAATATGTTTATTAATTTTCTTTATGGAATGCGGAATATTTGTAGCAATAATTTGGATATAATTCAAAATATTAATGATTTAATAAAAATAATATTGAATTTAGATTATTAATTGGATTTTTTACTTTTTTGTACAATCTAAAAGTAAGTATTGTAAGCCTGATAAATTCCAGAACACTAATTTCAATGAAAATATTTATTTTGATCTTAACTGACTAATTTTGACCATTTTGCGTGTTACGTACGTTTATACGTAAACGTACATGTATCTACTACGTATGTTTATATGTATACGCACACGTATGTACAATGTATGTTTATACGTACAAGGGAACTTTAATTCTGAAACATTCAGTATCACATTTTGAATACTCTTGAATTAGTTTTGACAAGTTTAGTCTTGATGACAGTCCGTACGCATATATATCGCATATCTCGAAAGTTATTAGTTCTATGTAGGGCTTTTAAGGTCTTTTTGTGCATCTCCCTTCTTGGTTGCATTCTGAACTCTCTATAAAGAAGAATTTCAATATAGCGAGTATTTACACTGCGAAGTATAATAAGAAATTTATTATGTGTAGAAAATTGAAGTATTGCATTATATCCAATTGTGTATTTTACTTTTGATTGTTGTTTAAACTTTATAAAGCAAAAAGTTTCAACATAATTTGCATTAATGATAAGGAGCAACTTTAAAAAGAAAACCTTAAAAAGATGAAATCTTGTATTCACGTCAGTGATAACATTCAGTTGTGCTTTTCTCTTGATTGCAATCTGAATTCTAGATAACGAAAAATCTTAATATAACGTATATTAACTCTGTTCAGCATAAATAAAAAACTATACATCTTACTCGGTCGAAGTCTTCTATTTTAAACTATGATGATATCTAGTTGTACTAAACCTCTTTTGATTGCAATAAGCACTATATACAATGAAAAATTTCAATATAACGTATATTAACGTTTTGTGTGATAACTCAAAAACAATTAGCCGTAGAATATGGAATTTGTTTTTTATTTGGCAGTTACAATGTACTTTGAATTGATATTTATCATGTTATACATATTCAGCCCTTAGAATTAACAAAAGTAGTATAATTGTTTAAAATTTGATTAGTAGAGAATGTAGTGTATTTTGAATATGTCTGCAGTTTAATGTTTTTTGAAGATTTAAATATAACATTCTTAAAAACAAAAAAACAGGGTGGTTTAAAATTATTCAGAGCATTTCCTGCGTAGAAGAGAAGAGGGTAATATTTTTCATTATGTTTCATTATAAAATAAAAAAAATATATACTTAAAAATACTTTTGAATATAAAAATAATTGTGGGAGGAAATGATTTCAAAATGTTTTGAAACAGTAGCTCTTGAAAAACTATCAGTAAAGCTATCAACAAAATAAGAAATAGAAAACAAATCTAGGGAACAGAACTTCTTATCTATCGGTTTTCATTTTAAACTTGATAAGTCGATAAAATTATTCAGTATTCATTCCGATTACTTAAGATTTATGAGACAGATATATAGGTTTAAAATTTCAGCTAGAAAGTAAAGAAAAATTTATTTTTCCAGAAAATATATTATAATTCATTTTCCAGACAATATATTATAGATTTTATTTTTATGAGGTTATGTTTCTCTTTTTAAGAAAAAAATGCACTTGATTTTATTTATAGGTTTTGAAATTTGATTAATTGAAGCATTTAAATGGAAAGCAATAGATTTATCATATCCTATGTTTGAATGTGTTTATAAAATGCATAGCGTAAGAACAATAGATACACATATGTGGGTAATTCAATACATAAATAGAAGCTTGCCCAAATTTATTGACTGTAGTCCGTATATGGAAAGTAAGAAAATGAGGTACGTAAGTGAATTTTTGCTTCTAAAGTTAATTTCAAATCGTTCTACTCAACGAAAATTTAAACATTAAATAATTTTCAAATAAGCTTCATTGATGATACATATAATATACAAAATATCCAATTTATAATCTGTTTCAAGTATTTTCCAGTTTTTCAGCAGGTATTTTTTTAAAATAATTAATATATTTGTTGTTTCAGATCATCGATATCTGGATCGAAGTGGCGTACACGCTGTCCTTAATTTAATCCAAATAAAAAATTACATTTCCCATGACACAAGCTGCTTGATTCAATAAATTCCCAGGTGTTATTTGTTAATACAGGTTCATACCGCAAAAAGGTTTTCTTTAATATTGAATTTGAAATAAAATTGTTGCAATTTTATAATTCGGTGGGAAAATACGAGTTCCGTATAATGGAATTCCACAATTTCAAAGGTGTCATTCGTTAGTAATTCGGTAGTACCGGCTAGTAACACACAATCTTTCGTTAGTACAAAATTTAAAACAATATTTATAGATATGTTTTGTTTTGGTTGACTAGAGAATCAAACCCTTTTCAACAGTATAGTTTTGCTTTAGTTTACAATAATTGTTGAATTTCTTATTGCGGGTCAGAGAAAATGGTAGATCACGCAATAAATATTGAAATAATTTTACTTTAAATTCGGTACTAACATAGACTTTTGTGGTACTAACTCGTACTAATGGAGGAATAAGAAATAATACCCTTGGTTTTGAAGACTACAATTTACTTTTTCGCAACACAAAGTTAATAATAATGGGATCTACTGCTTAAAGCCGATCTCAAACGACCACAAACATCAATATCACATTGGGATTAGAACCCACAAACTACGGTACCAAACCATCAGCACCCTATCCAGTCGAACATCATTCAGCTTATAGTACTTTTGAATAAAGAAACGTTAGCAGAATTTGCCTATTGTAAAATTAGATTCTCTAGAGATCCGCAAAATACAGTTGCTATAAATTTGTTATGAATTAGGTAATAATGAAATTTTGAGGTTTTGATTCGTACTTACGAAGTATTAACAGACCTGCAGACCTGAAGATTGAAAAATTATTTTAACCTTTTATATCCTGAATTAATTTAAAATCAACTTTCTTACTACATTTTTGCATCATTAGATAAGTTTTAATGGAGAATAATCATAGAAAAAAAATAATTTTTACCGTATTTTAGTAGTAAATTTTGCAGCTGGTACTTTGTAGTACCAGCATATATTTTTGACACTATGATAGAAAATAAAACATTAAATTATGAATAAAACAAATGAAATGCTTATCTGTGAAGCATAGAAGTATCTAAAAAGTAATAGTAACAAATAACTTGTAATAAACCAGTAAATTTGCTCAACTTAACAACATGTGTATCAACTCTACCACAAAATGCCCTTCGAATGCAGCAAGCCAATTATAAAATCCCTGCTATGCAAATAAAAAGGATTCCTTATTAGTGCTGTCATTTCTTTTCTGCTGTAGGGACTGTATCGTTCATGCCCTTGTCAGTACCCTCAGGAAAAAGGCTTTATTAGGAATATATATGTGTTTAATTGAAGCGTTACTTATAAGTACCCTCAGGATAAAAAGGGTTAAATTCTGTTCTAACGAAAATGTTTGCTTAACCGATGCTAAAAATGTATTAAGATATAACATTTATGGATTTATTGGATTGCGTTGATGCGGGGATAGTAGTAAATAACTTAAAAGTCAAGGGATATAATGTTGAAAAAAAAAGAGGTAGTTATGCATATTTGCACCGCTCTCCGTCCATTAAAAAAACAAAATTAATTTTTCCTGTTTTTTAGTAGTTATTTTTTAACTGGTACTTTCTAGTACCATCATATATTTTTGAATCTATGAGAGAAAATAAAACATTAAAGTATGTAAAGTAAGTAACTCTACTACAAAATGACCTTCGAATGCTGCAAGCCAATTATAAAATATCTACTATGCGAATAAAAAGGATTTCTATTGGTACTGTCATTTCTTTTCTGCTGTAGGAACTGCATCGTTTATGTCCTTGCGAGTACCGCCAGGAGAAACGGCTTTATTAGGAATATATAGGTGTTTGATTGAAGCGTTACTTATAAGTACCCTCAGGATAAAAAGGGTTAAATTCTGTTCTAACGAAAATGTTTGCTTAACCGATGCTAAATCGATGCTGTCATTTCTTTTCTGCTGTAAGAACTGCATCGTTTATGTCCTTGCGAGTACCGCCAGGAGAAACGGCTTTATTAGGAATATATAGGTGTTTGATTGAAGCGTTACTTATAAGTACCCTCAGGATAAAAAGGGTTAAATTCTGTTCTAACGAAAATGTTTGCTTAACCGATGCTAAATCGATGCTGTCATTTCTTTTCTGCTGTAAGAACTGCATCGTTTATGTCCTTGCGAGTACCGCCAGGAAAAACGGCTTTATTAGGAATATATAGGTGTTTGATTGAAGCGTTACTTATAAGTACCCTCAGGATAACAAGGGTTAAATTCTGTTCTAACGAAAATGTTTGCTTAACCGATGCTAAATCGATGCTGTCATTTCTTTTCTGCTGTAGGAACTGCATCGTTTATGTCCTTGTGAGTACCGCCAGGAAACTCTGCTTTATTGGGAATATATAGGTATTTGATTGAACCGTTACTTATAAGTACCCTCAGGATAAAAAGGGTTAAATTCTGTTCTAACGAAAATGTTTGCTGTACTAACCTATGCTAAAAAAAGTATTAAGATATAACATTTGTGGATTTATTGGATTGCGTTGATGCGGGGGTAGTAGTAAATAAATTAAAAGTCAAGGGATATAATGTTGAAAGAAAAGAAGTATTTATGCATATTTGCACCGCTCTTCCTCCATAAAAAAAGAAAATTAATTTTTGCTGTATTTTAGTAGTTAATTTTGCATCCGGTACTGTCTAGTACCAGCACACATTTTCGAATCTATGAGAGAAAATAAAACATTAAATTATGAATAACAAATGAAATGCTTACCTGCGAAACATAGAAGTCTCTATAAAATAATAATACCAAATAACTAGTAATAAACCACTAAATTTACTCAATTGAACAACACGTGCATCAACTCTACGACAAAATGCCCTTCGAATGGAGAACCCCAATTATAAAATCCGTACTACGCGAATAAAAGGGATTCCTTATTGGTGTTGTCATTTCTTTTCTGCTGTAGGAACTGCTTCGTTCATGTCCTTGTGGGTACCGCCAGGAAAAACGACTTTGTTAGGAATATATAGGTGTTTAACCCTTTTACAATTACATTTTTTTCCAGAATTCGGTCAAAAAAATGTCACATTTTTTTATTGCATTTTTTGTTTATTTTACATTTTTAAGTAAAGATATGTTAATAAAATTAACACTTCTAATATTTTTAAGCATTTATTACAACTTTTTTTCTTTCTATGAAAGCACCATAGAACTGAAGTTTACCTTTAGTCCCATCGATATCCAAATTAATTTTTGGAATTCCTATGAAATCAAATCTAGGAGGCGGATCCAAAGGAAAGGATTATCACAATTAATTTTAAAAAAATTGACTTGTTTGAGTGATTCCATCTGTACTACTATCAGAGTCATTACTATTCAGGTCACCTAGTAAACTTTCGCTACTATCATTTACAGATAATTCAGTTTCTGATTCCGAGTCACAATTCGAATCACAAGAAATTAACTCCATACTCTCTGAATTATCCATTATTTAAAAGTAAGAATATATTATTCAACTCTTACATCAATAAAATTATCAGGCGGTTAGTAAAATATAACCAGAAGGCTATACACTGAAAGATAACAATTCGTCTTCTGATACAAAACATGCGAAAAAACCCGCAGTTTTGAACCAATCAGAGTAGAAAATACAATAAACTGCAAACTATCATTTACTGGACAACTATCGTCATCTATACGAATAATTTGTTACTAAAATTGGAAAAAATACGGCCGAAACAGTGCAATCGAAATAGAAATCAGATTGCCCGTACGCCGTACAGGCAAATCAGTAAAGGCCCAAAAGCTATGCTTTTGCCCTTACTGCGTACGGGCAAAACAGGGAAGGGGTTAATTGAAGCTGTATTTATAAGTACCGTCAGGATTAAAAGGGTTAAATTCGACGAAATCTAACAAAAATGTTTGCGGTACTTAATCGATGCTAAAAAATTATTAAAATATAACATTTGTGGATTTATTGGATTGCGTTGATGCGGGGATAGCAGTGAATAACTTAAAAGTCAAGGGATCTAATCTTGGAAGAAACGAGGCAGTTGTGCATATCTGCGCCCCTCTCCCTCTATAAACAATCCAAATATCAGGAAATGTCTTAAAATGCTTTTCCAATAAACAATAAACGTATACCTCATTTTGTCCTTGTTTTCTTCGAATCAAGAATGAGCTCAATAATTTTGAACTACCATTTATTTTACAAAAAACCAATTCATTTCAATATTACTGATATGTAATACTGACAGACACAGAAAGCTAAAATGTGAAAATGGAGTAGTCAAATTTTAAGAAGATAGTATTAAAATTGGATTTTTTCAGCGATTTACTTAAGGAGGATATTTTTAACTTGAAAGAAAATATCAATAACTTTTAAGCTATCCCGATTGATATATCACATCAGCTTATACCTTCATTATGTATGTAAATGGATCTGAAAGAAATTCTCGGAAAATTTTTCGTATACAGTATTCCTACAAAACAAAAATAAGAATAAAAACTAATAGATTTCTGAAGCTGTCATTATCGTTATATTTTCCCCAATAAATTAAATATTAAGGAAAATTAATTATCTATTAAACAATTACTATTTTATTATTTTTAATTTAATATACAATACATTTAATTATACACAGTCATATATATATATATATATATATATATGTATATATGTATATATATATGCATGTATATATATATACACACACACACATATATATATATATATATATATATACATATATAGTTATAGATATATACATATTATATATACATATTATTATTATATATATATATATATATATATATATATATATATATATATATATATATATATATATATATATATATATATACATTATTACCTGCCGGTCAAAATAATTTTGTAGCCCCTATTGTTTTTACTTGCCCGGGCTACTGGGCAAGGAGAAGACTAAACAGTTAACAGTCGAACGATGCAGTCAGACCATTGAAAGATACCTGCAAAAGTCTAATTAAAACTTTATTTTATATATGCTAAAGCGGACTTGTTTACTAGTCAACGGCAGACAAGAGAGAGAGACAAAAATCACTCTTCTCGAACAGAGGTACACCCAAGATCGAAAACAGAAATAATTTTCCCAAGGAACAAGAAACTTACTCAGCAAAATTTAAGGATTAATATCGGAAAGAACATGGAGCCATTTGCTGGCAACAACTGGAAAACGTGTTGAATAAACAGAAAATTTACATCTAAAGGACGAAAGCTTTGGGAAATGTATCGGAAGAATTTTAAGTCGAGGACACTCCTTTGATTAAGACAATGGCATTACGATGGGAGAGAGAAGGTTTTTAAGAAATTATTAAAGTTAAATGATTTTGATATATTACATGCATACATACATACATACATACTTATATATATATATATGTATATATATATATATATATATATATATATATATATATATATATATATATATATATACATATACATATACATACATATATATATATATATATATATATATATATGACAAGGTTCCCACTAAATGACACAAGAGTCTTGACATCATTTTCATCCTTTATTCAAATCTCACAGCACACTACTCATAAATCATCTTCAATGGCGTCGCACATTGGCGCCTAACTTTTAATAAAGACAGGCTTAGCTGCCTCCGGTAGCCACAGCTCTGTCTGTGAATTGTGCACACTACTCTCTGCTCACATCAATGCGCGTGCGCCGTATTTATGTGGCTAACTCCTCACGCCGCGTCACTCGTCACTCTCAGTAAAGAATCCCAAATTAAAATCTCTTAAAATGAACCTATAATTTAAATCCTGATATATATATATATATATATATATATATATATATATATATATATATATATATATATATATATATATATATATATATATATATATATATATATATATATATATATATATATATATATATATGTATGTATGTATATCTGTGTGTGTGTGTAACGCACTACAAAAAGGTGTGTTAATCCACTACAAAATTAGAATAGTATTCCCTTATGTAGTCGTCAGTCAAAAAAGAAGAGGCGACAATTTAAAAATAAAAATCTTTGATTCATTCAAGCAACTCTTCTTTGGTGCTCTGCCGCCAAAACTTTTTGTTTTATAAAGTGCTTTCGGACACAATCGAGAAAGTCAATAGGATCCTTACGATTAATCACGTAGGGGGCTCTAAAATTGAAATTAAGTTCAATACGAGTTATATACAAATAGTTAAGTTACGCAGATTTGGTCTTATCGAATTCACCATTGCCACTGTGAGAGGTAAATCAACTGCATCTCGCAAGAAGTCGTAAATTTAGAGGTAGAATCGGCAGAAATTTGTTTGGGAATACAAATAGTAATATTTATTTATTTTGGAATACAAAACTCATCACATAAACAAAGGAATATAAAAAAACAAACAAATGAAAAACGTTTAAATACAAAATACTATTTAGAAACATAGTTGTTTCGGTCAAATTTTACACCAATATCCCATATTCATTGTTTTCCGTTTTTATCCACTTCAAAAACAATGGATCAAGATCCCTCAGTAAATAACTATATATGTGTTTGAAATATAACATGTAAATAGTTCGGTCAATGCCGGATACGTCTGTTAATATATAATATTTTTAACACAATTGTTTAAATAGTAGTAACTTATAAATCCCAGTATTTTCTTGAAGAAACGATGTATTTCTTTCTCAAAATAAGGTGATTTTGTGGGTTTCCTTTGAAAAGAATCAAAGAAAATATATTTTCTATGTATTTTTCTCCTTTTAGCAATTTTGTGTACCAATCTTCCTCTTTTGCAACAACTAATCTTTTAAATCGACTTTATTTTTCTGTAGAAAAAGTGTATTGTTTGACAGATCAGATAACGTTCCTAACTCTGTGAAATCATCCATTTTGTTAGAGTAAATAGCAGTTCCTTTTTTCATTTAGGAAGTATAGAGATTAGTCAAGAAAGAGATATTTCACCCGAAGTAAAAAATAGAAAATAAATGTATATTTAGACGTGAACTCGCAAGGAATATAAAATTGGAATTTAAAAGCAAACTTAATAGAGTTCGAGAAACAGAATGAATACTTGATTTAGTATGCTCTTCACACGTGTCTCATGAATGTGGTATAATAATTGAAAAAGCAATAGTTAAACTTAAATTGCTACGTCTGAGAAAAATAGAACTATTTAGACAGTCAAAATATCAGAAGATATTACAGAAACGACGTGTACTAAAAGAAGATAGTGACATGAATATCAAATTAAAAGAAGAGCATTCTATTGATGCAATCTGAGTGAAAATTTGCTGTAAGTTTTTAGTCTTATTATGAGAAGAAAACGAATAATTCTCAAGAATTTGTTTACAAAAGGATTACTGGAGAATTAAATACTGAACGTGCTTTTAAAATGACTCTTTCAATGTAAGAATAAATACTAAAATAATAAAAAGATGATGAACTAAAACGATAATCCTAACTAGATCAATATTACCAAAAATGTGACGAATGATCCAAAGACAAAGAAAAAAAGTAGATATAAAGATAAATAAAAAAGTTGTCATAACAACGTCATGCAGTTATTGAAAAATTAATATAATATTTCTCCTTTTTTTCCTATATATATATATATATATATATATATATATATATATATATATATATATATATATATATATATATATATATATATATATATATATATATATATATATGTATATATATATGTATATATATATATGTATATATATATATATATATATGTATATATATATATATATATGTATATATATATATATGTATATATATATATGTATATATATGTATATATATGTATATATATATATATATATATATATATATATATATATATATATATATATATATATATATATATATATATATATATATATATATATATATATATATATATATACATATATATATATATATATATATATATATATATATATATATATATGAGACAAGGTTCCCACTAAATGACACAAGAGTCTTGACATCATTTTCATCCTGTATTCAAATCTGAGAGCACACTACTCATAAATCATCTTCAATGGCGTCGCACATTGGCGCCTAACTTTTAATAAAGGCAGGTTTAGCTGCCTCCGGTAGCCACAGCTCTGTCTGCGGATTGTGCACACTACTCTCTGCTCAGATCAATGCGCGTGCGCCGTATTTATGTGGGTAACTTCTCACGCCGCGTCACTCGTCACTCTCAGTAAAGAATCCCAAATTAAAATCTTTTAAAATTAATCTATAATTTAAATCCTGATATATATTTATTTTGTTTAAATATTTAAATTTTTTTTAAAAACTATTTAGTCGGTGACCAATAATATTTCATTTGCTTTTATTTTGTGTTTACTTTATTTCTTTAAAGGAACACATAACCTTTAAACTAGGGCTAGAAATGAATAATTTTCGATCGTTTTTGATGCGTTATTTATATATGTAATATACTTGATTTTTGTTTTCACTGCACAAAATAACATTAAAATTTCATATTTAATATTGTTAAAATATTTTAGAATTAAAAATTAGGGTATAACAATTACATTTTATGGAGCATATTGCAAGTGCAGAGAATTTCATATTTATTTGTTAACTATTTTTCTTCTATAAGGGAGACTATATACTTTATATAACATTGTAATAATGTTGAATAAACTAAGAATAATTTCTCACTGTTTTTATATTTTTTAAAATGAAAATTGAAATTTTAGTTCGTAAATCAAGATTTTGAATTCTGTAAATATTGATAATAATTTAAGATTTTTTGTCAATGTAGTTTCCTGTTTATGTACCAAATTTCAAATGTATACATGCAATACCTGTTAAAAACTCATGAGTAAAATATGAAAACACTATATTTTGAGCAATGTCAATAGCGGAATGTCACTAGGTTTAATATAGAATTTTACTTAATAAAATTTCAGTTTTCAGAATATTTTAAGTAGTTTTTGCCATAACACAGAGAATAGATTATATATCGTATTTTTGTATTTTGTCGTTTTAGATTTTCGATGTTCATAAAACATTTGCTCTGTTGGTAAGACAGCAAAATCCGGGGATACAAGAGATAAAAACATACAAACATTAAATAACAAAAAGTATACTTAACACGAAACTGTATTAAAGACCGTATTAGATTTGAAAAGGGCGAGGTTCTCAAACCTAAGAAAAGATTGTACAAAACTACCAACTACCCACCCGTTTCTGTTAATTCTAAGTGAAGTTTATTATACCGAAAACAGTGCATCGCGAATAACAGAGGAGTGGTAAAGACAGGTATAGAGGAAGAGGCCTGTATTCTTATATCACAAAAATCTTCAACAACTACTTGACCTTTCTTTCTTCATTGAATTCCTGAAAAAAATTAAATTTTTTTATGGTGATTTAAATTGATATAAATTATTTCTATTTGTGATTTTCAAAGACAAAATTTTATTGCTTTTTCAACAATTATGCAAAATAAAATTTATTTCCAGTATACTGCTTTCAATGCTTATATATATGTAACGACCGTTAGCCGTCATATCATCTATCCCACGGAATGTATTCGTGTCCAATGTAGCCCGCTATGAAACAATCGGAGAGTGGCAGGCAGAGGCACCAATAGCAACAACACCTTCGACTTAATTACTTTATTCTAGTCTCACATCTTTACAATGAAAACACACAACTTATCCTTGCGCTCTGTTAGCAAGAAACCAAAAACCAGAACCATAACAAAAGGCCAGAATTACAACGAATAGCAACGAACAGCCCTTCGAACCTTGGTGCTCGCCTATTTAAAAATATTTCAAAGCTGGAATCGACGTCATGATTGACGTCAAGAGACAAACAATCATACCGCATTGAAAGGTCTCGCCAATTCTAAAAACCAAACTCACTGACAGAATGTCGTGTGCAAATCCCAAAACCAGAAAAACGCCGCCATTTTAAAAAAATTAACATATAGAACATATAGAAAATGGTGAGTGCCTCAAACCTAAGAAAAGATTTCAAATACAAAATTTCTTTTAATCCTAAGTGAATTTATTATACTGAATTTTATCGCGTATGACAGTAGAGTAAATAAGAGGTATAAAGACCGTTGTATTCTTATATCACAAATCTTCAACAACTACTTGTTTCGTTCCAATGTAGCCTGAAACAATCGGAGGAAACCTGAACCAATAGCAACAACACCTTCGAATTACTTTATTCTAGTCTCACATCTTTACAATGAAAACACACAACTTATCCTTGCGCTCTGTTAGCAAGAAACCAAAAACCAGAACCATAACAAAAGGCCAGAATTACAACGAATAGCAACGAACAGCCCTTCGAACCTTGGTGCTCGCCTATTTAAAAATATTTCAGATGTCTCAACCAAAAAAAAAAAAACAACACAAACCCCCTAAAAAAAACCAAAAAACCAAACAAAAAAAGAAAAAAAAAAAAAATAAAAAAAAATACCCACTAACATGAAAACCACCAACTACACCCGTACCTAAAAAACACAAAAAAAAAAAAAAAAAAAAAAAAAAAAAACAAGCAAAAAAAAAAAAAAAAAAAAAACTACCAAAAAAAAAACATTAAAAACATACAAAAAACCTCCATAAAAAAAAAATAAAAAAAACAAATACTAAAAAAAAAAAAAAAACAAAGATAAAAAAAAAAAAAAAAAAATACAAAAAAAAAAAAGCAAAAAAACAAAAAAAAAAAAAAAAACAAAAAAAAAAAAAAAAAAAAAAAAAAACGTTTTTGGAATTTTACCTACAATTTACAATGTTTGCTTGTAATTTCATATTATTATGTTGTTTCTAAACGTCTTCTTGCGGTAGTCAAAATATAAATGTCTAATGTTAGGTTCTAAGGTTTTAGAAAATCAGATAGTTCTTAATTTTTTAAACTTGATAAGTTTTGTTGTGTTTTTTGACTTGCTTAGTTAGCTTGTGCCAGAAACATTTGAATATCTACTTCTAGGCAGTGGTGTTCCTGAGAGGACTCATGTATAGTCCTCCCCCCCCCCAACAGGCGTACAAACTACTGTAAAAGTTAGTGTTTAAAAAAAGCAATACTAGGTGGACTTTTCCTCGAGGACACAACCAAAACCTCATGTCTCTGCAAGGCAGGCTGTGTCTATCTTAGAGTTTAAGAAAATGAATTAAACATCAGCTAAACAATTTTTTGAAGAACACATGCTCCTTTAAAGAAATACACAGTTAATAATTTTTTGTGAAATGTATAACCATACATAACATCATATATAACCATAAAAATCTAAAACTCAAACATTCTTCAGGCGGGAAACTTTTTAGATATTTAAAATTTTACTTAATCTGTATTAGGTCTACTCACGCAAGGACTTCAAAGAGAAACTTTTAACCAAATGCATGCAGTAGGAAAAATCATGATAAATAGCTTCATTTGGAGTATTGTGTTTAGATTCTAAACAAAATAAATCTTTTACCATTACGTTTTATTTTACTTACAAACAATATCATATCATATTAAAAATGACAGGTGATGGTTTCTGAGGAGAGACCGTAATATACAATGTTGCTTAAATTTCATATTTGATTTATTTTAAGAGGTATAAAATAATGGAAATCAGATAGTTCTTAATTTTTAAAACGTGGATAAGTTTTGTTGTGTTTTTTGGTTTGATTAGTTAGTTTGTGCCAGACACATTTGCATAATTTTAGGCAGTGGTGTTATCTGGGAGGACTCATGTGTAGTCCTACCTCCAGACAGCCATACAAACTACTGTAAAAGTTAGTGCTTTAAATAAACAATACTAGGTGGACTTTTTCTCGAGGACACCACCAAAGCCTCATGTCTCTGCAAGACAGGCTTTCTTCATATGAGTGTTTAAGAAAATGAATCAGCTAAACAAACTTTTGAAGAACATATGTTCCTTTAAAGAAATACCCAGTTAATAATTTTTTGTGAAATATATAACCATACATAACATCATATATAACCATAAAAATCCAAAACTCAAACATTCTTCAGGCGGGACATTTTTTAGATATTTAAAATTTTACTTAATCTGTATTAGGTCTACTCACGCAAGGACTACAAAGAGAAACTTTTAACCAAATGCATGCAATAGGAAAAATCATGATAAATAGCTTCATCTAATATAAAACTTCATTTGGAGTATTGTGTTTAGATTCGATACAAAATAAATCTTTTACCATTACATGTTATTTTACTTACAAACAATATCATATCATATTAAAAATGACAGCTGCTGATTTCTGAGGAGATACCGACAAATTAGTTCCAAAAGTCACCGCTAGGGGAATATTTGGTGTTGTGTAATAGAAAATAGAGTGTTAACAAATGCAAATCCGTGCTGAAATTAATTTCTTAATTGTGCCAATGGATGTAACAAGAAATTTGAATAAAGAACTTCTTCTTCTGTTCAGCGTAGGTGATATTGCAGATCACGAGACTTTACACGGTGTTTATTTAGATTTTACGTTTTTTTTTGAAAAGTTTTGCCATAATGCACTTGAACTAAATCTGAAAATGTGCATAATAAAAGGTAATTTTATTCCGTAATAATTTGCATTTGTTAACACTCTATTTTCTATAACACAGCTTAGAATAATCCCCTAGCGGTGACTTTTGGAACTAATTTGTTTTTCCCGGAATCCTTTGTCTCCTGTCTTGTTTAATCATCCTACAATATGTGGCGTCATTCTCGCAAATAGTTCGCGCTACAGAATACTGTGAACACTGTCAGTTTAATTATTGCCACCCGCTATATATATATATATATATATATATATATATATATATATATTTTTATATATATATATATGGGATATATATATATATATATATATATATAGTATATATATATTATATATATATATATATATGTAATATAGGAAGGGAATAATATTGTGATATGGGAATAGTGTATTATAGGAATAATAAATTTATGAATAAGCCACCGAAAACAAAAAGTAATAAGAGAAAAACCCTACAAAGACCCTAAGTGGAGGCAACATACAAGACCTCCAGCAAACACACAGATGTGAACCACCTATGGGTTATGAAGACGCAATTTAAACCCCCTTTGACGTTACAGAAGTCGTAAAATCAAACGGGTAAATCCCCCATTACACAATAGAGTCGCATAACTTGCGGGAGTTGACTCCCAGCCACCTGTAGCAACACAGGATAGCGGCCCACGCTATCTGTTCGGCTAGACTAAAAACAAAAACGAAAAGTGCAAGAACCAATGAAGAGCTCCAAGAACACCCCAAACACGCCCTCTCAAATTCTAAATGGTCAGTCACAAAAATATCCTCCAAAATCCCATAGTGTAAGATTTTATATTTTCGATAAAGAATTCATATTCTGTATCCAGCCGTCAGTTAGAAAAGGAGATATTCTCTCCCCAATCTTCAGATAGCTAGTTAGTGTATTCTCTCCCCAGCTTTATCCAGGGCATGACATATATATTTTAAGGTAGGTATATATATTTTAAGGTAACCATTAAATTTTCAAAACTTTTGATTTAAAAAAAATAAGCGTTGTAGATTGAGATGTTCTAAAAAGAGGAATAAAAAATTCCGCTAAGATTGAAAGTATAACCGATACTTTAGAGACTTCTGTGGTTGGCAGTGGACTTGTTGTTTATTTATAAACTTTAAATTATTCTTTTTCCGAATGCCAATTCTTAATGTTGCATGCAAAATTTCTCAAAACACAATTTCGCACAAATTTTTCAGTATTTCTTGTAATTGAACTAAAATTATTGCTCCAGGATAATATTTTTTATTTTAGAGAGGTATTGGAGATTAGAGATTGAAAGTATAAACGATACTTTAGAGACTTCTGTGGTTGGCAGTGGACTTGTCAGTTGTTTATTTATAAACTTTAAATTAATCTTTTTCCGAATGCCAATTCTTAATGTTGCATGAAAAATTTAAAACACAATTTCGCACAAAAATTTCAGTATTTCTTGTAATTGAACTAAAATTACTGCTCCAGGATAATATTTTTTAATTTAGAGAGGTATTGGAGATTAGAGATTGAAAGTATAAACGATACTTTAGAGACTTCTGTGGTTGGCAGTGGACTTGTCAGTTGTTTATTTATAAACTTTAAATTATTCTTTTTCCGAATGCCAATTCTTAATGTTGCATGCAAAATTTCTCAAAACACAATTTCGCACAACATTTTCAGTATTTCTTGTAATTGAAATAAAATTACTGCTCCAGGATAATATTTTTTATTTTAGAGAGGTATTGGAGATTAGAGATTGAAAGTATAAACGATACTTTAGAGACTTCTGTGGTTGGCAGTGGACGTGTCAGTTGTTTATTTTTAAACTTTAAATTATTCTTTTTCCGAATGCCAATTCTTAATGTTGCATGCAAAATTTCTCAAAACACAATTTCGCACAACATTTTCAGTATTTCTTGTAATTGAACTAAAATTATTGCTCCAGAATAATATTTTTTATTTTAGAGAGGTATTGGAGATTAGAGATTGAAAGTATAAACGATACTTTAAAGACTTCTGTGGTTGGCAGTGGACTTGTCAGTTGTTTATTTATAAACTTTAAATTAATCTTTTTCCGAATGCCAATTCTTAATGTTGCATGAAAAATTTCTCAAAACACAATTTCGCACAAAAATTTCAGTATTTCTTGTAATTGAACTAAAATTACTGCTCCAGGATAATATTTTTTATTTTAGAGAGGTATTGGAGATTAGAGATTGAAAGTATAAACGATACTTTAGAGACTTCTGTGGTTGGCAGTGGACTTGTCAGTTGTTTATTTATAAACTTTAAATTATTCTTTTTCCGAATGCCAATTCTTAATGTTGCATGAAAAATTTCTCAAAACACAATTTCGCACAAAAATTTCAGTATTTCTTGTAATTGAACTAAAATTACTGCTCCAGGATAATATTTTTTATTTTAGAGAGGTATTGGAGATTAGAGATTGAAAGTATAAACGATACTTTAGAGACTTCTGTGGTTGGCAGTGGACTTGTCAGTTGTTTATTTATAAACTTTAAATTATTCTTTTTCCGAATGCCAATTCTTAATGTTGCATGCAAAATTTCTCAAAACACAATTTCGCACAAAATTTTCAGTATTTCTTGTAATTGAACTAAAATTACTGCTCCAGGATAATATTTTTTATTTTAGAGAGGTATTGGAGATTAGAGATTGAAAGTATAAACGATACTTTAGAGACTTCTGTGGTTGGCAGTGGACTTGTCAGTTGTTTATTTATAAACTTTAAATTATTCTTTTTCCGAATGCCAATTCTTAATGTTGCATGCAAAATTTCTCAAAACACAATTTCGCACAACATTTTCAGTATTTCTTGTAATTGAACTAAAATTATTGCTCCAGAATAATATTTTTTATTTTAGAGAGGTATTGGAGATTAGAGATTGAAAGTATAAACGATACTTTAAAGACTTCTGTGGTTGGCAGTGGACTTGTCAGTTGTTTATTTATAAACTTTAAATTAATCTTTTTCCGAATGCCAATTCTTAATGTTGCATGAAAAATTTCTCAAAACACAATTTCGCACAAAAATTTCAGTATTTCTTGTAATTGAACTAAAATTACTGCTCCAGGATAATATTTTTTATTTTAGAGAGGTATTGGAGATTAGAGATTGAAAGTATAAACGATACTTTAGAGACTTCTGTGGTTGGCAGTGGACTTGTCAGTTGTTTATTTATAAACTTTAAATTATTCTTTTTCCGAATGCCAATTCTTAATGTTGCATGCAAAATTTCTCAAAACACAATTTCGCACAAAATTTTCAGTATTTCTTGTAATTGAACTAAAATTACTGCTCCAGGATAATATTTTTTATTTTAGAGAGGTATTGGAGATTAGAGATTGAAAGTATAAACGATACTTTAGAGACTTCTGTGGTTGGCAGTGGACGTGTCAGTTGTTTATTTTTAAACTTTAAATTATTCTTTTTCCGAATGCCAATTCTTAATGTTGCATGCAAAATTTCTCAAAACACAATTTCGCACAACATTTTCAGTATTTCTTGTAATTGAACTAAAATTATTGCTCCAGAATAATATTTTTTATTTTAGAGAGATAAGTACATGACAGAATTACCCACAAAATTGTTAAAGTTATAATTATTTTTTAAAAATATGAAACATGCTTAAGCTTATGATTTCTTTAGTTATATTTAACTGGCATATAGCCCGTCATATGACGGGATCAGAATTTTTTTTAATTTTTCAGAATCGTACAGTACCCTATAAGGCAGATAAAAAATAATTTAATTTTTGGCTGAGATTTATCTGGTACACGTTCAATAATTTTTTTATATTAATTTTCCTCCAAAGTCTACCAATACTGAGAATGCCGTTTAGATTTACTTTGAATTCATTTAGAAATATAATTCAAGGTTTTCTCAGATACGTCGAAATTATCGTTCATTTTTTCACAATTTTTTATTAGGAATTAAAATAGAAATAAAAGAAATAGGTACGCATTAAGTAAATAAAAAAATAAAGAAAATAAATAAATAAAATAAAATAAAATAAAAAAGGTAATAAAATAAATAGATATGTATTAAGTGTTGGTATGTTTAATGTTAAAGTAATTTTCCCTTAATATCGGATTTTATATACAACATTCATAGTTTTCAATAAAATGTTATGCTACTTTCAGAAAACTGGAAAAACGGCAGTTGAAACAATACTCTCCAATCGAATATGAAAATATTAAATATTTTATGATATATAAAACTTTTACTAAATAAATTTTAAATGTGCATGCATGAATGATGATGTTTACAGTCTATTATATCCAAATATATAGAGAAAAATATATAAAATTTCAATTTATTATCTTTGAAGATGTGAGTGATATCATTATTTATTTTAGCGTTTTTTGTAGCAGTATCAAGGAAATTTCCGAATTATAATGGATTCTCTCCATTCCTTTATTAATTCATTAAATAAATTATTTTTAGCAGTAATATTTTCTTTCTTTTAAAATCCAAATATTTGACGGTATGGATATTGAAATAATTAAGTTGCTACAAAGAGTTAGGATAATTAGATTAAAAAATAAGTTTAATGAAAATCCTTTAAGATTTTAATATATGTATATGAGTATGTATACGTATTATGTGTGTAAACGAACAGAAATGCTGTTATAGGTTTTTCGAATTAACGTGTTGAAGATCCTGGAATGCTACTGAAAAAGCACTTGATTTTTTTATTTGATCTATTAGTGCAAGTTTAAATTTTATTTCTTGCAAGTGCTTGCATTTTGCAGTTCGTATTGAAGTCACTCCAATGGAGAGGGGGGATGTTTGTATTTACTCTCTGACAGGCCCGTAGGTTGTTTTCCACTAATGCGGATCTGAGATGTTGATATTTGCCTTTGAACAGGCCATTCATGGCTATTAAATGCTGCAACCATTATGACATTCTAACCGTTGACCTTATTGTAGTGCGGAGTATATTGAACTCTTCTCTTTTGCAATGTTTCTACGGAGAAGTCAGATAAAGAAATTGACTTCAAGGCGGAGAGGAATTATTAAAGAAGAAAGTACTTGTAGGTTTTTGAGAGTGAGGATGTGCAAATGTGTTATATGATGTAAATAGAAATAAATCTTTTTAAAATTATAAAAAGAGTTTTCTCTAAAAAAGTAGTCATTAAGGAGTATTTATGTATCACAACTAGGCCGTTACCTAAATACTTACTATTCTAAAGCTCTGACGTTACTGTATGAAACGAGGATATAAAATTTGCTTTTGAAAACTTTATAAACAATGTTCTTTATCCGATAGTGTAGCAGGATATTGTTTACATAGGCAATTTTTAAAAATTTAAATCCCAATACTAATTGAAAGTACATGCTCTATCTATACTTCTCAATTTTTAAATGTAAATAACTGCATTTCATCTGCAGACATAGGATAAGCAAAAAGAAATAAAGATTAATTTTGGTTTTCTGAAAATACACATTTTATATGTTCATATTTATCTCAAAGCTATAGGAATTTGAAAAAAAAAATAACCAATATTACAAAGCCTCCAGATATTTGCTTGTTTTATTAAGGGATAATGCATCACTGTTGTACGAATTATACACTTTAGAAAGTGGACTGTTTGTGTCTGGAACTTCAAAAAACAAAGCCTCTTTTCAGTATTTTCCTTTATTTAGAACGAACGAATGTTAAAAGATATTATTTGTTAGAAACAAATTATTTACTATGTGAGAGCAATGTAAAACTGTTCAAAGTACATGCTTAATATCTACTGGCTGGCAAAAAGAATTTGAAAAAAATTTACTTAATTTTACAAATATATTTGAAACTTGCTTGTTTTATTGAGAGATACAGTATCACTGTTCTGAAACTTTACACTTTAGAAAGTGGACTGTTTTTGTCTGGAACTACAAGAAATAAAACCTGTTTTTTGATATTTTCCCTTTTTTTCAACCAATGAATATTTAGAAAGATAAGTTGTTTATTTATTGATTTGAAGCAAATATTTTACCTAGTGAGATCGATACATAACTGTTTAAAGTAGATGCTTAATAGCTGCTGGCTGCCATAAGAATTAGAAAAATTTTAATTAATATTACAAAGCTATTAAAATTTCTTGTTTTATTGAATGATAATGAATCACTGTACTGAAACTATACACCTTAATAAGGGAACTGTTCATGGTTGGAACTCCACATGAAGAAACCTCTTTTCAAAAATTTCATTTAATATTAACGCATATTAAACAATATTAGTTGATGATTTATTGATTAGGATCAAAGTTTTTACGTATGAGAACGATACACAGCTATTCAAAGTGGATATGTATTATCTACTGAAATTAACAGAGAGATTTCAACCGATGTGCTTTGGTATGAGAAGAAAGAACTCTCTTATTCTGCTGATTTCAGCTGTGGAGTGATAATGAATAACTGTACTGAAAATATACACCTTAAAAATTCAAGTTCGTGGTTGGAATTCCACATGAGAAAACCTCTTTTCAAAAATTTCATTTAGTACTAACGCATATTAAGCATGATTTGATGATTTATTGGTTAGGAGCAAAGTTTTTACGTGTGAGGAAGATACACAACTATTCAAAGAGGATATTTATTATCTACTGAAATGAACAGCGAGATTTCAACCGATGAGCTTTGGTATTAGAAGAAATAACTCTTATTGAGCTGATTTCAGCTGTGGAGTGATAATGATTCACTGTACTGAAACTATACATCTTAAAAATTGAACTGTTCGTGTTTGGAACTACAAATGATGAAACCTCTTTTCAAAATTTTAATTTCTTTAGAACTAATGAATAGTAAGCAATATTAGTTGTTGATTTATGGGTTAAAAGCGAATATTTTAAATGTCAGAAGGATACATAAATATTCAAAGTGGATATTTCGGTTAGGTGTTCAATTTCTAAATAAGCTTCAGTAATAGTAATTTGTTCGAAAATATTTTCCACATGAATTCTAGTGACCTT
>CM063504.1:119972356-120002356 GCA_032207245.1 Pardosa pseudoannulata | reverse complement strand
ATAACATATCTGTATAGAATTTTTTTTTTGATATGATGGTTAAAATATTTGTGGTCCCGATTTTTGACAGTGAAAATTTTCATAATGCATATAAAACTCGTATTTTGACAATAAGTAAAACTGTTATAAGTGTTCAAAGAACTCCTCTTATGATATCTATTAGAAATAGAATTGTGACTCTACAGCCATTTTATAAATCATAATACAAAGACACATACAACATTGAAAGGAGAGAGACTAAAGATTACGTTGATATAAATGTATTAAAAGAGAAAAGATTTAGAACATTTTAATAATTCTAGAAGGCACAAATATAAGTCTTATAACACAGAAGAGTTTTTAAAATTTGTTTTTTTTTTCTGTTCGAAAGAAATTATGACCTTTACATAACATTTTAGTATTATGAAACGTGATAAACTAATAAAACTGTAAATGGTTAAACAGATAAATATTCATTCAGAGCTGGACTTCTATGCATATTTTTTTTCACTAGAGAAAATTCTTCATAACTCCAGCTTCCACATTAGTTGTGTAATGAAATACTATAATAGAATCATATTCTAATAAGCATTGTTATTACAAAGGAAAACACTCTTGCTATTTAAAAAACATACAGGTGTTAAATTTCAAATAAAAGTAATAAAGTGGGTAAATGAAATAATTATAATGGATTTTTAAGTTGAGAAACCTGTAAATGAGACCTGTGATATTATTTACATATTTTAAATAGCTTTAATAGCTTATTGCATTATATGAAAATATATCAGAAACGCTTACACATTTAAATATTATTTAGCATAAAATGTTGCAATATAAAATACTTTTATATTCATGTAAGGAAACATTTTGTTATAAGATTAATCTTTAAATGCTTTTAATAAATAAGAATATAGTACATACTAAAATAATACTTCCAATAAAAATAATAAAGTAAATAAATGAAATAATTATAATGGATTCATAAGTTGATAAACCTGTAAATGAGACCTGTGATATTATTTAAAGATTTTAATAGCTTTAATACCTTACTGAATTACATGGAAGTGTGTCAGAATCACTTACATATTTAATTATTATTTAGTATAAAATGTTGCAAAAAATATTTTTATATTCATATAAGGGAACATCTTGTTATATGATTAATCTTTAAATGTTTTTAATAAAAAACTACATACTAAGAAACTACTTCAAATAAAAATAATAAAGTGAGTAAATGAAATAATTATAATTGATTTTTAAGTTGATAAACCAGTAAATGAGACGTGTGATATTATTTACAGATTTTAAATAGTTTTAATAGCTTGCTGCATTATATGGAAGTATATCAGAAACACACATATTATTATTATTTAGCATAAAATGTTGCAACATAAAATAATTTTATATTCATATAAGGAAACATCTTGTTTTAAGGTTAATCTTTAAATGCTTTTAATAAAAAACTACATACCACGAAACTACTTCGAATAAAAATAATAAAGCTAGTAAATGAAATAATTATAATGGATTTTTAAATTGATAAACCTGTAAATGAGACCTGTGATATTATTTACAGATTTTAAATAGTTTAATAGCTTACTGCATTATATGGAAGTACATTAGAAACATTTACACATTTAGTTATTATTTAGCATAAAATGTTGCAAAAAATATTTTTATATTCATGTAAGGAAACATTTTGTTATAAGATTAATCTTTAAATACTTTTAATAAAAAACTACATACTAAGAAACTACTTCAAATCAAAATAATAATGTGGGTAAATGAAATAAATATAATGATTATTAAGTGGATAAACCTGTAAATGAGACCTGTGATATTATTAACAGATTTTAAATAATTTAATAGTTTACTGCTTTATATGGAAATATAACAGAAACACTTACATATTTAAATATTATCTAGCATATAATGTTGCAACATAAAATATTTTTATATTCATGTAAAGAAACATTTTGTTATAAGATTAATCTTTAAATACTTTTAATAAAAAACTACATAGTAAGAAACTACTTTAAATAAAAATAATAAAGTGAGTAAATGAAATAATTATAATGGATTTTTAAGTTGATAAACCTTTAAATGAGGCTTGTCGTTATATTATTTACAAATTTTGAATAGCTTTAATAGCTTACTGCATTATATGGAAGTATATTACAAACACTTACACATTTAATTATTATTTACTATAAAATGTTGCAACATAAAATATATTTATATTCCTGTAAGGAAACATTTTGTCTTAATCTTTAAATGTTTTTAATAAAAAACTACATACTAAGAAACTACTTCAAATAAAAATAATAAAGGGGATAAATGGAATAATTATAATGTATTTTTAAGTTGATAAACTTATAAATGAGACCATTGATATTATTTACAGATTTTAAATAGTTTTAATAGCTTGCTGCATTATATGGAAGTATATCAAAAACATTTACACATTTAATTATTATTTAGCATAAAAAGTTGCAACATAAAATATTTTTTATATTCATATAAGGAATAATCTAGTTATTAGGTTAATGTTTAAATATTTTTAATAAAAACTACATACTAAGAAACTACTTGAAATAAAAATAATAAAGTTAGTAAATGAAATAATTATAATGGATTTTTAAATTGATAAACCTGTAAATGAGACCTGTGATATTATTTACAAATTTTGAATAGCTTTAATAGCTTACTGCATTATATGGAAGTATATTACAAACACTTACACATTTAATTATTATTTACTATAAAATGTTGCAACATAAAATATATTTATATTCCTGTAAGGAAACATTTTGTCTTAAATCTTTAAATGTTTTTAATAAAAAACTACATACTAAGAAACTCCTTCAAATAAAAATAATAAAGTGAGTAAATGAAGTAATGATAATGGATTTGTAAGTTGATAAACCTTTAAATGAGACCTGTGATATTATTTACAGATTTTAAATAGTTTTAATAGCTTATTGCATCATATGGAAATATATCAGAAACACTTACATATTTAAATATTATCTAGCATATAATGTTGCAACATAAAATATTTTTATATTCATGTAAAGAAACATTTTGTTATAAGATTAATCTTTAAATACTTTTAATAAAAAACTACATAGTAAGAAACTACTTTAAATAAAAATAATAAAGTGAGTAAATGAAATAATTATAATGGATTTTTAAGTTGATAAACCTTTAAATGAGACTTGTTATATTATTAACAGATTTTAAATAGTTTTAAGAGCTTACTGCATTATATGGAAGTATATTAGAAACACTGACACATTTAATTATTATTTAGCATAAAATGTTGCAATATAAAACAGTTTTATTTTCATATAATGAAATATTTTCTTATAAGATTAATCTTTATATATTTTTAATAAACAACTAAAATACTACTCAAAATAAAAATAACAAAGTGGAAGTAATTTAAATTAAATTTATAGGTTGTATAGAAATACAATAGAAAAATAATTATATTAAATTGTAAAATGCTAACATGGTAACAATACATTTGTATTCATTTTAAATTGTCATAATCTAAGTAATTGAATATTAATACAAGATAGCTATTATGAAGGCTGCAGGATTTCCACCAGGGGTATAATGTATACATTTTACACTAACAATCTGCATTTTTATATATAAGTGCTTTTATTTGAAAGCATTCAATTACTATACAATGTATAAATCTTTATTTTCTAGAGCGATTATGGAAATCGAAATAAGATATATCTTATTTTTATAATTAAGAAAGAAATTTCGTTTTAATATAGAGCAACATAATTTAAATAAATAATTATTCTGAGAAAAAATAGATAGTTTCAAATATAAATATAAAAGACAAAATAATGAATGAGACACATAAAATTATTTGAAAGGAATTTTAAATAAATTTGATTAGAAGCTTTGGTGTATAAACATGTTTGTTTTGCTAATTAAAGAAAGCTGAGAAGAACAAAAAGTATGACTTAGTCGAAATTTGCGTACTTTTTTTAATATTCCATAAAAATAAAGAAATTTTTCTTTAGTGTAATGTTAAAATGAATTTTAATCTTCTATTGAATAAACTGGCGTTGGGGTAGCGCTTCGAGTTCCCACGACACAGGTCCGAGGTTCGATCCTCGTGAAGGTTGACTCAGCCTTTCATCCTTTCAGTGGGTACAGAATTTAGAACCAAGCATGCTTGGGGAACTAAACACTGGGGGTTCCGCGTAAGATTGACCACCTAACCGGAACTTCGCACCCCAGGGCCTTGGTCACTCAAACGGAGTTGGCACCGTATCCTTTGCCCCCTAGGAGCTTTTGCGCATTTATATATAGATTTGAATAAACTGTTTTTAAAGATATTTATCAGCAAAATATAAATGTTTTCTCGTATGATAATGTATAACTATCATATGATAATGATAACTATCATATTTACGATAGTTATAAATATAGGAACTAATAATTAAATGAAATATATTCTTAACGTTAATATTGCTCTATAATACTACTAAAATATTCCACACCCTTTACAATTATGTCTAATTAAATGTACAAATATTTCTTATTCTATGTTAAATTGTACTTGTTACTAACATTATTTAAAAGGTCTATTATTAATTAGGTTTTAATTAGGTCTATTTTCGTGGATTTATTTTATTCCACAGAAAACTTAATAAAAACATGAATGCGAAAGTTGTCTAATTAGCGTTCATTAGTTTTAATTAGTTTTTCTGATGTAAAAACAATTTGGCTTACTCTTTGTAAGATTTTAAATTATGAAGTATTTCTACTGTAATAATGGGATATTACGGAAGATGTAAACACCGTTATATTATCCGAATAAATATTTATTGCAACATATTTTAGATATTATGGGTTCCAGCAAACAGTGTTATTTTCCTTCCTAGGATATTATAAAAATTAGAATAAACTATTCAAACTTTGCCTGCGAGTTTTCAAAGTTTTACATGTTTGGTAAAGATAATAATTGTTTTCGTTTCCAAGTTTTTCTTTGGATGTTTACTTTGTTGACCGATGAAAGCGAGGAAACTGAGTAAATATAGAAAACCATATTAAGATACTTTATTCGGTCTTTCATATATTTTAGAGCTCTATTTCTTTCTGAAATATTTGTTTGATATATAATGAAGTAAAGAGATATGTACATATCATTAAACTGTAAAATAAAACAGATTAGGAAAATTTGTTTAATAAACAACTAGCCTCTTTATGTCCAGTATAAAATTTCCAAAACAAATGTTTTATATATTTTAATGAAGTAAAGAGATATGTACATATTATTAAACTGTAAAATAAAGCAGAATAGGAAAATTTGTTTAATAAACAACTAGCCTCTTTATGTCCAGTATAAAATTTCCAAAACAAATATTTTATATATTTTAATGAAGTAAAGATATATGTACATATTATTAAACTGTAAAATAAAGCAGATTAGAAAAATGTGTTTAATAAACAACTAGCCTCTTTATGTCTAGTATAAAATTTCCAAAATAAAGGTTATATATATTTTAATGTAGTAAAGATATATGTACATATTATTAAACCGTAAAATAAAGCAGATTAGGAAAATTTGTTTAATAAACAACTAGCCCTTTCGTGACCAGCATAAAATTTCTAAAATAAAGGTTATATATATTTTAACGAAGTAAAGAGATATGTACATATCATTAAACTGTAAAATAAAGCAGATTAGGAAAATTTGTTTATAAACAACAAGCCGTTTCATGACCAGCATAAAATTTCCAAAATAAAAGTTATATATATTTTAATGAAGTAAAGAGATATGCACATATCATTAAACTGTAAAATAAAGGAGAATAGAAAAATTTGTTTAATAAACAACTAGCCTCTTCATGTCCAGAATAAAATTTCCAAATAAAGTTTATATATATTTTAATGAAGTAAAGAGGTATGTACATATTATTAAACAGTAACATAAAACAGATTAGAAAAATTTGTTTAATAAATAACTAGCCTCTTTATGTAAAGCATAAAATTTCCAAAACAAAGGTTATATATATTTTAATGAAATGAAGAGATGTGCACGTATTATTAAACTGTAAAATAAAGCAGATTAGGAAAATGTGTTTAATAAGCAACAAGCCGTTTCATGACCAGTATAAAATTTCCAAAATGAAGGTTATATATATTTTAATGAAATAAAGAGATATGTACATATTATTATACTGTAAAATAAAGCAGAGTAGGAAAATTTGTTTAATAAACAACTAGCCTCTTTATGTCCAGCATAAAATTTCCAAAATAAAGGTTATATATATTTTAATGAACTAAAGAGAAATGTACATATCATTAAACTGTAAAATAAAGCAGATTAGGAAATTTTATTTAATAAAAAACAAGCTGTTTCATGACCAGCATAAAATTTCCAGAATAAAGGTTATATATATTTTAATATCAAAGTTAGGTATCAGATTTAATTACTTATTAGATAATCCATTTCGAAAATAATACAATTCATTATCATTAAACGAATAAAAACATTCCTTACATTTTCATCACGGACTTAAAAAATAAGAAGTTGAAAGATTACATTTTATGAATTTACCAGAAAATTTAAAGAAAAATATGCATCTATGCTGAATGATGCCTAAATTGGTAGAGTGTTGCTCTTCGGTAATTTGGTAAAGATATATATACATATCATTAAACTGTAAAATAACGCGGATTAGGAAAATTTGTTTAATAAACAACAAGCCGTTTCATGACCAGCATAAAATTTCCAAAATAAAGGTTATATATATTTTAATATCGAAGTTAGGTATCAGATTTCATTACTTATGGGATAAGCAATTTCGAAAATAATACAATTCATTATCATTAAACGAATAAAACATTCATTTCATTTTTCATCACAGACTTAAGAAATAAAAAATTAAAAGATTACTTTTTGATGAATTTACCAGATAATTAAAAGAAAAAATATGCATCTATGCTGAATGATGCCTAAATGGGTAGAGTAATGCTCTTCGGTAATACGGTAAAGATATATGTACATATCATTAAACTGTAAAATAAAGCAGAATAGGAAAATTTGTTTAATAAACAACAAGCCGTTTCATGACCAGCATAAAATTTCCAAAATAAAGGTTATATATATTTTAACGAAGTAAAGAGATATGTACATATCATTAAACTGTAAAATAAAGCAGATTAGGAAAATTTGTTTAATAAACAACTAGCCTCTTTATGTCCAGCATAAAATTTCCAAAATAAAGGTTATATATATTTTCATGAAGAAAAGAGTTATGTACATATCATTAAACTGTAAAATAAAGCAGAATAGGAAAATTTGTTTAATAAACAACAAGCCGTTTCATGACCAGCATAAAATTTCCAAAATAAAAGTTATATATATTTTAATGAAGTAAAGAGATGTGCACGTATTATTAAACTGTAAAATAAAGCAGATTAGGAAAATGTGTTTAATAAGCAACAAGCCGTTTCATGACCAGTATAAAATTTCCAAAATAAAGGTTATATATATTTTAATGAAATAAAGAGATATGTACATATTATTATACTGTAAATTAAAGCAGAGTAGGAAAATTTGTTTAATAAACAACTAGCCTCTTTATGTCCAGCATAAAATTTCCAAAATAAAGGTTATATATATTTTAATGAAGTAAAGAGAAATGTACATATCATTAAACTGTAAAATAAAGCAGATTAGGAAATTTTATTTAATAAACAAGCTGTTTCCTGACCAGCATAAAATTTCCAGAATAAAGGTTATATATATTTTAATATCGAAGTTAGGTATCAGATTTCATTACTTATTGGATAATCCATTTCGAAAATAATACAATTCATTATCTTTAAACGAATAAAAACATTCATTACATTTTCATCACGGACTTAAAAAATAAGAAGTTGAAAGATTACATTTTATGAATTTACCAGAAAATTTAAAAAAAATATGCATCTATGCTGAATGATGCCTAAATGGGTAGAGTGATGCTCTTTGGTAATTTGGTAAAGATATATATACATATCATTAAACTGTAAAATAACGCGGATTAGGAAAATTTGTTTAATAAACAACAAGCCGTTTCATGACCAGCACAATATTTCTAAAATAAAGGTTTTATATATTTTAATATCGAAGTTAGATTTCAGATTTCATTACTTATTGGATAAGCAATTTCGAAAATAATACAATTCATTATCATTAAACAAATAAAAACATTCATTTCATCATCATTGACTTTAGAAATAAGAAATTGAAAGATTACATTTGAGGAATTTACCAGATAATTCAAAGGAAATAAATGCATCTATGATGAACGATGCCTAAATGTGTAGTGATGCTCTTCGGTAATTCGGTAAAGAGATATGTACATATCATTAAACTGCAAAATAAAGCAGATTAGAAAATTTTATTTAATAAACAACAAGCTGTTTCGTGACCAGCATAAAATTTCCAAAATAAAGGTTATATATATATATATATATATATATATATATATATATATATATATATATATATATATATATATATATATATATATATATATATATATATATATATATATATATATATATATATATATATATATATATATATATATATATATATATATATATATATATATATATATATATATATATATTAATGTCGAAGTTAGCTATCAGATTTCATTACTTATTGGATAAGTAATTTCAAAAATAATACAATTCATTATCATTACAGGAATAAAAACATTCACTTCATTTTCATCACGGACTTAAGAAATTAAAAGAGTACATTTGATGAATTTACCAGATAATTTAAAGAAAAAAATGCATCTATGCTAAACGATGCCTAAATGGGTAGAGTGATGCTGTTCGGTAATTCGGTAAAGAGATATGTACATATCATTAAACTGTAAAATAAAGCAGATTAGGAAAATTTGTTTAATAAACAACAAGCCGTTTCGTGACCAGCATAAAATTTCCAGTATAAAGGTTACATATACTTTAATATCGAAGTTAGGTATCAGATTTCATGACTTATTGGATAAGTAATTTCGAAAATAATACAATTCATTATCATTAAACGAATAAAAACATTCATTTCATTTTCATCACTTATTTAAAAATTAAGAAATTGAAAGATTACATTTGAGGAATTTACCAGATAATTCAAAGGAAATAAATGCATCTATGATGAACGATGCCTAAATGGGTAGAGTGATGCTCCTCGGTACAGGTATTCGTGGGTTCGAACCCCACTACTGGCATGGATTTCGTAGCTGTACGGAATCTAAATTAAACCATTTTCCATGAGAAATGTTCTTGCGTTATTAACCAGCTAATGTGAAAGTTCCGTGTAAGGTTATTTTATTAATTGTCTTTCCAAGAAAATGATAAACATGTACTTAGCTTTTTTTGTCCTTTTTCCATACGCAATATGTGCTCAATTACTTTGAATCACCCTGTATGATAATACAATTTGCATTCAAAAACAGATTGTAAGCAATTTTACCTGCAGATAAATTACTGTTTGTTAAGTTACGAACTAGGCAATACACATATTATTCAAATTTCCTATTTTGCACTTTGTAAAATATGACAACACCTATTCGCCACCATCTGTCCTCAACCACTAACGTTAATATCATTATACTGTCATATGAAGTATGGGCAAAAGAAGTTCTAGCATTATGAGTGGCCATATACTGAATTTTTGTCTAAAACTCTGTGATTAAACGTTTGGATTTATATAAAGCAAAAACAAGAGAACGGATAATCTCTTCTAAGTATGTACATAAATAGTATGTATGTTTTCGTCTAGCTGCTAATGCATCATATGCGAATACTAAGAGTTCACTGTATACCAAAGTGGTATAATTTTAGCTAATGGGTTTTAAATTGCTCCTTGTATTCTATGCATTTTCTATCCCTTCTAGCAATAATTATACCATTCATGTAATTTGATACTACGTAAGAGGTAAGCGATGATGAAAATTACTTCGAAGAAAAAAACACATAATTTGCTAAAGAAGCTTCGATATTTAATCTTTGAAACTTTTAAAATAGAAAAATTAAGACACATAAATCGATAAAATATTCAAATTTCCATATTCATATTTTACTTTTAAATATTTATCTTTAGTAAATAAAATTATTTTTTTAGATAAAATTTTTAAAATACGTTGTCAAACTATTAAATAG
The DNA here is from genome assembly GCA_032207245.1 of Pardosa pseudoannulata. Lineage (NCBI taxonomy): Eukaryota > Metazoa > Arthropoda > Arachnida > Araneae > Lycosidae > Pardosa > Pardosa pseudoannulata. Next base: position 119,992,177 of record CM063504.1, on the reverse strand, counting down.
ATTGATCTCTGTTGGACTAAAATATAAATTTTATTGAAAATGTTTAGAAAAATATGCTTATACTTTAAAAAAAAAAACTTCAAAAACTATTTCATTCCAGTTGGTTCAATAGGAGATATATAGATTTCTAATAAATCAACTATTAAAAAAACTACAGACTCTTAACAAGCCATTCTACTTTGCTGGCTAGCTAGATCGCTACAGCTCCTATTTTCCCCACACAAAGGCTAATGAGACCGGGACCTACTGCTCAAAGCCGATTACGGAGGACTACGAATATACATATCAGAAATGGGATTCGAATCCATAAACTTTGTTATCAAATATCAGCACTACCTTATTTGGCCATCGTATGACTTTGTATATTGTAGCCTCCACACTATAGCATATTGTTTACCACTTCCTGATGGTGACCTTGAACGAGGGTTCATGGGTTGCATCCACACGCTGGGCCACTAATAAATGAGCCCAGCTCGGGGATTCGATCATTGCGTCTACTGGGCACTCCAGTTGAGCATCTGGCTGCCTTTGATCTTTGGAGAAAAACTGCCTCTGAAATCATCGTCCGCCAAGGTTATTTTATGGTGTGCCACCATCGAGCACGATAAACCATACCCCCTCCAGACGGTGGTAATGGCATGCAGTGGACCATAGTGTGGAGAAGCCTTATGATTTGTGATCCCATGGAGTCTTGTAGCGACTCTCTTTGCTCCCTGTATTTTGTGTCATTATCTAGAAATTTGACTCTTAAGTACAGTTCACAAAGTCATGTAAAGTGTGATGAAATCCCAAGAAGTCTAGTAACAAAAGGTAAAGCCTATTAGGTCATCATCTGGCATTTTGAATCTTCGGTTCATATCCCTGTTTAATGCCGATTGTGAATGATTACTAAAAGTTATATAAGTTGCGAGATACGATCCCATAAAGTCTGGTGACGAAAGATAGCGTACTGCATATTAGGTTATCATCTGGCGATTTGATTTCTCAGTACAGATTACTGTTTAATGCCGATTGTGAATGATTACTAAAAGTTATGTAAGTTGCCAGACTCGATCCCATAAAGTCTGCTTACTAAAGGTAGCGTACTGCATATTAGGTTATCATCTGGCGATTTGACACTTTAGACACTTTTTTAATGCCGATTTTGAATGATTGAGAGAGTCATGGAAGGGGTGAGATACAATCCTATGAAGTCTGGTTACGCATTGCATATTAGGTTATCATCCAGTGATTTGACTCTTGAGTTAACTGATTTTAACTGATTAATATCAAATTTGATTGGTTGCAAATAGTTATATAAGGTGTGAGATGCGATTCCATGAAGTTTGGTAACGAAAGTTAGCTCCCTGCATATTGAGTCATTATCTTGTGATTTAACTATTAAGGACACTTGAAAGATATTTCCTATAAAAACTAGCCGTTCATAGCCCAGGATTGGTTCTTAATATATAAAGTTAGTAACATCATGCGGTCTTTTGAAAACATTTTTATAGTTTATTTTAATTTGAATATATCAAAAAGCATAAAATTGATATATTTATCAAAGATTTATCATTCTACTCACCTATGGGAAAATTAATCTTTTTTCCTCATGTTATAGTTGAATTCAGTCCGTATGAAGCTATAACGAAAACATAATAAAACAACAGATCTAAAAGTAAAACCTAGACGTTAGCGTTCGAATTAATTTTCCCTTCATGCGGTTGATTTATTGCAATCTCCGTTATACTATGTTTTTAAATAGGATCTTTTCTTTTAAATTATATATTACTGAAAGAAAAAAATGAAAACACACTGAAAACAGTTTTATCTTCTATTTAATGACTTAATGTTATGTTAAGAAATAGCAACCTATATTATAGGCAGTAAAATCAAGAGTTTAAGAGTCAATAAAACACCTGTACTACTCTTGTACTACTATATGTCATTCACCAGCAATGTTAATATCCGTCATGTCATATCATGTAAAAATATTTTCAGAATAAGTTTCAATATTGATAGCGAATCAAAGAATGTCTATGAAAAATTCGGGTAATGTGTGTGGTCAAAGGTATAGTTTCTTTTACATAAATTAATACTATTTTATCTAAAATCCTGGTGTTTATTAATTATTAGATTCAACCTTTCCAGCCATTGGACAAAAATATCACTATAAAGGAAAGCATTTTATGTAATATTATTTCAACAAAAAAGTACTCTTATTATAAAAAATATTGTGATATATTTAAATAATATTATAACTTAATTAAGCTTTTATTGGTTTGAGAATTATGTAAGATTTATTCTTTTTCCCCCAAAAGCGGCACACCTATAAATGCATTTGAATTTAAACCTTAGTTTGTACTCCCTATTTTTTTTATCTCAGAAAAATGTGTCAAACGGACTTTCATAAGCTTTAATTATAAGTTAGGCTGGAAGGGATCTAATAGTTTTTACCATAAACCACATTTCATTTATCTTCATTATTTCAAAGCCGACGAGATACACAATTTTGAATTAATTCCTTGTTGAAAGAAGGAAAAAAGGTTAAAGGTCATCTGTGATATATTTAAATAATATTATAACTTAGTTAAGTTTTTATTGGTTTGAGAATTATGTAAGATCTTTTCTTTCTTCCCGAAAAGTGGTTCACTTATAAATGCATTTGAATTTAAACCTTAGTTTGTACTCCCTGTTTTTTTATCTCGGAAAAATGTCTCAAATGGACTTTCAAAAGATTTAATTATAAGTCAGGCTGGAAGGGATCTAATAATTTTTACCATAAACCACATTTCATTTATCTTCATTATTTCAAAGCCGACGAGATACACAATTTTGAATTAATTCCTTGTTGAAAGAAGGAAAAAAGGTTAAAGGTCATCTGTGATATATTTAAATAATATTATAACTTAGTTAAGTTTTTATTGGTTTGAGAATTATGTAAGATCTTTTCTTTCTTCCCGAAAAGTGGTTCACTTATAAATGCATTTGAATTTAAACCTTAGTTTCTACTCCCTATTTTTTATCTCCGAAAAATGTCTCAAATGGACTTTCAAAAGATTTAATTATAAGTCAGGCTGGAAGGGATCTAATAATTTTTACCATAAACCACATTTCATTTATCTTCATTATTTCAAAGCCGACGAGATACACAATTTTGAATTAATTCCTTGTTGAAAGAAGGAAAAAAGGTTAAAGGTCATCTGTGATATATTTAAATAATATTATAACTTAGTTAAGTTTTTATTGGTTTGAGAATTATGTAAGATCTATTCTTTTTCCCCCAAAAGCGGCACACCTATAAATGCATTTGAATTTAAACCTTAGTTTGTACTCCCTATTTTTTATCTCGGAAAAATGTCTCAAACGGACTTTCATAAGCTTTAATTATAAGTTAGGCTGGAAGGGATCTAATAATTTTTACCATAAACCACATTTCATTTATCTTCATTATTTCAAAACCGACGAGATACACAATTTTGAATTAATTCCTTGTTGAAAGAAGGAAAAAGGTTAAAGGTCATCTGTGCTTTATCAGAAAATCCATCATCTCTTCACCTCATTAACTTCTTCAGTCCAAAGAATGGCTTTAGAAAAGAGAAAGTTTTTTTTTATTCAAAGCTACCTCATTCAGAGATGGCACTGGTGGTAAAAATTATAATTAACATCAATCAAATTTAATGTATTGCAGCATGGTTACTGGTACTGATTTTTGTAGTGATTTTATGAAAGGTATAGTAGTATTTTTGGATTCTTAAATTTTAGATTCTTTCATATATTTATTAATAGTTAAAATAGTCAGATTATCATTATAATGCACACATATAATAGCAAATAATATAATATTTATCTATTCTGCTTTATAGTAATTTTTGATATTTTATGTATGGAAAATGCAAGTAATACCTTTTTATTTTGGCAATTTTATCTTGGATTATAATTTTTCAGAAATATTCCCATAATTAGTTTTAAGAATAAAGTATTAAAAATTTAAATTTTACTTATGTCATGGTGTACATATATGGTGCTACATCGTTACTTTAAATTTAAATATTGGTTGGATTTGGGGCGCTTCATCTACTGTATTGCTACACGAGGTCTGATGAAACCAAGATATGTTCCTACACAGCTATGAACATTCATGCTTTTAAGGGGACCCGAGCAGCACTGTACCCATTCAGCCTATAAATTATAATAAAGATATATTAAAAATAATCTCAGCATTACTAATCAAGAGTTCAAGTCACGTTTTTAATGTTATACTATTCGAAACTACCAGGCGCATCCAGAAAGTAAGTTTTAGAATTTAAAAGAAAAAAAATCTCTCTTTCACGGAAATATTTATTGGCAACAAGTGCAGCAATGTTTCAGCTATTTTTCAACATAGCCACCAGTAGAATTGAGACACTTGTCGTATTGTGTGATTAACTTTTGTATCCCTCTGCCGTCTGTGAATGGAACCAGCCTTCCTGTCCCAGAACACCGTACACATCCATATCTAAAAACAGATCTTGAATTTTTTAAGATAGCTCTATATCTTTATGTGTCTGTGTCTATTCTCACAGAAATTACACAGACAGAAAAATGAATCAATCTCCTAGCATATGTGTGTTTCTATGAAAAAAACTACACAATTAAAAGCAGTTTCATAATCAGGAAAACTTCATAACCATGAAATAGAGCTAAAGCGTATGTTAAATTGTATTCAAGGAAAATGTTTCTCTTGGATCACATTTTATGTTCACGAAGTGTTAAATATAGATAAAATATGGACAAGTTATTCATTGAGGTAGCAGTAATTTATGAGGCAATAAGATAATAGTTTTCTTCTTTAAAAGTATCATATAATGTCATTCAAATTTTTCCAGACGGGCAAAGAACATTGATTTAACCCTTTATATCATGAATTAATTTATCGTCAACTTCCTTACTGCATTTTTACATCATTAGATAAGTTAGATAATGGAGAATAATCATAGGAAAAAAAATTAAATTTTTACTGTAATTTAGTAGTTAATTTTGCAGCTGGTACATTCTAGTACCAACATGTATTTTTGACTCTATGATAGAGAATAAAACTTTAGATTATGAATAAAACAAATAAAATGCTTATCTGCGAAGTATAGAAGGCTCTAAAAATAATAGTTCCAAATAACTGATAAGAAACCACTAAATTTACTCAACTCTACCACAAAATGACCTTCGAATGCTAATTATAAAATCCCTACTATGCGAATAAAAAGGATTCCTGATTGGTGCTGTCAGTTCTTTTGTGCTTTAGGAACTGTATCGTTCATGTCATTGTGAGTACCGTCAGAAAAAAGGCTTGATTAGGATTATATAAGTGTTTGATTGAAGCGGTACTTATAAGTACCGTCAGGCTAAAAAGGGTTAATAATCAATAAGTTTTACCTGATGTGCATATCGCTGTTTAGAGAATTCACAGAAAAATGAATTTAAGAAACCAAATAATTAATGTTATTCATTTGAATTATTAATTAATATTTTTTCTTTTATATTTTAATGAGATATTATTTGACTTGAATTTATAAATCTATCATTTAAAATCAAATTATTTGTTTTTTAAAAATGATGTCATTTATTTATCACCGAAAGTGGAATGTAGCTACTTTTATAGTCTCAACGAAATGCGATCCATCTATTCCTTTTTTTTTTCGAAAAATACCTCCCAGTTACTTAAATATCTTATAAAAATGCGAGGCTTGTCTAAAAATTTTGCAAAAATTGATGTTTTTATAAGTTTCATTAATCTTTATCATTTTAAACCGATGGGAAAATGACACTTTGCTCTGCAGTTCAGTATTTCATCTATTTCTTATTGAGAAGGAAGAAAAGTTTTCACGGAACAGCTTTATCAAAGCGTTGATCACATCTTCAAGCCATTAACTAACTTCTTTAGTTCCAAATCTGACATTAGGGATATATTACTTTATTTTTCTTACTTTGGGCACAATGAAGTGACGGATGGCTTTGTGTTGTAGAATTTTGTGAAGATGACAAGGTTTAGTGGATATGGGAGCGAATTTTTTCTCTCATAATATTAGTACCCGGAAATATATTATAAAGGACATGGGAGAAACTGTAAAGCGTTTTTACTAGATTATGAATTTAGAGCTATGAAAATTTGTACACATTTGTTTTTAATACGGACCCACTTTCTTTATTTTACATAACCTTCAATTTTTCTTTTTTCCTCTAATATATTTGACTTCCTTTCATAGGGATGTCGTTGGAGAGTGTAATGGTGTTTCTGATAATTTATTCCGTTGAAATCGTTATTTCCGTTGAAATCTGAAAAGCTATTGTAAGAAATCATGGCTATCGGATAGCAGACAATCATCTCAAATTACTAATTACGTAAAATATAAGATTTAAAAACATTTACGACTTCTTATCCAATAATTATTCAACTACAATTTGAAGAGATGGACTACGATTGTATTACGTGTTTCTGAAAATCATGTTTATGAAAGTTCGTTTGAATAAATTTTTATTTTTTATTTCCTTTTCTTTAGAAACAGAGATAGATTTTTACGTTAATAGGACTTATTCTGTCTTAATACATTGTAAGCGGGACACGTACTAGTACGCTTTCTGACGATTGATACTTGAACGCGGGTAATGTACTAGTACGGGTTAGTGAAACAACATGGTTTGTTTGTGGGTACAAAAATAACGGTATATACAGGAAAACGAAGCCGAATGTTCTTGTGTACTACATAGATTCTGGAAAAATTTACACAAATAAAAACTAGTTTTTACATCAGTCGATGCGGATCCACAGAAAGGGAAGGTTGATTAAAACTATATACTACTACTTTTGTGTGATTTTTCATATTTAAGATACTATTATAAATTTATCCATTAAAAATATATTTTTTGTTTACAAAGTCTTATGGTTGTTATTGATATATTTCTATTTATATATTTGTTTATATATTTCAATATAAAATAAGAAAAGTTGGTTTAAAAATTAAATAATTTTCGATCTATTGAGATTTAACTGAATAACTAAATTTACGTACAAAACGCCCGTTCCCAGTATAAGGCCGCTGCGAAATGTACCAGCGCACAATGTGTTAATACAGAGAAGTTAGATTGGATATGAGTAATAAACTCGAAGTCTCGTTTTATAAATTGGGCACAAAAGCTGCCGGGTAAAGTTAAATATACTAATAGATTTTCAAAAGAGTATTTGATTTACTTTCACTCTTTTCCCATAAATATAACGCTTGGATCATTTTATTACTTTTTCCAACTTTTATAGAGGCTACATTTAACTTTTGCGACGGTCATTATCTAAAATGTTCTTTTCCGAGTAGTTGTTGCGTAGTCTGCATATCCATCTAATTTCGTAGTGCTAGCGAGAGGCAAACAATTGGCCATTAATATCAGTGACGGTAAATGACTGGGTCTTGATGTGCTAATTTTTCTTTACTAATAGTGATACATTCTGCGTTACGTAAGTTGATGTCGGCATAAATAAAGAGAATAAAAATAAATATTGCTTTTGGAGAGAAAAGAACTTTTATACTGCGGTTTTATAAGTACAAATGGTGAACTTGCCTTAGCATTTATCATTTTTATTAAAGAGACTTTAAATGGTTGAACTTTTCACGTCGGATTGATTTATTGCTAATATAATGGACTACTTCTCTGATCTATAACAATTCGTTTTTATTTGTAGTATAAATTAACTATGTGAGGTATAATATAGAGCGTGAAAATGTCTTTTTCCGATAAGATTGCGGTGTATAGTCACTTAACCTGGTGGTGGTACTGAATTGGTAATTGCAATAAAAATAAACTTCTTCACTTAGTCCAGTAAGATTGATTTCCATTAAGATTGATTGAATACTTGATGAATAATTTAAAGCTTGAAAACCTTGAATATGTTAATATGGTAGGGTTATACAGGGTTTAATGTGGGATAAGTAATTACACTGTAACTGCAAGAAATATTTATATCTGTGTTTGGTAGAATAATAAAATTAATGTTCCCAAAATAATATTTTTTTAATCTTTCAAATCCGCAAAATTGATTTAAGTCAACTAAAAATATTAAAACGAAATACAATGAATAAATATAAGTTGGTTTTAACTTAAGTACCTAGTTACATTTCCAATATGGTATAATAGCATCATGTCAGGTTTTATAAGCTTTTACTTTGTAGGTATAGCAATTAATTAATTTTCGTGAGCAGTAGAGTCACATTTAGGTTTATATGTTTCTTTACAAAAGAAATGAACTCACATAAAATTGACGGATGTAAATAAATATTACTATTTACCCGTCATCGTAAACATATATTGTTAAGGGGAGATCAGCCAAAAATATATAACCATCACTGAATTCTCTATAAATCTAATCCAAAGTATCATGATTAAAAATAGTTCAATTCTTTACCCGTGGCTGTTAATAATTCAAGACATGTTAAGGAAAAAAGATTAAATATTTATAATCATTAATTATCTTTTCGTTCATCTAAATAATTCCATATATGTAATTCATCTTTTTAAGCTCATAATACAATACTACAAAAAGCGGGGTAATTTTGTATTACAGATCTTGAAACCTTACTAAATCATTCAGGGAACGTCAAAATGGAATTTTAAATATTTAAAATGGATATTAAAATATTTCAAGTTTTATTAGATGTACATTCAGACGTAAAGACAGAAGTGGTTACGATTGTTTAATGCACAATAATAATGGTTATTTCCTTTAAAATCTGAAGAGCTATGGTAAACATTCGTGGCTTTTAGATAGAAGGAAATTACCGCAATTTTTTTTTATGCGGAAAATGAAACTATCAAAATCTTTTACGACTTCTGTATCCAAAAACTAATCCTCTACAATTTGAAGAGATGACCGACGATTGTATCACGTGTTTTTAAATATCTTGCTTATAAAAGTTCGTTTGAATAAATCTTTATTTTTTATTTTCTGTTTTTTAGAAAGACAATTTCCAATTAAGAAAACTTATTCTATCTTAGTAGAGAGAAGCTAAATTGTATATAAATAATAAACGCGAAGTCTCATTTTATAAATTGGTCACAAAAGCTACCTGGTAAAGTTAAATATACTAATAGATTTTCAAAAGAGTATTTGATTTACTTTCAGTCTTTTCGCATAAATATAACGCTTGAATCGTTTTATTACTTTTTCCAACTTTTATAGAGGCGACATTTAACTTTTGCGATGGTCATTATCTAAAATGTTCTTTTCCGAGTAGTTGTTGCATAGTCTGCATATCCATCTAATTTCGTAGTGCTAGCCAGAGGCAAACAATTGGCCATTAATATCAGTGACGGTAAATGACTGGGTCTTGATGTGCTAATTTTTCTTTACTAATAGGTGATACATTCTGTGTTACGTAAGTTGATGTCGGCATAAATAAAGAGAATAAAAATAAATATTGCTTTTGGAGAGAAAAGAACTTTTATACTACGGTTTTATAAGTACATATAGTAAACTTGCTTCGTGTAGCTCTCGTTTAAATTTAGGTATTAACCTATATCAAATATATAGTGGTATTTATTTTGGTTAGTCTCAAAGACTAAGTATTATTTTGGTTGCGTTGTGTAAAATACTTAAGTAATAATGTCAACCACAGGTTCTGAGAGACTACAGACTTAAAATAAGAAAATAAACTAAAAAAAAAGGCTAAATTAAAAGTAACTGAAATCAGCTTAAAATAAAAAATAAAAAAAATTATTATAACGATATATATATATATATATATATATATATATATATATACACAATCTGATTCTATCTTCATAAAATTTACTTTATCAACACTTTCAAATTAGGTGACACACTACTTTAGGTATGACAAATAATTTTCCATCAGTTAGGTATATATATATATATATATATATATATATATATATATATATATATATATATATATATATATATATATATATATATATATATATATATATATATATATATATGTATATATATATATATATATATATATATATATATATATATATATATATATATATATATATATGAGAGAAAGGACATAATCTCAATTTCAAATATATGTAAAAATGAAGTACCTCTGTCGGTAGGTATGGTGTGCCAGGAACACTGCTGGTTGAGAGCTAATCAGGACTGGGTATGTGTGGTAGCAAATTTCAATCTTCCGTCGGTCTGGTTAGGGGCTTTCTTCGGAGTATTTTAGGTGCGGCCGTAATATTTGATACAGGAACACTGCTAGTAGTCGCTGGATGTTCCAAGCTTTTCCGGAGTTTTTGTCAAACTCAAGGCTATTCTCCTTGGACTCCAAAGTCTCACTGTCACAATAGTTTCCTCTGACTTCTGACCTCTCTGCTCTCCTTGATTCCACTCAACTCTCGAACACCCTTCTCTTTCTAGGCTTTTCATTTTTTATATTAATTTCCTCTTTGTCCCCTCTTACTTCTTTTTCGTCCAATCAGGAGAGTTTTAAAATCTAATTGGTCTCCTTAACCCCGCCTTGAAACTACCAACATGGAAAAATCTTATCCCTTCAAATTGGGCACTGTCCTTTAGGGACTCATAAATAACTCCATAAAGGTACATTCGTATTTAGTGTCATATACGGAGATGCGATTCTAATCTGGGACTGGGATCAGAACTCTGCCCAAGAATCCCGCACAAGACGAAAAACCGTTGGAATAATTTTTATTGTCTTCTCCCCTTTACAAAAGATGGGATGAGGTCAGATTTAGATCCCCAGCATTTTACTTCTCGTTTTAATTAATCAATTCTATCACTGATCTAAATTACCTCACCACACTTGCCTTAGTATTTACCATTTTTTTCAAAGTGACTTCAACTGGTTGAACTTTTCACATCGGACTGATTTATGAGTAATATAATGGAATACATATCTGATATATAACAATCCGTTTTCATTTGTAGGATAAATTAACTACTTGGTGTATAATATAGAGCGTGAAAATGTCTTTTTCCCTTAAGATTGTGGTGTATACGTAGTTTAACCTGGTGTTGGTCTTAATTTGTAAATGCAGGATAAAATTTTATTTCTTTGCTTCTTCTAGTTATAAAATAGGATTTTTTCTTTCCCTTTGTAAGACTAATTGAATATTTGATGAATAGTTGAAAGCTTGAAAATCTTGAATTCTGTTATTATGACGGGTAGATAGGGTTGTGAGATAGGTAATGACTCGGTAAATAAAAGAAATATTTTTTATCTTAAATGGTCCTACAATAAGAGGAATAATATTCCCAGAATAATATTTTTTTCATTCTTTCAGATCCGCAAAATTGACTTAAATCAACTAAAAATGTTAAAATTAAACTAAAGGACTAAATGTAAATTGGTTCCAACTTGTAGTACCTAGTTACATTTGCAAGATGGTATAAAATCATCATGTTTCGTTTTATAAGGTTTTAATTTGTAGGTATAACAATTAATTAATTTTCAAGCCATTTAATATACTAGGTCTCTCGCTAGCAGTATGGTCACATTTAGGTTTATATTTTTCTTTACAAAAGAACTGAACTCACATAAAAGTGAAGGATGTAAAGAAATATTACTACTACCCATCATTGTAAACATATATTGTTAAGGGGTAGAAGATCAGCCAAAAATATATAACCAGCCCTGAATTCTCTATAAATGTAATTCTAAAGTACCGAGTTAAAAAACAGTTCAGTTCTTTACTTGTGGAAGTTATTACTTCGTAGTCAACAAATTCAAGACATGTTAAACTAAACAGGGTAAATATTTATATTCATTAATTACCATTTCATTCATCTAAACAATTCCATATAAACAATTCATCTTTAAAGATCAAGGTACAATATTACAAAACGTGGGTTGTTGCTTTTGTCTATATCTGGTCCTGTAACCATTCTTATTCTCAGAGTAAAAATAACGTTGGTTAAGCTATCATATGTCATAGAGTTTTATATACATAGATTTATAGATATAATTCATATTAGGCACTGTTTATGTAAAACAGGTAAAACCTATATATTTTTATTGTTAATATAAAAATTACAGTTTCTTATATTAAAAATGCTATTGATTAGTTTCGTAACAATTTTATATTCACATTATCATAAAGGTTAAATATGTATCTTTGACTACATAAAAAACTAATTTAGAAGACAAAAGTTGTAAATTTTATTACTCATTCACAAAAAATGTATCTTTTTGCAAATGTTAAAATGTATGCATTATACTTTTAACATTTTAGCTTCACGGAGCTTTACAAATTTACTAAAATTAACATAAAATTTCAACATTAATTTGTTTCTTACCCTTAATAATGTGTTTTAAGAAAACAAGCGAAATAAAACTAGTTTTACTTTTAACTAAATATATAGGATCAATCAACATTCGAACACTATTCTGTTTTGTCGAGAGTTGTTACTATTGATACACGTGCAGGAAAATTTTCAAAAGTGTCTCGCTGGAAGAAATATATATTTTTTTCCATGTTTATCAAATATCAATATATGTATATTGGATCCCAATTACTGTTGTAATTTAACGTATAAAATTATGGTTCTAATCATATACATAAAAAGTTATGGCTACATGAATAACATTCTAAATGTCTTTAATTTCATTTTACGAAAGCATCAATGACTCATTTTAAATTACCAAAATTTACCCTACTGTAATTAAGGAATTAATAAAACATAGAATATCATCATCTACGTAACTGTTTGCATTATGTGGTCGAAGAATAGACGAAAGGATATTTGATCAGATATAAAATAATTATTTTTATAATAATTATTTTTATAAAATAATTATTTTATATCTGATTGCGAATTAAACATTGATCATGAATTCCGAAATTCATTGACCATGAAAAACATTGATCATGAAAGTTATGGCTACAAGAATAACATTTTAAATGTCATTAATTTCATTTTACGAAAGCGTCCCTAACACATTTTAAATTATCAAAAATTACCCTACTGCAATTAGGGAATTAATAGAACATAGAATATCATCATTACCTACGTAACTGTTTCCATTATGTAATCGAAGAATAGACGAAAGGAATTTGATCAGATATAAAATAATTATTTTAAATCATATATAAAATAATTATTTTATATCTGATTACGAATTAAATGAATTGCATTCGCCATAAGCTATGCTTGTGGGTGAATGTAATTTCAAGTACTAGTGTGGATGGTTGGTAAGTTGGGTTTGGATCTCTATGGCTACACAAGGGCTACTGAGATAGAGACCTATAATTGGCATAAATATTCACATTCGTTCCTCGGAATTGGCTGTCACTGCCATTTTTTCTTTGTTGCTTCAGAATAGCTTGATACTGTACACCAACGACGCTCTGGGACATCAGTTGACTATTGCAAGTCACATGTTTCATATTTAGAGTGGCGTTAGAAATTGAAGTAAGTAGTTAGTTAGCGAAACATTTTCATATCATACGTTTATGTATATTCTTAAAAATTAACATTTAAAATTATTAAAACTCTCTTCTGTCTTCAGCTTTGGAGTTTTAAGATCATTTTCTTTGTAGAGAATGTGTTAAGCAATAGATCTGCATTTAATTATCCATTGGGTAGCAAAACATTTTACTGTAGTGTTGGCAACCAACCACTTCTTGTAGATGAACAGATCATTTATTCAAATTAAAATAATAAACATTCACTTCGAAAAATCGACTAAATATGAAACTTACTGCTTATTAATTCTAGTAAAACACCTCAGCATGTGGATTATAAACAACTATCAAATCTTCATCATACACTTTATTACTGCATGTAATGTTATATGAGGTGGAATGAAACCTTATGTTTAATTCGTAATCAGATATAAAATAATTACTGCACTTAGGACTGAAACGAGTATTAGATGATTGGTGAATTTCTTGGTTACCTGAGTAAGCCCTATCTTATTTAATTCTAAGTAGGTTAACAATGAAGATGACATATTTCGGCTATCGTTAGTAACCTCGTAGATAAACCTATCATGAATATCAATTACTGTAAGGGTTTTTAGCGAAGGCGTTCATTGATGGTTATTTGACTATCGATTTCTCATTAGAAAGCCATTGTTCCGAGTTTCTTTCTTACATGGAAAGATAATTTAACATGGTTTCGCTTAACTGTTTTTTAATACAGTATATAGGGGTTTATTTTCTGGGAGAGTAGATTCCATTAGTTGGATTTGAATTTTTTTAACGAGAAAATAATTGTAAGTATTTGAAAGGAAGGAATGTTAGTTTTTCTCAGTATGCACTTAGTATATTACCTTAACATTTAAAATAGTTCAAATTTTTATAATATTTAATGTAGTTTCTCTACATACTTGGTATTTTATGGATTATTACTAAAGTATTTTAAGGAAAAGTTTTAGATACTCTATAATTTGAGAGAAACTGAGTTTTTCAATTCCATTTCCATGAATTTGTAATCGTCTTAATTATTTCTTTTAAACTGTACCCTAAAGAAAACTTAAGAATTATTATAGCTTAGATACAATTTTAAAATTTTACCATTAAAAGATAGATTTAGAGAAATTAATTCAAGTATTTAAGAACATGTTTTTATATACGATAACGTTAATTGAAATATTGTATTAATTTCTGTGTTACAATTAATTTATTATGAAATTCATAGAATAAATATAATTAATTATATTAGATACTTTACGGCTAGTGAATTCAGCTAACATAAAAACACTAAATACATATATTTTATATAAATATATAATATCTTTAGTTAGTCTTGTCAACAAAACTTGAAACAGTATCTTTTGAGTTGATTTAAGTAGACAGGTAGGCAGACAGTAGTCCTTAATACTACATTATTCTAGTCATAACTGCCAACCAATACTTCTGTTAGAGAGTATTATAATAAAATTTTTCATCATGATAATATTAGCAGGATATATTGCTACAAGCTGAAATCGAATGTATATTAATATGTATGTCGGTAGTGTTGTTCGAACTCATACTTCGGTAGGGACAATAAGAAAATATAGTATCATAAAAATTCAGAAAATGTAAAATAGTGATAAAGATTAGCTTGCCGAATGGTAGGGGCCAAATAGTAGGACGTTCCTCTTCAGTACCGGTGTTCGCGGGTTCGAAACTCATTGTAGCATGGAATTCATTGCCTTTGGGAATCGGCTTTATGCAGCAGGTCCTGGTTTTATTATCCCTCTTAAGCAAAAAAGACTGTAGAACTCAAAACCAAACCAAAGATTAGAGTCAATTAAATCATGATAACTACAAGTCAAATGGTGGAAGTTCTAAACAGTCGGGATTTTTTTTCTGTTTAGAATATTCAAACAGTCTATTAATGTACAATCCTGATTTAATAACTCTTAGAACAAACCTCACGTATTACATTTGTAAGTAATCCAAAAGATCAATTCTACTGTGGTTGGTACACCAGTATATTTTAGCCTCTTTGTTGCGTAATTTCTTTAACAGGTTGCAATTCATTTGTATTTTAACAATCTTGAATTAAAAGCAAATATTAGAAACAATGTTAGGATACATTATTTAAAACATACAAGGGATTTTTAATTTATTGGCAAGAAAGAGTACTTTCTACATGCAATAAACTACTTATTTCTGAAAACTATTGTAACTTACTTCTTTACGAAAATTCTGTGAAACAATTGTGAAAAGGTTTTATCATATGTCAACGTGTAAGCGGAGAAAACTCAAATCAGTGTGTGGCTAAAGCGACCACAGGAAGTCATACGCTAAATTTCTTTATTGGATGAAAAATGGAAGAATTTGTCATCTGAAAGGGATAAATTTTCAATTGATTAAAGACCTTGTCATAAAACAACCTGGGCCAACATAAATCTGCTGAAAATATTTTGTTATCACATAAAATATACAGGAAAACGAATCGTGAAAAGATCGCAAAAAGTCCAGTTGTAAAACTCTCTCTGTATATATTTTTATTTTAATAAGTTTACTTTTGTAATTATTAGTATACATTCCATTAAACGATAAATGAAATTTGTATACGAGAATTATTTAGAATTGCAGCTTCACGTTCAATATTGTACTTGCAAATTGCACTATTATAATAATTCTACTTGCAAATTGAATTATTTGCAATGTTGCATGATGGCAACAATCAAGTAAACACTCTTTTAATTTTCATTACAAAAATTGCTTTAATTTTAATGCATCTTACAGGGATGCACAGGGTTAACACCTTGCATGTGACGCCCGAACACAGTCTGCGCAATGCAAATGTGCCAAATTTGAAAGAAGAAAAAACGATATTACAATTCCGTGAAGCCCGAAATAGGTTCATCCAATGCATAATATTGAATTTGCAATTTTTGCAATAGATAGAGATACTTTCCCGTTAAAAGTTCGGAAGTTTAATATACTGTAAAGGACTTGTGAAATTTCAAAGGAATCTGAGAGACATGGAATTCATGACGTTGATACAGATGATAATATCGTTGTATTAGTGTTTTATATTTGTCCATGAAATTATTTTCAGATATACCAAGAACGAAACGGTGTTGGTCCTTTATATATTTTACCCTAATTTAATATAATGGTAAAATGACATTATATACCGCAAATGAAAATATCATAAATACTTATCCGGCAATAGGTACAGAAATGGTTATGACCAAGAGAACATTTTCTTCCTTATAAGTCATTTAACTTGCCCATATATTTAAGAAAACGTGTCAAAAATGAAAAAAAATCTCTTTAATTTTGTTGATTTATTTTGCTGTAATTTGAGCAAAAATTACAGTAATCCGTTAACATTTCCAATATATGTGAAAACATTGAAAATAACAATTATTTCGTTTACGATTTTTTTTCAAAAATAATCTGTTCCTAATATTTTGAGAATAATAACGAACAAAATTAAATATATTTTTTTCCCTTTTTGGCACGTTTTCTTAAATATATGAACAAGGGTAAATGACTTACAAGGAATAAAATGTTCTCTTGGTCAAAACTATTCCTTTACCTCTTGCCTGAAAAGTATTTATAGCATCTTTATGTGTGGTGTATAATGTCATTTTACTGTTATATTAAATTAATTTAAATTATATAAAGGATAACACCATTTCGTTGTTGGTATATCTGAACACATAATGGATATGTATGGAGGTTACGTGGTTTTAAGAAGGTTCACTAAAAACAGTAAGAGAACTGTTAGTTAATTTTCTTACTCTGATAAACCTGAAACCTTATTTAACCTTCCAGTGGATAAATGTAACACCATTGTCATAATGGACTAACGTAAACCCCAGAGTAGAAAAACGAAAGTCTAGGAAATCCATCAAGCTTTAAAAAATAAATAAATAAAACCTGTGTAAAATAGATTGTTGAGTTTTACAGCAGTTCTACAGAAGATACTGAAATGACAAGATTCGCTAAATGTCAACATTTGCTTATCACTACACATAGCATAACCCGTCAAATGATCGGTAATATATATGTAAAAAAATGTGATGAATAATCAATTAAAATAGAGATAAAAGAAATATGTATGTGTTAAGTAAATAAAATAAAATAAAATAAAATAAAATAAATAAAATAAATAAATAGATAAATAAATAAATAAATAAATAAAATAAATAAATAAATAAATAAAAAAAAATAAAATAAATAATATAAATAAAAAATAAAATAAAATAAAATAAATAATAAATAAAATAAAATAAAATAAATAATAAATAAAATAAAATAAATAAAATAAAATGAATAAAATAAATTGTATGAATTAAGTGTTGGTATGTTTAATGTTATAGGCATCTGAAGTAATATTTACTCCATCACACCACAGGTAAACTAAAAATTACATTCTTTATTTAGATTTATATACATTTTTAAGCGTACCACAGTTGTTGACATTTATTGTTAGGACCTGTAGGAAAAACAGAAGAGTAAATGCCAGGTAGTTAAAGTTCTGTAAAAGATTTATTAACACATTGCGTGCGGGTACATTTCGCAGCGGAATTGTACCAGGAGCGGGTGTTTTAGACCTAAATTTAGTTATTCAGTTAAATTTCAATAGATCAAAAATTATATAATTTTTTAACCAAATTTTTCGTATTTTATATTGAAATATATAAATAGACAAATAAGCATATAAATACAAATATATACATAATATATAAATATACATATATAATATCATTTTCTCAGGATAAAAAAAAGTTAATTTTAAATCTAAATGGATTTTTTTAATCCACCTTCCCGTTCTGTGGTTCTGCATCGACTGATGTAAAAACTAGTTTTTATTTGTCTAAATTTTTTCAGAATCTATGTAGTAGACAAGAACATTCGGCTTCGTTTTCTTGTATATACCGTTAGTTTTGTACCCACAAAAAAACCGTTTTTTTATACAAACCCGTACTAGTACGTGACCCGCGCTCATGTATCAATCGTAAGAAAACGTACTAGTACGTGTTCCACATACAATGTGTTAATACTTGTTACAATGTACTCACATAAATTAACTGAAACGCGCGTTACATTAATTTAAAAAATGGAATTTTTTAAAACTATTTCATGCTGAAATGTGTTACTCACTCATACAAAATATTTCTCTATGCCGAATAAGGTTAAAAAAATTATCATTCCATAACATCATCATGCCTAATTCGCTTTATCGATGGTAAACAATGTTGCATAGCAAACAAAAAAAATTCCCCTGAAAATAGCTGATATAATATCCTGTAATTCAAATTGACGAAAACACGACTTATTTTGCTATATAAAGAGCATCACTTTAAAACGTATTTATGTTTATAAAAAATGATGCTGTTTAGAATAATGAAACGCCTGAAAGTTGAAAGTGCAGTTTTGAAAATAAAGCTATATTCTACATTTTCTTAACAAGTTATTTAGTCATATACGTGCTGTGTTACAGAAAGTACGATGTTTTCTAAAAAGAACTGAAGCTATTGAAACAACACGAAGAAAATATTTCTAAACAGTTCATTAATAGGAATTTGTTTCGAAACAAAGTTTCATTTCTTTGCTTAAAGTATTTAAAATCCTATTATTTATAAGTGAAAATAAGGTTGGTAACATTTAATAATTGTTAAAACGTGTTTAAAAAGCGGTAGCTTTTAGAGTTGTAAGTTTATATTCAAACATATTCTACAGATGTATAAATAAATAAAATAATTTTGTATCTTGTACTGATTATTTTCATTAAAAAAATAATTTTATATATTTTTACTTTCGGTATGATTTTTAAAAAAAAATACACTGTCTAGCAATAAATATTTGGACACCTGTGATAGAAAAAAAAAACTAACCTTATTCAAAATCAATAGTTAGTAGAGCTTCCATGATATGCAATTACAGCTTGAACCTTCTGGGACATACTTTCTACATGTTTTTGTATTACAGCTAGTTGTATTGTCTTCCACTAGGCCACATACAAATACCATCATTGATTTTGGACGAGTAGTGCACCCCTTAATTCGGCGAACCAGCTCGTTCCAGAGGTTCTCGAGAGGGTTCAGGTCTAGGCTCTGGGGAGGCCAATTCATTCGATGAGCTCCAATGGCACCATACCAAGCCTTGGTTAACCTCGAAATAGGACAACATGCGTTGTCATCCTGAAAGTAACAAGTGTTCAACCCGTAAAACTGCCACAACGTAGGAAGCACATTGTCATCCAAAATAGTGTAGTACGCATCGGCGTTGAGCTTACCATGAATGGGGACCAAGGGTCCCAGTTCATACCAGGAGGAACACCCCCAGACCATAATTCCACCTCCGCCGAACTTGACTGTTGGCACAATGCATTCTGGCAAGAGACGTTCTACAGGCAGACGCCACACCCAG
>CM063504.1:119964856-119967356 GCA_032207245.1 Pardosa pseudoannulata | reverse complement strand
ATCCAAATATATTTTAAAATTTTATGTTTTAAATAAGTTGAAATATATTTTAAAAGTATTTTTGGTAATATAAATTTTCTATTCATTGTCAAAAGAAATTTTCATAATAAAAGCCATTTCCCACATCAATCTGTAAATGTTGAAAGGGAAACAGATTAACGTTTTTGCCGACGAAAGCCGACGATAGCTAAAATTTTTATCTGTTAAAAGCCTTATCACACTTCTTCTTCCGGCCCATGGCTTACGGGGAAAATTCTTGTGTCCAAGGTCTCTGGGGTGCTAAGCAAAAGTCCAGGTAATGTGGACAACCGTATGCGGAATCCCCAGTGTTTAGTTCTCAAGCATGCTTAGTCCTTAGTTTGTCCACCCATTGAAGGGATGAGAGGTTGAGTCAACCTTGCCTAGCCCGATGATCAAACCTTGGATCCGTGTCTTAGGACTGCAAAGAGCTACCACAATTCCACCGGAATACTATCGCTCTGTTATCTGAACCTAAATATATAGCATAAAACACAATCAGACTGGTACCACAATCCCAGCAGTAGAAATACGAGCATTCTTCATTGGGAAATGGAATCTTATACTAAATCCGTTGTTTTTAATGAGAACAAGTTGACGTGTGATAAAGCTTATGATAAACATTCATACTTTATTATGAAACTAAAGATGACTATTTTTGAATAAAATAACATTCTCAGATATAGAGTTATAGGGGGATGTGGCTCGTAATGTCCGTATAATCTAAATGTTTTATATGTGTTAATACCGAACAATGGCCGTGAGGGTAGGTTGCTGTTTATTGGAACCGCAGTTCGTGGGTTCTAAAACTACTACTGGCATAGTTTTTCGTAAACTTTTGGAGACGGTTTAAACCTGCAAGGACACACGCTATTCGGTGTTACACAAAAACACAAGCATGGCCTTTGATGTCCGGTGCACTTTTCTGAAACAAATACCAACAAAATTTCTTTTGATGACGAAAAGAAAATTTATATTATCAAAAATACTTTTCTAAAATTTTAAAATATATTTCGGATTACTTAAAGCATTAATTTTTAAATGTATTTTGAACGGTAGATCTTTATTAGTAATCCGAAAAAACAAACATAAGACACAAGTTTAAAACTTAAATCACATCTTTGTATTTCAACTTTATATTTCATCATTTCAATCAAATAACGATGTGATTTTGACAGTATCTCTCCTCTGACCATAAACACTAAATAAAAATGCAAAAGTGTATGCTTGTGACTGGATCACTGGAGACGGAATAAGTAAAAGTTGAATTCAGAGAAAATTAAGGAAATGCATTCAGTTAGGGTCTACAAGATCTATGAGAGATTAACTGAAAATCTGGGAAGCTTATTTTCTATTGCGGGATTTTGTGTAGAATATTATTGTAACACTACAGCCTACAAGACCCGTGGTCGTCGTGGCAATCGTACGTCATCGTGGATTAAAGGTGCACATCACCTTAAGACCTTTAAAAATTCGATTTTTTATTTTTAAAATTTTAAAAATCTCTGAATACCTGAATCGTTTGAAAGAAACTCTATTGAAATGTTCGAATTAAAAAGTGTAAAAATATAAATCTTTATATTTAATATCATATCTTTTAAAGAAATTATAAAATGTCTAGAAATATTTTACTGAAAATAGTGTTAATAGTCCTACGCTCTGTAAATAAAAAACTATAGTACACATTGATTTCAAATTTTTTTCAATAAATACATTATAGACTTACGATGAAACTCTACCTACTTGTTTCGTTGTCGTTTTATTTCATTTAGTGTTTATAGTATTTGAATTTTTAAATATTATTTTAGATTTTTAAAAATTCAATCTCTGGTGTAGAATATCTAGTACTTTTTAAAATTTAAATAGTTGGAGAATTATACCTAATTATTATTGTTCACAAAAGAGCAAAAATTATTAATGGAACTTACTTTGTGTTGCTGTAATTTTTCGCACAGTGTGTCAGAAAAATTAAAAAGTATTTGAGTCAAGCTCTCTCTTTTCCATTTATATAAAAGGTTATTATTTTTTAAAAACAAAGAATATTTATAAATATATTTAAATAAAATTAAACAACGAATGCTGAAAATTTCATAAGTTCCAGTTACATTATATCTGATGTACACCGGTGTGCAAAACTAAAGCAATAGATGGATTTTTTGCTATAACAACACGAGAAATCATATGAGAGACATAAAATTCAGAAATGAGGGAGAGTATTATGTACGTAAAGGATGACGAAAGCATCGGGTTGAAAAAGGAATACAATTCATACAAAAACAAGCTTTTTTGAACGCATAGTATCTTGACTCACGATTGTCTATCCAACAGGAAGAACAATAAGCAGATGTTCCTTAATATGGGATATGCCGTCCCCTAACAGCAATGGTTGCTTTACACTGTCTTCACGTACTCAGAACTAGCTGGTCCAACATTTCTTGCGGTAATAGTGCCCATTCCACAATCAGCATCTGTTTGAGTTTTT
>CM063504.1:119949856-119954856 GCA_032207245.1 Pardosa pseudoannulata | reverse complement strand
TGTCGCATCATGGATGCTGGACGGAACACTAACAGATAACTTAAATTCAAGCTCACTTACTGAATCGTGAATTATTATGACAAACAGAAAAAATATTTTATCTTCTTTTCTATGAAATCCGAACGAAGTGACTCCGTAATTAAATTAATTCTATTAAACACAGAAGATACTGTTGTACAAGAATTGATTTGGAAATAAAACCTCTTTCTTTCACTATGTGATGGATGAGGGAAAAAATCAATTTAAAACAATGAAAGCGCGACTATTTGAAGAATCCTCCACTTGATTAAGGAAAAGCATTTAGTTAAGACTCATTCTACTGCTCATTTGGAAGCAAATTTAAGTGCCCTTTTTTTCTCGATTCTCTTAATTTTGAGTAAAGTAATTTGAGAATAATTTTACGACAGTTTGATTGCATGTGGTAACTAATGAGGAATAAATTGCTACAGGCAAGGCAAATATCAGATATTCCAGTCAAAAAAATGATGAGTTTCATTTCAAAGGAAATGTTTCGTTACCAGTATGTTTGTAAGAAATACTTTGAATTTTTATTTCCATTTCATGATTTAGACTACTATCAATAAAAAATATTAAGCTTGGGTACGAATTTAATGTTTTTTTTAAACTTTTAAGACCTTATCTCAGGCCTCTTGCACAAGTTGAAAAATCAATGGATTCATTATACGATTTCTTATCCCGATGAAGAAAATACAAATCTCTCGTGTGCTAAAGAAGAATTTGTAACAATCAGATAATGATTAAAGATCTTATCCCACGGTAACGGAAACCAAATATGAATTGGTTAAAAATTTTCGCTGCCGCACGAGACTATTAGGCATCTTTCATTGGTAAAAGGAATCACAAATAGAATCATTTTGTTTTTCTATCTGTAGAGTTTAAAGTATATTAAGGCATTAAGTACATATATTAAAACTATACAAATCTATTTTAATCTTCATAAACTTTTTCACACTTGACCTTCAAAGCAAAAAGATAGGATCTTTCTCGATAAGATTTTAAAAAAGAAAAACCTAACAGCATTCAATTTCGAAACAATTCATTCAATTTAACAATGTAATACACTCAATGAGCATTCAATTCAACCTGAGTTTGCAATTCAATGCAATTTCTTTCATGTTCAATACAACATAAGTCAACATGAGTTTGTATTCAATTCAACAATGTAATGCACTTGTATAACATTGTTGCGTTAGGATTTTACCGTTTTTAAGAGGTTTCTGTGAATAATGTTTAAGAAATGTAATATCTGGAAAAGGGTGTTCTGAAAATAATCCATTTACTTCATTTAGTTTCAATGCTCTATAATTATTTCTCATTGCACCATTCGAAGCAACCTTAAATCTTTTAAAGGTTTTAATGACTTGGTGGTCCAAAGTAAATGCTCTTGCCAAAGCTAATTTCATTGTGTTATGGCGTTGAGCTAATGAAAAGTTCACTTTCATATTTTCTTTTTATTAAAGTACAGGCTTCATTTAAACCACCAGTATTCCTGCTGGATATGTCAAACCATATTAATTTAACCGAATCTGTGATATCCTACTGTCTTCATAAAATATGTATAGCATTGGTTATGTTTTCTCCAGTTTTAGCAGTCAATTCTGGCTCTTTAAGAAGTTAATAATGCCACCTCTAAATACAAATGTGAATAATTGTACATCTTTTCCATATCCAAAAATGTTTGAATTAAACTTCTATTGATTCTGATTACTCCTTCTGGGACTTTTTATGTGTTCGCTAAATAGTACTTTTTAAACAGGAAGGCAAGATGGATTGGGACTATATAAATATTTAGATAATTTGTGTAATAATTCATTTATAGGTTTTCTTTTCATAATTAAAAATTTTATACATTTTAAATGATTATTTTCTCCATTTAGTTTTTCTTAAATTTTCTATTTTCAAAAAGGTAAGGCTTTTTCTACGTATCAGATTGAGGTTTCAATAATTTTTATACTTGTTCTTAATTATGCTTGTCATAAACCTGATCATAGATTTAAACTTCAGGAGTAAAGTTTTTACTCTATGAATAAAACTATTACTTTATGAATTTACTGTATGAATAAAACTATTACTTTATGATTTATTTTATGAACAAAACTTATGAATAATACCATTTTATGCTGCCTATTTCAGTAAAAAAATGCTGAATGTAATGTTAGACGTAACTAAAAATTCATACGGAGTGTTTTATAATATAATTCAGTAACACGTTGAAAAATGTTAGGAAAAATGCTACAATTAAAAAAATTAATATGGATTTTTAAAACACAAGTAGCACAAAAATATGATCCAATATTCAAATTATAATATCAGTCTGCATCAAACGGATCCGCTTTAAATGATATATGTGAACAGTAATTTTTGATGTATAGAAATGTTGATCAATATTTTCCGTAATCAGTTCACTACGTGGTACTCTTGCCATACGAATTAATTCATTACTTCTTCATTTCTTCAATCATTTATTTCTTCTTAAAGTCTTTTTCTATTTGTTTGGAAGCTTTAAGTTTAAAGTTTGTATTACTTGGAAATTTCCTGGTATGCGACAGACCAGTCTTATTTTGTCTTACAGCTTTCTAAACAAACACGATAATTACAATTAGTACTCGCTTCGTTGACTTGTATGGAGTGCAGAAAGACCCAAACTGATTCACTTCAGTTCACATTTAACTAATGTAGTAATATGTAATACGTTGAAGGCACCAATAGATGTCGGAAGATGGTATTTATTACTAATACAGGGTGTCTATAAAAGAACTCCGGGGTTTTGAGGCAAAATATTTTAATGAAATAAAAAACATACATACATGTTTTATACATGACTGGCAAGCTTACATTTTCAAGTTTTTTTTTAACACTTAGTAAAGTTCTATATGAGCCCCGTTAGTGGCACGGCAGACGTCTAAACGGTATTCTACCTCTTCCCATGTCCTGGCGAGCATGTCTGGGGGGACGGTTGCCACACCATTGACGAATGGTTTTGTCAGAAGGCGGGTTAACATCATAGTTACGTCGAAAGTTTCTTAGTACGGTAACTACAGACTTCGTTTCTATGAGCCAAATAACACATTGAGCCTTTTGTTGCGGAGTAGCCATCATTTCAAATTTCGCAACGTCATTTCAAGGTCAACGCCAACAGTTGATACAAACATTCCCAATTGGTATGAGTAAAACTTTTTGAGTTACTCTTTTCAGAGAAATCGACTAAATTTTGCTATCTTTTATAGTTAGTGAGATATGAATTTTTAAAACCCCGGAGTTCTTTTATAGACACCCTGTATATATATATATATATACACATATATATATATATATATATATATATATATATATATATATATATAACCAGGTATCATTAACATAACATAATTTTATATCATTTTTCACATTCGTAACAACAGTAATTAAAAACATTGCAAAATGGGTTTTGTAAAGTCTAACAAATTTATCAAATTCCATTTGGTAGACCAATGTTTATCATACAAGCAATACAAATGAATCTTTTAAATGCTACCTTTTAAACAGTTTTAAAGTTTAGTTTTCAATTATATCTGTCAACATCGGTAGATGTCCAAAATTGGATGTCGGTCGTATCAGCGACATTCAAAATATTGCCTAACACTTCTACGACGTATATCTGTGCTACCTAGGGAATTAAAAAAAATATTTTTAAAAAATTTTCATCATAATGTGCAGTTTAAATTAATTTTATTTTTAAAATGTACTTTCAGTTAAATATGAAAATATTTACAATTTTACACAAATTATTTATAAAAACTGCTTAAAAAGTAACGTGTTCCCTTCAGAACTAATGTGTAATTGTCTAATTTATTAAAGAATTGGATGATCGTATCTAGGTTTCAAATATAACACGCATTAATGAAATGCAGCAAAATATACGTAAAATTTAATAGCCAGGTAAGGAAGTTATGTTGATTCTACATTAATTTTTTTGGTTTACTTTTCTCTCGTAGCTTTTCTGAAACAATCTAAAAAAATTCCTTTTTTTTTATTATCATAACAATATTTTGAACTCAGGTTCGAAAATTTTATGCTGACTCCATATGCCTGTTCCATATTTTACTCTGTGCATTATATATAAATTCCTGATGAAATCCTTTCTTGCGAATAGAAGTACGAAATCTTAGGGGAACTGACAGGCGAAAATCTAATTTTTGTTATAGCATGTGTGAAATATTACTTATTGCATGACATTGATTTCATTTTTGAATCCTGACAAATGCACACTATGCGAAATTTCGACATTTTTTTAAGAAAAAGTATGTAGAACTAAATGAGAAATGTTTTTCATAAATATTTTGCAAAAGACTTTTGTTTCGAGATAATTTCATTTAAAAATTTTATTAAAGTTTTTTATAGAGTAATACTATTCTCATATACATAATCGTAGTATCTAGTGTTTAAATTATTTTAACTTAGTAATATCTAGTGTCCCTTTTTAGAGACAATTATTAAAATAATTTCGGGAATTTTTATGTATTTTCCGAATGAAATTTCCATTTAACCGCTTCCCTTACAATTTTTCTTAAAACATCGCAAAAAATCCTCACATTTTTAAAAATTTTATTATTAAATACAAGGAAACAAAACAAAATAAAATGTGTAGATTTTAAGTTGAATTTTTAATTGTTTATAGGTGTAAAAGCATTTAGTATTAACATTTGTTTATTATCCTGAGTTATCTCAGCAAATGATATATATACATATATATATATATATATAATATATATATATATACATATATATATACATATATATATATGTATATATATAGATGTATATATATATATATACATATATATATATATACATATATATATATACATATATAATATATATACATATATATATATATATACATATATATACATATATATATATATATATATATATATATATATATATATATATATATATATATATATATATATATATATATTATATATATATATATATAT
>CM063504.1:119937356-119944856 GCA_032207245.1 Pardosa pseudoannulata | reverse complement strand
GTTCGTAGCAGTTTGGAATCGGCTTTAAGCTGTAGGTCTCGATCTCATTAGATCTCGTGTTGCAAAAAGTAGACTGTAGCACTCCAAACCAAACCAAACTAATTATACTTTAAATTTAAATCACGTCTAATTTAAATTTGTTAAATTGATCAATACAAGGTATATACAAATTTGACAAGAAATCACTCGAATAAAATAGCAATTTCTATCCATTTTACTACAACAGCTGATTTTTTCGAATTTTATTTTATTTATTTCTCTCTTATCTAAAGGTTACATTTCAAAAATTTATAACTTCTTTGACTTTTGTTAAAGTAACATATCCTTGAGATAAAAGTAATTCTAAATTTGAGAAAAAAAATGTTTTTTTCAAATCTTTATTCCAATAGTAGAAAAATAAACCTTTTCCCAATATATTCCTTACTTCAGAAGGAGTTAAATCAAAGTAACAAATCGTCTGTCTCCCCATTCATTTAAAATGGAATCTGGAATTCAAATATAGACTATTGTTCAACTTGATTTGTGACTTCACTGCTTTCAGTTTATATCGTTGACCAATTTTACTTTATAATTTAATAAAGTTACTCCTTTATAAAAGGGATTTCCCCATCATTTCAAATGGAGAATCAAGAGTTCTAAAATAATATTTAAATTTCAAATAATGAAATCAACAAATCTGTTAACACAGATAATATTTTTTTTCAGTATGAAATTTTCTTTTAGGCACTAAATGTGCTTAAAATTGCTTTAGAGCTCAAAAGAAAGTTTAGTGAAAAATATTATGATCGTGAATAATTCTATAATATTTTAACTATATAAACGCATATATGATTTACTTTATATATTGAATGACAGATAATTCTTTCAAGCTGTTGTAATTTTTACATAAATTCATTCTTTAAAATTAATCGGAATATAATACATTTAGGAACATAATACCTTTCAAACTGTTAAAATTGTATCAAAAATATGTTTTCATTCATCCTAAAATATAACAGTCGGAAGGCATAAAGTTATGCTGTTTGTAGTAAATATATTTCTAAAAAAAATATTTACAGTTAATTTGTAAAAGGGGATTATGTTACCCACTAGATAAGTATTAAAATACATGTATTTTACACAGAGGGTTTGGTATTGTTAAAAATGCTGTAAACATGTAATTTGTATGGTATCTCGCCAAATTGGAAAGATATTGGCTCCTTGGTAAAGTTTTGGGAGACTAATTTTTGGCGCCAAATTTGGTTATATATCACCAAATTTTGTGACTTGGCGACATTTGTTGCCGACCCCATTTATCTGGAATTTACTAGAAGCTTGTGGAAATTTCCAGAAAACTGAAAGCTATATAAAGGGGCCGTGAGTTCTCATAAAATGGCTCCCTGAGATCTGGTGGAAGTAGGACTTGTATTATTGTTCTGAAAAAGTGCGCCAAAAGGCTGCCAAGTTTTATTGCCATCCTTTGTAATTGTGATTCATTTGGCGTGTTAATAAATTCTTATTGTTTTTGTCTACATAACTGTAAGTCTATAAGACAATGTCTTTTCAATCAACGAACTTTACGCAAGAAGTTTGCAACAGTATGTATTTGATCTACAATTCAATATAATATTTGCCAATTTGGATGACACAAGCAGATTTTAAATGCCATATTTATAAAATTTTCCACTATTCTATGTGATTTATATATATTCTATAAATCCATAATGGTCTCTTGTGGAAACTCGATATCTATTAAATGAATATGAAATCGTAAAACTTCTGGTTTCCCATTAAGATTTCCATTATGAACTTACGATTCGAGTAATGAATGAAGGACATTCATTCATCTTCATCATGCACATTCATGTGGCCGTCTTTAAATACTGTTACACATTTTCTTACCGTTTTCCCCCTACAGTGTTTACTCCATACACTACTGATAAATACAATGCATTTTAGATGCTTTCATATATTTTTTTTAATTCAGGAAACGAATGATAGTGTATTTTTTACAGTAGGGGTATTTTCAATTGAGACATTTTAACTGCTTAATTTGACACAAGTTTGGTAGAATCCGCAATCACGTTTAAGGATAGTCTATAATTGTAGATTCAAAACACGGATGTACGGAAAAAAAACATTCGCAGCACTGCAGCTGTCAAATTTCAAAATGGTAGAAGCACAAAATATACGTATCGTACATTAGAATCAAAATTTTTGTATTAAATTGATGTTAAAAATATAAGGTTTCGAAATTTAAAAAAAATAAAAACTACATGAATTAAAAATTTATTATTTATTATGCGATAAAATATATTACTTCCATTACTATAATACATACTAGCATATAGCCCGTCAAATGACGGGCTACAAGTACCCTACGAGTCAGATTAAAAAAATGGTTCGTTTTTTGGCTAAGAACTATCTGTTACACACTCAATAATTTGTTTAGCGCCATACTCCTTTAAAGTCTTCCGATACTGTGAATGCAGTTCAGAATCATTTAAAATTTATTTAGAAAGTTAAATTTTTTTTAGCTAAGTCAAAATTATCGTTACGTTCTTAACATTTTTTGGTCACACTAATTAATGGAAGTAAAGGAATGAAACTATCATTTCCTCTACAGCCTGGAAGTAGATATTTTGATAAGGTGATAAAAATTTCATTGCAACAAAAGATAATCCATGATTAAATTTAAAATTATCACATATGCACCTAATCTATCATTTAAATCCAATATAAAAGAAAATTACTTACGTAACATCTAACCTCAGAAATAAAGCGTATAAAAATAATGCAGACGATATTTAAATAATTTAAAATAAAAAATGATTAAATGAGATGGTTTAAGGAATAGAATCATAATGATGGCAAAAAAATGTTATTTTATCTATTTATTATGTGACAAATAGTTGAATTTAATCTCCAGTTCCAAGTCGGGGAAAATAGGGCTTGAAATAATGGCATTAAATGCTAGGAAAGTGGGGAAGGGTGTTGATTTTGAACGTTGATAACTCTAACTCATCAAAAATCCAATATGGATGGCTCTATCCATTCCAGGTACAATCGCTTCCTAAATTCGAGGACAGACGGACAGATAACTTAGACTATTATTATATAGGGGATGTTCAGAGGGGATGTTCATGGGGTGTTGATTTTGATAGGATATCAAAACTTTGTATCTAATTTATGTATTTAAACTTGTTCATTCTTCAGTGCATTCATTTCTCGTAGGAGTAAATTATTTTTGCATTTCGTATGAGTAAATGAAGTATGAGTAAAGTGAATTTTTCTCGTATGAGTAAATTATTTTTCAAATCTTTGTATCTAATTTATGTATTTAAACTGGTTCATTCTAAAGTGCATTCATTTCTCGTATGAGTAATTGTTTTTGCATTGCATCATACGTATTTCGTTTTTTTTCTTTTTTAAAATTATCATTTTGAGATATCAAAATTGACTATCTCAAAGGTAGTTTTATTAAAGAACTTGTAAGAATATTATTTTAAAACGAGAAAATTTAGAATTAGAAACCAGAATGTTATAATGAAGATTTTTCGGTTCAAAAAGTACTGTTTCCTGTATATCGGAGAAATAAAAATATTACAAACATTTGATCTTTTATAAACCACCTATAATGTTTTCTTGTGTGGGTGTGTCTGACTGTCTGTTTTCATCAGAATATGATGAGTAAAAAACTCAGAGATCTAAATCATATGTTGACAACGTATATTTATCCACCCCTTTGCAAATATTCATCATTTATTACCTCTTTGATAGTTTGGATGCAAATAGCAACTAATGATAAAACAATACTTATGCCTTTTAATCACGGAGGATTGTTGGTTCAGACCGAATCAAGTAAATAAAGAAAAAAAAAAAAACAAAAAAAAAAAAAAAAAAAAAAAAAAAAAAAAAAAAAAAAAAAAAAAAAAAAAAAAAAAAAAAAAAAATAATAATAAAAGAAAAAAAAAAAAAGAATCAAGTAAATAAAAATGTGACCCTCCGAGTAGAACACACCGATTAAAAAAAGTCATCTCCAAAAATAAGCTAAAGGTTTATTGTGTCAATGACCAAAGTGTTCTATGATTTTTTACTTCACCCTTTGTAGACTAGAATGGAATGCGGGAAACCCACCCTCGTTATTGTCCCTTTACTTCCGGTGTAAATAGATATATAAAACGATATTATAGATTGTTAATTTTTAATACACATGTAGCTCGTCAAGTCTCGAAGATCATCCCATAAGAAATAGTGGATTGTAAAAGTACAAATAAAAATATTCTTTAAGAGAATTATTTGTATTTTTTACGAAAGTTATCTAAGATATTTAAGTGGTGCAATCAGAGATACATCTGTTATCGCAAACGAAATACTTCGAAATAGAGATTTACAAAGCCATGAAAAGCTATCAGCGTCTTTGTGTCTCAGGGAGTATGGGTGCATCCCTCAATAAATATCAGTCAAAGAGGGATGCAGTTTTCAAACAATCGACCTGACCCTCCTACGTCAAGCACTGGCAGAAATGTACATTACACCCATTTTCGGAACGTTTTTGGAGGTCGAAAATTGTACGTGACAACAGCTTTGAAGACATCATCCGTTTGGCGGAATTGTACGTGCGAACCGCTTAGAGAGTTAATATAAAATGTTTTATTTTACGACTGCTCAAACTGTATAACTTCATATTATTTTCTCTCCATTTTATTTTACAACCGCTCACACTGTATAACTTCATATTATTCTCTCTCCATTTTATTTTACAACTCCAATATATCTCCAATAAATATAATCCCAGGAAAATTTAAAGTGTACCTTTAATCACTGACTTTCTTCTCGTTAAATAGGTCAAATATGCAAAATGTCCTAAAGATCGGAAAAAGTGTAGACGAAGTTCCCAGACATACAAATCATAGACAATAAACAGATATCTTTTATGAATTATGAGATTACTTGTAAGAACAGATAAGGCCTCTTCTTAATTTCAACATTTATGCTATATGTCACTAGGTAAATAGTGCATAAATTTAAGAGGCATACGAAAACTACAAATATGTTTGGACTGCTTAAAATACATTTTGGTAAGAAAAAACACTTAGGTTTATTGCAAACAATTTTATAGTAAACTGGGTGAGATACGCGGCGTTGCCTGAGGAAAGATCGGATATGGTGTTTTATTTAAAATATGGTTGATTATTTTGTTTGAATATTGGAAATATTGGACAATTTAATGGTGAAAAAGTATTTTTTAGTCTCCTAGAATGAACAGTTTTAAACTGTTCGTTATTCTCGGAGAATATTGATGCTTGTGTCGT
Source organism: Pardosa pseudoannulata (assembly GCA_032207245.1). NCBI lineage: Eukaryota > Metazoa > Arthropoda > Arachnida > Araneae > Lycosidae > Pardosa > Pardosa pseudoannulata. Next base: position 119,939,562 of record CM063504.1, on the reverse strand, counting down.
ATAACTAAACACTGCTAGAATGTACACTTTAAAAGTGAAGAAATGTTCGATAAAATGGTTTTAAATAATATCTCTAATAAATATAATCCCAAGAAAATTTAAAGTATACCTTCATTGACCTTCTTCTAGTTAAAAAGGCCAAGAGTGCAAAATGTTCTAAAGGTCGGAAAATGTGTAGACGAAGTTTCCGGATATACAAAACCACAAACACTTTTTCTTTATATTTATAGACATGAAGAAAAAAATAGTGTTAATTAAAAATAATTTGTTTTATTTTAGCTATTTTTATTATAAGTTACATTTAATAACTAAATTAGATAAAAGTGTTGAATTTCTTTTCGTACATCCAGCATTGGGTTCGAGTACCCGTTTTTTATAGAACATTTCGTCTTCATTAAAGACTCATAAATTTAAATTGCAAAATTTAGAAGACATTTCTGTTATTTATTTGAAAATATATTATTTGAAATTTCTTGAATTTTCTTTTCTCGTATACGTCGCTCAGGAAAGGTATTTTAATTACGTCAAAATTCTACCTGAGTCTGGATATACCATTTTTGTAACATGTTTGTACGTTTGTGTGCGTGTGTGTTTGTGAACACGACAACTCAAGTACATTTTGATTTATAGAAAATAAATTTTGAATTACTACATTAGAATAAAAATGTAGCTATTCTCGGAAACCAGAAGTAGCAAGTAAACTGCTACTGCTGGTTACTGAATGACTACTTCGCTTGCTGTTTCATAGTTTAAAAATAACGTGTTAGCTTAGTTAAAACATATATTGTTTATTCGACAAGTTTCATGTCATTTGTAAAAGTAAAAAAACATGATTAACGAAAATAATTACTTTTTTTCTATGAGCATGCGAGAAACTCGACGCGAGATAACATTCAAATATAACCTATAAACTTCATCACATATATTAACTTATTCCTGCTGTGAACTGCTTAACATGGGCACTAGCTTGATTCAAGGTTAGTAAGAAATTATTGTCGCCATACAAAATATATAATGGAAGCCATATCAACTATTTCCTGCTGTGAATCGCTTAACATCGGAACTTGCTTGGTTCAAGGTTAGTAAGAAATTATTGTCGCTATACAAAACATATAATGAAAGCCATATCAACTAATTCCTGCAGTGAATCGCTTAACATGGACACTAGCTTCATGCAAGGTTACTAAGAAATTGTTGTCGCCATACAAAATATATAATGGGAGATACATTGACTAATTCCTGCTATGAATCGCTTAACATGGTCACTAACTAGATTCAAGGTTAGTAAGAAATTATTGTAGCCATACAAAACATATAATGGGTTTAGTTTGGAGCTCTACGGTCTACTGTTTTGCACAAGAGGGCTAATGAGACCGGGACCTGTTGCTTAAAACCGATTACGAACGGCTACGAACACCCATGCCATCGTGGGATTCGAACCCACTATTTCCGGCACCAACGATCAGTGCCCTAACCAAACGGTCAGCTTTCAGCGCATATAAAGGGAGCCATATTAACTAATTCCTGCTGTGAATAGCTTAAAATGGGCACTAGCTTGATTGAAGGTTAGTAAGAAATTATTGTCGCCATACAAACATATAATGGGAACCATATTAACTAATTCCTGCTGTGAATCGCTTAAAATGGGCACTAGCTTGATTGAAGGTTAGTAAGAAATTATTGTCGCCATACAAACATATAATGGGAACCATATTAACTAATTCCTGAAGAATCGCTTAAAATGGGCACTAGCTTGGTTCAATGTTAGTAAGAAATTATTGTCGCTATACAAAACATATAATGAAAGCCATATGAACTAATTCCTGCTGTGAATCGCTTAACATGGGCACTAGCTAGATTCAAGGTTAGTAAGAAATTATTGTAGCCAAACAAAACATATAATGGGTTTGGTTTGGAGCTCTACGGTCTATTGCTTTGCACAAGAGGGCTAATGAGACCGGGACCTACTGATTAAAGCCGATTCCGAACGTCTACGAACATACATGCCATCGTGGGATTCGAACCCACTAACTCCGGCACCGATGATCAGTGCCCTAACCAAACGGCCAGCGATCGGCGCATATAATGGGAGCCATATTAACTAATTCCTGCTGTGAATCGCTTAAAATGGGCACTAGCTTGATTGAAGGTTAGTAAGAAATTATTGTCGCCATACAAACATATAATGGGAACCATATTAACTAAT
>CM063504.1:119912356-119922356 GCA_032207245.1 Pardosa pseudoannulata | reverse complement strand
CGTTTTAATAACAGAGAGAGCTTGTCTTATGTCTAATTATACTTGAATGAAAGTAGTTTTAACTGTCAAGGTGTGGACAGTAAAATTACCTGGATCTAATTTTAGATTTATATTTTCTAATTTAGCGTTAGAGTTCCACGCACGATCCTGCCTCTGCGGAGAAAAATTAACGGTGCCCTTTAATTACCTTCCTAATTAGATTTCGATTTTACGCGGCTAATTATAAATTTCCCATTTCACTCTAACATTTCTCGTACGTCGCCTCTTAAGAAACTACTTCTCCCGACCCGACAGAAATTCAATAAGATGTTCGCTTTCGAAATACAGAAATAGAATGAATGTTCCACAATGAAAGAGAGGTAAGTGGTTTTCGATTTATCATCCCCTGTGGCAGGACCTTCCTGACATCCGACGCAGTTTCATTAATAACTTCTTTTCACGCGGAGATGGATTAAGGATGACTGTCAATTATGGGAACGATTTAACACTGGGAAACATATTTTTCAATTCTGATTCCAAGTTTTCATTAAAATTTGTAGTTTTTCGATAGTATAAATTTAGACAAGGGTTAGGCATGAATGCAGTAATAACTTATGTCCAAAGTCAATGTCAATAAGGTACAAGTTAAACTTTTTTTTTCAAATGCGGTATACTTGCTTTTTCAAATTGAACTAAAAATAGCAAAAAGTTTTTACAAAGACACAGCTAAACTTCTACTTAGGTATGGAGACAAACTTAGGCCAGAGAAGACCTAACCTAGGCCATAAAATTCTATTAAATTGAAATTTTCGGTTTTGTTAAGGTGAATGTTGACTGACCCCATTTAACTTTATAAATATTTATTCATTCACACTTAAATAGAAGTAGAACTCGAGAGCGTTGGTCGAGAGCATTCTCGTCCGATGGATCGAACTCTTTGTCTCTGGTACGCATTGCGCGAGTTAGAGTTGAGTTGTACAGTTGCTCGGGAGTCGGCGGCTCACCATGGAGTCGCAAAGTCTGGACATCACATTGTGATACAGATTTATCTTATGACAGTTTTTAATCCCATAATTATTTCTTGAGGACTTGAAATATTAATGATGTACTATTTTAATACACTGTTTTGTCTTTTCCTATAAATAAGAAATGTATTCAAAATTCTTTCTTCCGTATATAGAGCGATTTCATGCAGCAGGTCTCAACTTATGACGACTCTGGATTTTCTCTCAAACGGAAGGGCAGCTTATTGTCTGCATATTGACATCCACAAACATGAAAAGGAATGGGAAGGGCATTAAATTAGCTTGTGATGTTGAATGAAATTGCTCTATATTTAACCGATAAAATTTACTTGGACAAGAAGTAAATTATGTGAATGTACCACGTTTACAATTTGAAAATTAGATTAGGTTATGATTAATCATCTTCAAAAAAGCTTCATCTTGATTGTAGAATGCATACGTGTAAGAAAAGAAACTTAAAATTTTTTTAAAGAAAACACTAATTGGTAAATCAACAATTTAGGCCATCACATGATCACATGAAGTAAAAATATGCAGCATGCTACAGACGCTTTACAACGTGTATTCATACTTTGCGATGCACCTCATGATGTGGTGATGCACCTCAAGGAATAATATTTGCATATTCTTGGCTGTAACTTCGAGCATTGTAATCAGAGATGACAAAATGACGCATTATAGCAAAAACAACAGCATTTCACAGTCTTTCTTGTTTATGAAGATATCAAAGCTGGCAGTCCCTAAAGGAAACAATAGAAATACTTAACTTCTAATGTCTCAGTATCTTTTTATAGCTACAATTGAGTTCCTAATTCAGGGATGCAACACGTAAAGTGTAGTAGCCAAAATAGAATTAATCTAATATTAGTTTTATATTTCTACTACACTAAAATGTCTTTCCTCTCTTTGTAACAGCGATTGACATTTAAGAGGGAATTAAATAATCATCAATTTCTTAAATGCAGAGTTAACTTATGAAATTTTTATTTATCTAAAAATTATTTAAAGGTTTAAAGTATAACTAATCTTTATTTATACACGATCGTCACTTGCTTTAAATATAACCAACAACATTTATTTTTCATGTCTCACATTGTATATGTTTTAACTTTAAAATGTACATGTATGATGTATATAAGTGTGCATTAAAAAATACTATATAGGTTCTTTAGGCACTTCCCCTGTATTCGGAGGTTCGAAAAGGGATGCCGATAAACACAACACTTGAGATTTTGCTTGATATATCTGTAAATAACTATATGGAATCTAACTCGGAATTTTCTTTTAAATTAAAATACTTCTGTATTTCACTGCGTTATTAAGGAAATTCATACCATAACAGTAAAGGCAGTTCAACGCTTTAAGGGAGATGTATGACAAGATATATTTTATGCCTAAACAGAAATTGATACACATTTTTGTTTTAAATACGGATAAATTCTCCTATTAAAATCTATATTCAAAATTAATTTCAAATATGAGAACAAGTATCTAGTTAATTTTTTTTAAACGGTTGAATTTTAACCATTGTAAAAAGCTTGACAAGGGACTAGTTAGGTACAATTTTCTGAAAATCTTTTCTATTTGTTTTTTTTTTTTTGAAAATTCCGTATGGTATAAATTAGGTCAATAGGAAAAAAGTAAATATAATTTTTTTACTTCGTTAGAAAACTTAAATGTATCATGTTTTAAGTTAAAAAATCAAAGATAACAACAAGTTTCTGGGTACATTTTCTAGTATTTTTAATTTAACTGCACTTCTGCGTTAGAAATAGGTATTATACTTGAAATATCTACCTTTCATGAGTATTGGTAACATTGTATACTTAATCATTTAAAATTTCATATCAATGATGTCTTAAAATAGATTCCTCCTAAATCTCGCGTTCGCAGCATTATTTAACCCATATTGTACCACACCAACTAAATATTTCTGTAAGTTATTAAAACTTCATCCATATCAGTAATATGGTGTAACTAAGTATATAAAACCAAAATTTTGAAAGAATATTTTTCATTTTTTATGTAATTGTCTGTCCTATAAATAGGACAACGGTTCATTACTAAAACTTAACAAATATCACTTACATTGCATTAGGCTGATTCATAGTGGAAGTTTGGGGAAACAGTCAAAACAAAGTCCAACATTACATTTGAAGCATACTGTTGTAGGTTTTCTCTTGCAGTTATTGAACTGGCAGTAAGAGAGTAAGTTTATCTTGCAAAATATCTCCAGTTTTCTGAATAGAATAGACATTACCCCTTGTTGTGTCCAGGTGTGTGAACAGGTTTGAACTGGTTTTTATTGAAAGATAAGAGAATAATGTGCTCTATCAATGCAATATTGAATTCATGAAAAAATAATCAGGATTGGACCGTCGTATTAATTTTAGGGCACCTTTTTTCTACTTACAAAATACACATGTAAAATATATTTTTCATCAAAAACTTTCAGCTACATTATTAGCTGTTTTTAAACTAAAAGTAACCTCCACAATGTTTAAAAAATAATAATAATGAATATAAAATTAAAGATTAAAAAATGACAATTTTTAAGAGGAAGCTGAAAATAAATTTTACAATACAATATAGTTTGATTTCTCAGTTTTTTTGTTACTATGCTAAAGTGTGTCTATTTTAAAGGTGTTAAAATAAAATCCACTCAGAAAATATTTATAATTTTATTATTAAAGGGAATTTTATTTGATGTCCTGTTTATAGGACAGCGGTCCAATATGGGTTAAACTACAAGCGCTTTCCTGGTAGTACTGGATGAGAGAAACCTTCGAAGAAATGTTTGGCATAACTATATTCATCTGTATTACCATCTGCCCCGGAAAAAAAGTTTCCTGAATTATACGACTTTTGTAATGTGTTTTCCTCTATTATAAGAGTAAATAACATTACATTTCTGGCATGTTAGTGTACGACCTACACAATACCAATAACAATTTGACGACATTCCATTACTACTAAAAATTCTCTTTTAGCAGCAATAACGTTATTTAATATATGGCTGAATTATAAATTATATTCACTTATAAAATCTAATGAATATTTTTGTAATGAAACTTTTTCTGTTAAGATTTTGTTATTTTAAATTTGGTACACATTTACAGATTCGGTGAGATAAATACATATCGAATTTCCCCATTTAATTCTTGGCATTTTAAACTGATCGAGTACCGAAATGACAACACATAAATAGCTGTACACAAAATTTTATGAAAACCATTAGAACTTATGGCATCAAAAACACTCCTTTACACTGTCAAGTACAAAAATCAAATTTTACAGGATATTAAATGTTCATGAAATATTATGCTTCGATTAAAGGGTTTACAATGTATTGAAAATTAACATACATTGTTTCGAATTATGTTTATAGATTATGGTGGGTTTAAAAATACATGTTATATTTTCAGTTTAAGTTTTAAAATATGGGTAAGATTGAGAACCTTATCCCTTCTTTTTTAAAGACAATTCAGAACTTATAACACGTTACGTAATTTTTTTTCATTAAAAAATCTAGTAAATTTTATAAGATGTATCTCTTATACCCCATTAGAATATAAATTTTTGGATATTTCTCCTAAATCTCAAATAATGAGAATTTTTTACACAGGTAATATTACATGTAGTTTAAACTCTTTAAATTACCAAAGAAGCTGAAAAAGTAAAGCAATTGTTTTAAAACGACATATACAAATGCTTTTTATAAGTTCTACCTCAGTAAGAATTTTAAAAAAGGGAAAAGATGTTTAATTTGAAATAGTGAACATAAAAATAGAACGCAACAATAAAAATCCTTTGAGAATTAAACGATGTCTGTTGTCATGACAACTGCACCAGCAAAGAGAAAATTGGAATTAAAGTAACATAACTAAGCATCAGTATAAGATCAAAAAGTAGTTAAATATTCTGTTTATTCTCATTATATTCTAAATCAATAGAAAAAGATCTGCAAATTTTTATTTAAGTAGCATTGTTAGTTAAATAAAGTAGACTATTAAAGTGTACTCGGAGAATTAGTTACAAATTAAATATTTTAAGTTCTGAAAGGCAAGAAAAGATGCTTATTCCGATAAAAAAGACCATACACACACTACTTTCTTAGGTCTAAAATTTAGTTGTTAATAAGTTGGTATCGATAGATTGTTGATGTTAACGGTGGTAAATTTATTAAAATGTTTGCAAAACTTAAAAAAATATAAAAGCTATTTCATATAGTTATATTTGTGATGAGTATAAATCCATTATTCGTTCTTATTTTCATAACATTATGTTGTAATGTACTTAAAACACAAACACCAGTGTTCGTTCTCAAAGGGGAAATACATCAAAATAAAGGCTATGGAATTAAAGGCAAATAAATGCCTTATATTTAAACTAAAACATTTATTACGTACATTACAGATTAATACATGACTTGATTAATATATGACATGACCTGCAATCATTTGGTTTCTTTATTCATCAACATTTTTAAAATGATATTGTCACGAAGATTCGAATGAACACACCGTTTAACTTAACAGAAGAATTTATTAAAACTAAGTAGCAACTCGCAACTTTACAAGATCGAGAAGTCGCCTACAACTAGTGGGTATCAGCTTTTATACCCGAACAGAATATTCGAGAAATAACTAATTACATATTAAAGAAAGATCTAGAATGTTCAAGAACATAAGGAAACAATAAATAACATTTTTAAATTAAAAATCCGTACTTCGGATAAACCGCCATGGCAAGCATCGAACCCAGAAACGTCGGGTCTGGATCGCGTGCTTTGACCATTCGGCCACTGAGCTCGCTGGCTTCGCTTCTTTATGCGGCAAGATTTCTTATCAAAATGTTATGAGACCCAGGTAATAATCATGAATATTAAGGCTGTTTACCATCAGTAATTGCCCCCAGGGTCACGCCTCCTTTAGGTGTGTACGGAGTTCACGATCCCGGGGTACCTGAGTGATCTTTTCTAGCTTTCTTAATGGTTGTCACGAGCTTACCTCTGTAGTGCATGCTCTTTACCTGGTTGAAACACATTAAAATCGGACCATGATGGGCATCTCGTAGGTCAGCGGTGGCTTGGTAACCATTTATAGGTCACTGTTGCGATACGGTCATCATTAGTTGCTGCTGTATGTCTTCGGATGGGTCAGCGTAAAACACACCTACCTTTAGTAATTACAGGAAAGTAGTGTGGAGCGCTAGGCATTCTGCACGTCGGTGCTAGCGTAAAGGTCGGTGGATGTCGATGCTGGCCTGAAGATCGTATGGATACGGGATCGGGAAAATATTGCTGGTCCGGGTTCTCTGGCTTGCTCAAGGGATCTGGATGCACCCTTTCTCTCCGTACTTTCGACCTCGAAACTTTTTCCCAATTTTTTTCACAACTTTACACCTTGGTTCAACGCCCCGTTTTTCTCTTTCCCAATCACTGGCTGGTGAAATTTTCCCACATCTGCTTCCCCTTCGTGAATGCAGGCGGGCTCATTAAAATGGCCCCTTTACTGAAAGTTGACATTATTGCCTAGCCTCTGCCCCCATATCTCACGCCATCCTGCCTGGGCCTGATCGTTACACTTGTGGCGCTCCACCAGGTGTAACTCCTCCACAGGGGTCCCCATTAAAACTCCAAGTCAACAGATCCGTCTAAGGAGTCTACTTAGAAATTTAGTCCACAGCTGTGTGTGCACGTGCTAACCATCGTGGGAAAGTACATTGGTAAACATTATTTTTACTATATTTTATATTGGGGCAGTCGTTAATGTTATTAACCTGTACACAAGTTCAGTTAATCCATTCCTGTTCATTTAGGATACATATTAGCGTTTCCATAAACTTTTGCAACAACCCTCGGGAACCCAGTTAAGAAGGGTAGCTATCTGGTAACCGTACGGTTGCAGATTCGAGCCAGCCTTATATCTACCTTGTTCATTTAATGGCAGCTGAGACACGTAATGTAGGTTTAGGTTTGCAATGTTCTTTCCATGTTCCCAAACGATACCTTTGAAGATTTTCAAAGCCTAGGAGTCTTCTGCTTTGCCATTGCTTCTAAATTACGATGGCCTACTTAGTTTATGTTGTCTTAGGGAGTAATGATAGCTTCCTATATAGTGTCGTTATAATAATACCGTCTGAAACAGACTACCTAAAAATTATATTAAAGTTTTTAAGAAATATTCATCATAAGTGTAACAATTCAGCTACTTAAAAAAATTCTGTACTTTATTTTATATAAAGAACTGTAAATTTTAACAAGTAGCTTTTACAGTCAAACAATTTATTTCAACATACTCACAGTATTATGAAAATTGTATGTTATAAGTTACATTTTGTTAAAATATTTTTTTTTCTCATCTTGTAATTCCGGAGCACTATATCCTTAAAACATACTTTCTTATGAAATGAATTAAAAGTTTTTATTGCAAAATTTTTTAAGAATTGCTTATCACAGAAACATAAAAATCTCCACTTTTATAAAATAAAATTAGAAAATTTCCGAAATAAGTTTCAAAATAAAAATTAAATTTCGATTATTTGATTATAAATTACTCCCATTTAAACTACAAAATTTAAATGCAATTTCCTGTTTATCGTCCATAAATTCAACTTATAATATTTTCAGATATTCATCTACAGTGGCAGATTTTATGCATCTATACCATATGTTTCCATAGGGGCCGGGATTGCCCTCTCACACAAGTATTCACACAAGAAGGCAGTCCAGTGGGTCGGCCTGTAGATCTACGAAAATATACAAATATACAAAAATATAAAAATATAAATCAATGAATCGAATAAAATTCTATTTATTATATTACATGAAAATATTTTTTTAGTTATGAATTTCGTTTATTTCACTACGAGCCGCCGTTTGGCCTCCCCTGGGTTTGAGAATAGAAATTTTAATTCCATTTACTTTTTCCTGTTTCGCTGAATATAGACTGAGTTCAGTAGATAGTTAGCTGTCCAAGAATAATTTTAAAAATATTGCATTTAATATAATAAATATAATTTTATTCGATCCATCTGGAACATCAATGAACGTGAAGATTTATGAAAGAAAAGAGAGATTTACTGAAGATATTAACAAAATTGGAACTTAATATTAACGAATTATTAAAACTTTTAATTAATTTTATGCTTCTCTTTTAAATTCTTAATAAAACTACATTTAATGGTCGTTACAATTACATTATGTTTTGTGATTCTTAACAGATAGACAGATAAAGTAGGTGAAATATTATGCAGCAATATTTTAATGTTTAGTGTAATTACTTTTTATTGTAGGTTTTGTTTGGAGCCACTACGGTCTACTATTTTGCTAAACAAGGTTTAATGAGACCAGAAGATATTACATAAAGCCAATTCTGAATTCATACGTAGATTTATGCCAGCAGGGAAATCAAAACCACGAACCGAAATGTAGAGCTGCGTGGTTTGACCATTGTTCGGCAACTGTTATGGAAGACAAGAGGGTGTTCCAATATATAATTATTATAAAATTTTGGTGGTCACTGATCTATATACATCCCAAATGATTATTTAATATTATTATTATTCATTATCTGATCGAAGTTTGACAGTAATTGGTAAGAAATTGAAAGAATTGCTAAATAATTATTTCTCGAAATACCATTAAAAACATAAAATGTTAACAGAAATATAAAATTTTTCCAAAAAAACCCCCCCTTAAATTGGCAATAAAAGAAATGCCAGCAATTAAAAATATGGAGATATTCTAACTTATATATTTTAATAAATTTATAATGAATCTTTCCTGTAAAATATCTGGTAATCTCAAATGTACATATTCTGAATTATTTAATACTAAGACGGTTATTTATTAATGGGAAACAAGCAACTCAGAAAAAAAAGTTTGCATGTGAATGTGACAAAAATAACCGAAACATAACAATTAAAACAATAAACAAAAAGAAAAGAAAGAAACGTACAAAAATCCTACCAAATTATCAAAAAGAGGGTAAATCCATAAAGCGAGCTACAGGAGACGTTATATACATCTAAACCAAGATTTTAAAGATACATGCATTTGCAGTCATTAAAGTTATTTACGATGATACTTGAATTTTTCTTAACAGAATCATTATGAAAAAGTTATTGTTTGAATTAAACGCTATACACAATTTTAATTATAAAAATTTAATTATAAAAATCATTTTTTTTGCTTATTTTTATAAATGTAGAAAGTAATCTTTTGCTTAACGTGTTGTATCTCTGCTACCAGAAATCCACACGTTTTGTCGAACAGTAACTAGGTAATGGACAAACATGGTTTTAAATTTCCAGATGGTTACTCTCAATATTAAAATATCTTCTAATCGTTCTATACATTATCGTTATAATTAGGTCGGAACTGTTATATTTTACAATTTTTTAAAGAAAGTTAACAAATTTGTAACTTACTAACATGTAATTTGTCTCAAAATAAAAATTTTATAATGTTTTTTGCATTAGGATATAAATAATTTTAAAAATCTCTTCATACTTAAAATCTTATTACAATAGAAATTAAGTACTCAAATGGAAGGGGAACTTTTGGAACTTTTCATGGTAAACTCTTTCCCATTGTATAAAGCCTAACATTAGTGTCATGTATCATGATAATTGAAAGCTATTGAAATATATAAAAGAAAACAAGTTTAATTGTGTCAGTTAAATGCAAAAAAAATTGCAAAATGCTAACGGATAAAGTATTTTTAGATGCAATAGTTTAGCTTAAATTACATGATTTAAGTTTAGTTATATAATATTGTAAAAAATTAAAAATTAAAAATAAATATAAAGAGAGAGAGAGACCTATATTATTTGGTGAAGATGGACTGTACAGCTTTTGCTCTTCAGCCATCAAATCGCACACAAATGTCAAGTACATGATTTGAGACAAAGTTCCTTAAAATTCAACGTTTATGTTTATCATCTCCTAAATCCAGATGGCTCTTTGACACGTCTGTCTGTACACTTCCATA
>CM063504.1:119889856-119892356 GCA_032207245.1 Pardosa pseudoannulata | reverse complement strand
GGGGGATAAGGCAACAAAATGGTACAGCAATGTGGATGATAATAAATGATATGATCGAGAGTGTAAGGAAAGAAATTCATCTACTTAATATCATGCGGTTCAAGCACAAGTGTTGAGGCTTTATAACAAAACAACATATTTATACATAAATGAACAACACATTTACACAATAATTTAACAACACCGTACATTTTAGCTGAATTGTTTAGCATAAATTTTAAAGCATTCAACCGGAAATATATTTCACACAGAAAATGTGCTAAGGCTAACATTTTGTTTCATAAAATTTAAGCACAACTATTTTTTACCACACGTTAAGAGTGTACTCCTTTTTACTAAAAGTTACTGCACAATCAAATGGGAGCGCTCTTCATTTTCCAATAGTTAATCTCATAATCTTCTTCTTCTGTAGCACTACAATCTTCTATAAGATAAGACTGTCTCTAAAAGTTTCTTCCATCTGGAACCATCCTCCGCCATAGTTCTCCACTGGTTGACTCCAACTTCAATCCGCGTCTTCTCAACCATATCAAACCACCTGGTGTTTGGTCTACCTCTTTTTCTTTTTACATCAACTTTGTGAAATGTAACTTTTTTTGTTGAGTTTAAATCATTGCATCTATAGATGTGTACCAACCACCTTAATTGACAAATCTTTATAGTTTTCACAATATATGGTTGTCCGAATTTAGAGTATAGTTCATGATTATAACGAAATCTCATAAAACTTTACATTAAAAATCTATTTAAAAAATTATATATTTAATGAGTTTTAAAAGTCATAAATTAAAGCATCATATAAAATTTAATTCTTCATGTTTACAGAAATCTCAAACTTCATAAAGTTACGATTTAAAGAATTTATTTTACCGAATATATTTATTTTTTATACTTTATTTTAGTATTACCCCTTCTTAAGCTTTAAGTATTTTTCATGTATTTATATCAAATCTCGAAGCGGTGTCACATTAAATTTATTAATGTCCACTACTAGTCTACATATAAAATTCTCGTATTTCAACTTGAAACTTTGATGTAAACCCTATCCCGACAAAAGGAATTAGAATTAACGGTATCGCCTGAAAGAAAATGACTGAAATTCAGAGATCCGGCATTAATCCTTTTAACAATTTCCTATTGTCTCGCTTTTCTGTACTAGTTTCTTCCTTTAGATCACTTCAGTTGAAGGATTAAGGTTCTAATGCTTTACAAACAAAGGATTCCTTTTGAAACATTATCACAGTCTTATCTATTATGAAGACCGTCTCATTTTCTACTTATTAACCGATAAGGTACCATTCTCTTTCGCCATTGCACAGGACGCAGTACATAGATATCTATTGTTTCGTAGACAAAAGAAAGATATCTACTGAACTAAAAGTTGTTTACGTAATTATACCGTCACATTAATATTTTTCTCTTGATATATGGTATTTAAATAAGTTTAAACTAAATTTAAAGAAATTTTCTACTTATTAACCGATAAGGTACCATTCTCTTTCGCCATTGCACAGGACGCAGTACATAGATATCTATTGTTTCGTAGACAAAAGAAAGATATCTACAGAACTAGCAAGAATATTGTAGTTTATAACAAAACAACATATTTATACATAAATGAACAACACATTTACACAACATTTAAACAACATCATTCATTTTAGCTGAATTGTTTAGCATAAATTGTAAAGCCTACAACCGGAAATATATTTCACTCAGAAAATGTGCTAAGGCTAACATTTTGTTTCACAAAATTTAAGCACAACTATTTTTTACCACACGCTAAGAGTGTACTTCTTTTTATTAGAAGTTACTGCACAATCAAATAAGAGCTTCCTTCATTTATCAATAGTTAATCTCATAATCTTCTTCTGTAGCACTACAGCCTTCTATAGGACAAGACTGTCTCTAAAAGTTTCTTCCATCTGGAACCATCCTCCGCCATAGTTCTCCACTGGTTGATTCCAATTTCAAGCAGCGTCTTCTCAACCATATTAATCCACCTGGTGTTTGGTCTACCTCTTTTCCTTTTTACATCAACTTTTTGAAATGTAACTTTTTTTTGGGGTTTAAATCATTGCATCTATAGATGTGTACCAACCACGTTAATTGATAGATCTTTATAGTTTTCACAATATTTGGTTGTCCGAATTTAGAGTATAGCTCATGATTATAACGGAATCTCATAATATTTTACATTAAAAATAGATTTAAAATTTTATATATTTAATGAGTTTTGAAGGTCACAAACTAAAACATCATATTAAATTTAATTCTTCATATTTACAGAAATCTCAAACTTCATAAAGTTACGATTTAAAGAATTTATTTTACCGAATATATTTATTTTTTGTACTTTATTTTAGTATTCCCCGTTCGTAAGCTTTAAGTATTCCTCGTGTATTTATATCAAATCTCGAAGTGGTGTCACATTAAATTTATTAAAGTCCACTACTAGTCTACATATAAAATTCTCGTATTTCAACTTGAAACTTTGATG
>CM063504.1:119882356-119884856 GCA_032207245.1 Pardosa pseudoannulata | reverse complement strand
TTAGACAATCCCGGATTTTTCCTTTTCCCTCAGCTATTGCCAAAATATGCCAATCTCTTTGTAGAATTGAGTAGGTGGATGCTGAGTATTTTGGTTTGATTGGAGTGCTTCACAGTACTTTCGACTGCAAAAATTTTTGGATTATTGGGGATTTTCTATATAACACAGGGTTATTAGCCTATCAAAGGGAGAGTCACTGTCAGGAAGGATCTATGCACAGACTAGAAGAAAAATTATGAAGAGAGGGGAAGAAAGAAAATGAAAACAAACCAGAATGAGTATAAATTTTAACTGAAGTGCAAAAACCTATGCCAAAATTAAAACCTTTTTTATACACGCACAGTGACAGTGAGTGTCATAGGGCAATTACAGAGCTGGTGGTCCTTATCTGCAATTAGATTATCAAATTGTACGAACCATGTACCAATCTATACTATTATATAAACAGGACGGATGTTTTATGTTTGTCCGTGTTAAATGAAACAAACTACTAAACCATTCTTAACCTTTCAATTATTGTTGCAAAAAATTATTTTATTCACAGTAACACATTATCAGATGGCTAAAATAAGCCCTTGTATCCCTAGCCTTTCAGCATTCATTGCTTTTTTTGGAAAAATGTTGGATCGGGATTCACTGTATGTAGTCCCTTTACACACATACACACACACACATAAACACACACACACACACACACACACACACACACACACACACATATATATATATATATATATATATATATATATATATATATATATATATATAATATATATATAATATATATATATATATATATATATATATATATATATATATATATATATATATATATATATATATATATATATATATGTCATGATCCCACTAAATGACACTAGAGTCCTGACATCATTTTCATAGCTTTATTAAAATCTCGGAGAACACTACTAATCAATCATCTTCAATGGCGTCTCACTTTGGTCCCAACTTTTAACAAAGGCAGGTTTAGCTGCTTCGGGTTGCCACAGCTCTGTCCGTGGAATGTGCACACTGCTCTCCCCTACATATCACTGCTCGTGAGCCGTGTTTATGTGACTAACTCCTCACGTCACTTCACTCCCAGTAATGAATCCCTACTTAAAATCTTTCAAAATTAATCTACAATTTAAAATTCTGACATATATATATATATATATATATATATATATATATATATATATATATATATGTATATATATATATATATATATATATATATATATATATATATATATATATATATATATATATGTATGTATGTAATGAATATGTAATGATATATATATATATATATATATTGTGTGTAAGCATATATATATATATGTAATGATATTTTTGATTGTTGCTTTTCTATTTTTCCGATAATTCCTTTCTAGCAACCCTAGCGAATTGTCTCGAATGTTCTCTAGTAAAATCCATCGAGTTGCATAGATAAAAAAATATTTCTGACGCGTCAGTTACGTCATCCACGTAATTTGTAGTGATCGCTAATTGGTTGGCACAAATAACCATAAAAGCAGATGTATACTATTTGAAAACAATTTTGGTGAAGGTATTCGAAGTGTTACGAATGTTTGGCAGTTTCGATAGTTTCGACATGAATAAACTACGATAGTTTTGAGACTTCATTGTTTATATTTCGTTATTATTCTCGTCGCAGGTTCTACGGCTGAGGGCAGACGTGACTGCCTGGAACTCCACTTCAAGAGGAGGCAAAAATCCTCATTTCATATATATTAATATATATATATATGTATGTATAGATATGTATATATATATAGATAGATAGATATATATATATATATATACATATATATATATATATATATATATATATATATATATATATATATATATATATATATATATATATATATATATATATATATATATATATATATATATATATATATATATATATATATATATATATATGTGTGTGTGTGTGTGTAGCTTATGTATATGAACAGCATAGCATTTTTTATCTTACGTTTTATGAAATGTTTTTGTATTGTAACCAAGTTCCTCTAAATTTAACTGTCACGTTTGCGAAAATGGATTTTTAAATATTTACAAGATTTAAAACTATATTCGTGATATTTATTTATTCTTTTGAAATGTTCCTCGACAGCGGTCAAAACGTCCCTAATTGCAAATATATTTTTCTTAAAACAAATCTTAAAAACACTTTAAGATTATAACGAGCGAACTTCCATTTCATTATTCTGCCCTAGAAAATATTCCTGTGCCTCTTATCACCCAACGAGTTTTTCCGGAAACTAGATGCAAGCTTAAATAAAAAGAACAAGAGACACACTTCTGAAAAGCATTTGATCCACGTCCGGTGTAACAGCAACCTATTGTCTAGCATTTTGTTCTTTTGAAAGTCTTTGCGAGATTAGTGTGTCGGAATAAAAGTCTAATCCTCCGATTGAGAAAGATTATTTTATCTATTGTCAGCATTCTGGCTTAATCTTTA
>CM063504.1:119827356-119874856 GCA_032207245.1 Pardosa pseudoannulata | reverse complement strand
GTGACTGTCATATTTCATTCGGTAAAATATGTGTGCATCAGCTTCTAGAATGAACTATTCATGGGATATGATATATATATATATATATATATATATATATATATATATATATATATATATATATATATATATATATATATATATAATAGCTATAAAAAGAGCATCACTTTAAAATGTTGTATTTATGTTTATAAAAAAATGATGCTGTTTAGAATAATAAAACGCCTGAAAGTTGAAAATGCAGTTTTGAAAATAAAGCTATATTCTACATTTTCTTAACAAGTTATTTAGTCATATACGTGTTGTGTTATAGAAAGTACGATGTTTTCTAAAAAGAACTGAAGCTATTGAAGCAACACGAAGAAAATATTTCTAAACAGTTCATTAATAAGAATTTGTTTAGAAACAAAGTTTTTATGGGAATAAATGAGGAAAAGTCAAGAGTTTATTTCAGTTTCTTTACTAACCTTTTCAGAGAATTGGACAAAAAATAGTCTTTCTATCAGAATGACCCATCCATTGGTTCTATTGTTAAATATCTCTGTTAAAATAATACTATTTTTTGCGTACGTTGCATATCTGTGACATGGCGTTAGAAAAAGATAATATTAAGCTTTACTAATGTTTCATAGTATTATGGTATTCTACACAAAGGGAATGAAATTGAAATAGATATAATTTTTTTTAACTTCAAGAGTGACTATTACCTCATACTTTTTCTGAATGAAAAGTCAATGTGACTGTCATATTTCATTCGGTAAAATATGTGTGCATCAGCTTCTAGAATGAACTATTCATGGGATATGATATATATATATATATATATATATATATATATATATATATATATAATAGCTATAAAAAGAGCATCACTTTAAAATGTTGTATTTATGTTTATAAAAAAATGATACTGTTTAGAATAATAAAACGCCTGAAAGTTGAAAGTGCAGTTTTGCAAATATAGCTATATTCTACATTTTCTTAACAAGTTATTTAGTCATATACGTGCTGTGTTATAGAAAGTACGATGTTTTCTAAAAAGAACTGAAGCTATTGAAGCAACAAGAAGAAAATATTTCTAAACAGTTCATTAATAGGAATTTGTTTCGAAACAAAGTTTTTATGGGAATAAATTAGGAAAAGTCAAGAGTTTATTTCAGTTTCTTTACTAACCTTTTCAGAGACTTGGACAAAAAATAGTCTCTCGATCAGAATGACCCATCCCTTGGTTCTATTGTTAAATATCTCTGTTAAAATAATACTACTTTTTGTGTACGTTGCATATCTGTGACATGGTGTTAGAAAAGGATAATATTAAGCTTTAATAATGTTTGACAGTATTGCGGTATTCTACACAAAAGGAATGGAACTGAAATAGATATAATTTTTTTTAACTTCAAGAGTGACTATTACCTCATAATTTCTCAGAATAAAACGTCAATGTGACTGTCATATTTCATTCGGTAAAATATGTGTGCATCAGCTTCTAGAATGAACAATTCATGGGATATGATATATATATATATATTCTCTTTCCGTAAGTGCTTGTGGAAGAGTTATAGCTGCAATGCACGGGAAGACTCATAGTTCACTCACTTTATGAGCTATAAATTTAGATGGATTTCGAAAGATCTCAGGAGCAGACGAGTGACCCTTCTACAGAACGTTTTGAAATTTGATGTATTAAGAGACGCTTTAGAAATTATTTCTCAGAAGAGAAAAAAGTGGTTATCAAAATGGAAACTCAGCAGACTTATATTGTTAATTCTATGTATATATTATTTCTATCATATCTGTTGATATTAAAATCGTTATGGAATTTTTTAAATTATTGCCCTAGGTTGAAAGTTTCCTTATAAAAATGTTTACATGGTATTTCGTTTCCTCTTTATATATTATAAAGCTTCATACGTAATATGTTAGTAGAATCCAGATACATATTTACTATTTTTACAAAAATATTATCTTGTAATTAAAATTTATATAGTCCTATAAATATTAACATTTCACTTACTTTTATTCTTGCGAACAAAAATACGGTTATTTTGCTGCAAACGGTGATAAAAGTATAGTTCCCTACGTTTTTAATATTGCTCAAATGTTTGGAGAAATGAATAAATTTCTTACTGTGTATAGTCATAACATAATATTCTGGTAAGAAATTAATAATGGTTGGAGAGTTATATGAAATTCTTGATGTGTATTGTCGTAACATAATATTTTGGTCAGAAATTAGTAACAATCTGAAAGCAAACTCCTACAATGTTATTAATTATTGTAAAAATACATCGATCTATGTTTAAACCAAATTTAATCATTTATCCAACTTACCTATAATATAATACAAATGGTAAAAAGAAACCAATATATAAATGAAAGTATGGGACCGGTATTTCTTATAATTTGTAAGTTTCTGAAGCAGGTAGTTATTATTACAGTTTAGAAAGCACAAAAAATACTACAATCTAAATACCATTTTAAAAGGTTTAATTGTGTCAGCAGTTTAAATAATCACCTAATTCCCAAACGGTGATAAAGGCAAAGTGTCCTACGTTATTAATATTGTTCCAATATTAGGAGAAATGAATAAATTTCTTATTGTGTGTTGTCCTAAGATAATATTTTGATAAGAAATTAGTAATGTTCTGAAAGCAAACCCCTATAATGTTATTACTTTTTGTAAAAAGACATCGATCTATGTTTAAACCAAATTTAATCATTTATTCAACATACCTATAATATAATACAAATGGTAAAAAGAAACCAATATATAAATGAAAGTATGGGACCGGTATTTCTTATAATTTGTAAGTTTCTGAAGCAGGTAGTTATTATTACAGTTTAGAAAGCACAAAAAATACTACAATCTAAATACCATTTTAAAAGGTTTAATTGTGTCAGCAGTTTAAATAATCACCTAATTTCCCAAACGGTGATAAAGGTAAAGTTTCCTACGTTATTAATATTGTTCCAATATTAGGAGAAATGAATAAATTTTGTACTGGGTATTGTCCTTAGATAATATTTTGGTACGAAATTAGTAATGTTCTGAAAGCAAACTCCTATAATGGTATTACTTATTTTAAAAAGACATCGATCTATGTTTAAACCAAATTTAATCATTTATACAACATACTTATAATATAATACAAATGGTAAAAAGAAACCAATATATATGGAAGTATGGGACCGGTATTTCTTATAATTTTCAAGTTTCTGAAGCAGGTAGTTATTATTACAGTTTAGAAAGCATAAAAAATATTACAACCTAAATACCATTTTAAAAGGTTTAATTGTGTCAGCAATTTAAATAATCACCTAATTCCCAAACGGTGATAAAGGCAAAGTGTTCTACGTTATTAATATTATTCAAATGTTAGGAGAAATGAATAAATTTCTTATTGTGTGTTGTCCTAAGATAATATTTTGGTCAGAAATTAGTAAAGTTCTGAAAGCAAACTCCTATAATGTTATTACTTATTTTAAAAATACATCGATTTATATTTAAGCCAAATTTAATCATACATATACCATACCTATAATACAATACTAATGTTAAAATGAAAGCAATATATAAATATTGGAAGTATTGGATGGATATTTCTTATAATTTGCAAGTTTCTGAAGCAAGTAATTATTATTACAGTTTAGAAAGCATAAAAAATATTACAACCTAAATACCATTTGAAAAGGTTTAATTGTGTCAGCAATTTAAATAATCACCGAATTATCCCAAACGGTGATAAAGGCAAAGTGTTCTACGTTATTAATATTATTCAAATGTTAGGAGAAATGAATAAATTTCTTACGTGTATAGTCGTAACACAATTTTCTGGTCAGAAATTAGTAAAGTTTTGAAAGCAAACTCCTATAATGTTATTACTTATTTTAAAAAGACATCGATTTATATTTAAGCCAAATTTAATCATACATATACCATACCTATAATACAATACTAATGTTAAAATGAAAGCAATATATAAATATTGGAAGTATTGGATGGATATTTCTTATAATTTGCAAGTTTCTGAAGCAAGTAATTATTATTACAGTTTAGAAAGCAGAAAAAATATTGCAACCTAAATATCATTTGAAAAGCTTTAATTGTGTCAGTAATTTAAATAATAAACTAATATCACAATACATTTGGATTATAACTCATATGTGGTATTTGGCAAAATTATCTACAGCGCTTTGATCTAAAACTTTATTCAGATCTAAAATTTTAGTACGAGAATTAAGTATTACATTTTAAGCATTTGTGCCGATGCTTTTATTATTCGACCTCCACACACAGAAAAACATAAACATAGAAACATACATAATTTCCAAAACATTTTTGGGATTACGGCATGCAAGTCTAACCCACAATACTCGACTGGCAGTATTTGAAATGCATTTATTCTGGAGGACCGCAATATATATAAAATATATTATGTGTACGCTTGTGTGTGTAAACGTATATATTACATTAGAGCATCATTTATACGTTTCTCAAGGTAGTTAAAGAAAATTATGGAAAATTAAAATATTTCTTAGAAACAACAGATTGCTCATTACCAATTCATTAACACAATATTTTATTGTTGCAAATAATACCTATGTAAAATTTCCCAACAAAATATAAAATAACCTACATATTTTGTAGAAAATATATATGTTGTGGATGTACGTTTATTCATAAAAAAGCATTTTATTTGCTATTACCTTTTTTAATATGAAGTCATGTTTATCCTTTTCCTTCAAAACATTCCATTTGTCTTTTAAATGCAGAGCATATTTTCAGGCATTTTTACGCAGCGCAGAAATTTTTATAACTAATCTGATAAATGACTAAAATACATTCATGTAGAAATTCCTCTGTAAGAAATATACTAAAACGCTTATTTTATTATTTCCCTGACCCTAAGTTTAATCCTTTGTTTGTTAGAGAAACAATAAAAACCTGGTATACTTTCACTCCCACCAGTACACTCTACACGATTAAGTATCTACTGTACTACCCAGAACATTTGATGGCTAACGTTACCCTTGAAACCTGTAGAATGCACCACAGCATGATTTGAAAGTAAAATAAATACATAGTAGATGAATGAAAGCTAAAGATTTTGAGAAAAATGAGAGATAAAACTTGTATTTCGTGTAGCGAAAATGGATGTTGAGAGCTATTTTTAAAGATTTATACCTTTTATGATGCATAAATAAAATATGGTATGAGGATCAGTCGTATAAATGTATTGCTTACTAATAACTTATACCAGGCCTGTTGAGATAACACAAAGAATAAGACACCAGATACATACGAGCGAAGAGTTACCCTTTTTCAGACTCTTTATTTACAATTCTATTTTTGATGAAGAACAATCTGGTGAAGAAAATAAAACAAATTAAGTATCAATGCGGAGTCTCCATATACTGATGAAAATGTTCGAGCAACTCCCTGCCTTTAATAATGCTATTTGTTCAGATGAAAATGGTAGAGTAACTCCCTCTGATGCTATCTGTTCGCTCCGTCTTGGCCTGCTTTTTCTTTGAAGCGGTCTTCAAATCTTCCGAACAAAATCCAATGACTACTGTTGACAGGTTCTAAAACGCATTAGCAATCTCTCTTCTCCAATGGTGTGAAATGGGAGGTCACTGACATCGCTTTTGTCCTTCGGTCAGTCTCCAGCGCTGGCGTTGTCCAGTAGTGTAACTCATTGTTACAAAATATCTTAAATTATTATCATATATCTTACCTTTTTCGCTTGTTAGGGTTGTTTTATTTCATTCATTAACACTTATGTAAAGTGCTAAATTACTATTTAGCAGAATGTAACAATAAGTTACATTCAGTTCAAGTCCCCGTGTGTCTTCGAAGGTGACATGCCGGGGCAGGACCGGTTTGAATGCAAAGAGACTTCGGACTTCTCCCAGCCAATAGAGGTGTCCATTAGTTTTGGGGAATTTTGACCCTCTCCCCCCGCCGTTCTGGAGTGGACTCTTTTTTTTTTTGTCTCCGCAGAGAGTCAGAAAATGTTTGAGGGACAAGGTTGTTACCAGAAGAGGTGAAGGTGAAAGGCTGGCATCTGTGGCTTGTGGATGACCCCTTTTGAAAGAATAGCCATATTATTTTTTTCAGGATTGACGCCGACTCGAGAGCAGTCTTCGATCTACAAATGATAAGTTGATTCAACTATTTGTATTCCTTAGGCATTTATTTAATTGTATAAAATCATTTAATCAAGAGATATTTGTCCATGTGTTTCTTAATGAGTTTTAATTCCTTTCTCAAATACTAGGCCAACGTAACATTATTATTATTTTACACAGAACTCATTGCTCTAGCACATTTTTCATTTCATTAGTGTGATTACGTATGAAATCTCTTTTAAAATTTTACATTTTATATTCTTCCAGTTTCTTCTAATAGAAGACAACTAACCCTAGATTAAAAGTAGATTATACATAAATTTAAAAAAATAGCTCACAATTATAGTTTATATTAATTCTATCTTTTGCATCTACGGTTTACATTTCATAGGTATGACTCTATATTGCTTTTGTTTCTTAATTTATCTGTTTTCGTTTGTGTAACAAAGAGTTACAGTTCAACAATGCCAGCAAGAAACTGACCTAGAGGCGAAAGCGAAGTGAATGACCCTCCTTCGATCCCATTGGTCAAGAGGGGTTGCTAACCGCGGAGTAGCCCTCTGCGGCCAAGGCAACGCTGTCCAAAGACCATTTTGAGAGATCTGAAGGCCGCCTCGAAGAGAGAGCAAGGAAGAAGGAGTGTGGAGCTTAATTTCTTCTGCACCAGTTTTTACAGCAAGACGCGATGTTTGGCATATCTTCGACCAAGTGTGGTCCCATTGGCATAATGGCCTAAATAGCATGTGTTTTCAATTTTGTATTTTCTTACGAGTACTCCACTTATACGTGCGGCTGGCCTAGACTCTCTGTCTGCCTCATCTTAGTAGTTTGTTAAAGACTTTCTTTATAATTTTGCTATATTGCTTAATACTCTCCTCTCTAATCTCTTCACTTACTAGGAGTAACGGCAAGATCGTTTGCATATTTTAAAGTATTTAAAATTTATGGCTTGTCCTTAATATTTTTTGCTGCTACTATTGCCCCTTGAACGAAGGTGAGCTTGAAGCTATAGTAATTAAGGCGAATAGCAGCTCATGTCGTTTTTAAATCTACACGAAAAGTACCACTTTTGCTCAAAGTTTGTCCTCGCAATTTAGAACCAGGTGCGAATTAGAATACCTCCAGGATTGGCTTGCCATCTAGGGAAATATTGTTTGAACTTGAAGGATATTATGATCGCTAGCCTACTTTACTTGCCCTAACTGCCATTAATGAAGAAGATGTATCTTTCTGCTCAATCCTCGAACATAAAATCCTTCGGTTAAAAACTTGGCCCTTTGCCGATGGAACTACCACGGCTCAATATATTTTTATTTACCTCGATTGTATGTAAATAATTTCATAATAAACACCCATGTATTTTTCTGGTAGCTCAGTGAAAATATTAATAGTGAAATATCCCCACGTATAGAACTTTATTTTAGTAGATCTTCCTTCCCATTATGAATAAGTTTAAAAATCGTGAGAGTCATTTTATGGAAATGAATTATTTTATTTTTAAATTATTGTATATGCTGGACTATAATATACCCTAATAGCTAATTGAAGTTTTGAAATAAAATAATTTTTTCTACCTAAATCTTAATTACTAAAATAGTAAGCTTAGCGCGAGGTGGTAGTAACACACCACTTTCTGGGGCACTATACTAGTCTGTGACCTGCCCACCTATTTTACTGGGACAGTTATGCTTTCTGTTTCATAGGCCGTATCTGGGATGCATTAAATTACCTCCGAAAGCTTTAAGGACAACAAACATTTAGTTACTACATTGATGAAAAATTAAAGTAAATCAAACTATCATATTAGAGTCTCGGAGCCTGTCTTAGCCAGATTTAGATAACCGAGCGTAGTGTTTTCTCGCATCAGCACAGAGAGATGTCTGCCTTTCACAGACTCTATATCGACCCCCTGAATGCAACTGCTCTCATGGTGATCTTTTCTTCCTTCTTATGGGGGTCAGATTCTCGAAAATTTATCCCCTCCGAAAAGAGAAGTCCTCCATTTCAGAAGCACTGTCGGCCTACCAAAAACAAACAAATAAACAAGCGCCACATCCAAAAAACCTTACCAGCCTCCCTTAGCCGTACGGCTCCCATTTTCTTAAATGAAAGCCGGTTGGAAGAAGTCAATGGGGTCAATTTTGAAGACATAGTCAAGGGTGTACATCTGCGAAACACAGGCCGCGGGGTTCAAATTCCTTACAGTGGTTAATAAGCGAGTTACATTTGTAAGAATAAATAAGTTTAAAACACTTAAAAATAATAAATTATTAAATAATTATTAATAATAATAATAATTAATAATAATAATAATAAATAATAATAATAATAATAATAATAATAATAATAATAATAATAATAATAATAAATAATAATAATAATAATAATAATAATTAATAATAATTATTATTATTAAATAATTTATAACGTAATTCTTTTTATGGAAATGATTTATTTTTTTTTAAAATTATTTATTCTGCTAGTTTACATTATAATCTAAGAACAAACTTAAATTTTGGAAATAAAAATTACCTTCCTTTAGGAATCTTATTTACTAAGACCTCATACTTCATGCTTTAGGCTAGTAAATAAATAAATAAATGACATTTGAATGAAAATATGAATGACAAAACAGATTAGGTTAAAGAATACAAATACTTTACAAAAAGACTAAACGAAATTCGTTATTCTTAAACATTGTTTCAACAGTAAAATCTCTAACATGCTTTGTGATTTGTTTCTGTTTTTTTAAATAACAAATTAGTTTATTACGGATAAATTTTATTATTATAAAAATGAACTGCGTGACTAAAATATATACGGAAGGGAAATAGAAAAATAAAATTATTCGAAAGAACGGACAAAATCATTAAAAAAAAGGATAAAATTACCATACGTCTGTAAAAAATTATCATTATTGAAAAGGAAAGTAGAAGTTTATTTTACTTTAATAACTGGGAAGAGAGAAAAACTAATTAATTTTTCTGAAATGAGAGAATACGCTAAAATACATCACATTACAGCAAAAAAGGCATAGATTTGTTTTTTATCATTCATACAGACTTCGTGTAAAAAATGATAAAAATAAATTAAAAGACAGTTAGCTGTATAAATCTGTGGGCATAAAATATTGCTTAATTAATAATACAAAAAGTAGCGGAATGTATTAAAAAAAGTAATTTTTCGAAATAATTTTAGATCTTAATGAAAAGCAAAGCAAAAATCTTAATTTTTCTTATAATATTAAAATAAAAAACAATATTTAGCTACGAAGAAATGTTTAATACTTATGAACTAATATTTTCACATTGTTGTGAATTAATTTCATTGTTTCAAGAGGAGATATTGAAATAGATATGAAAAATGAATTTTGAATGTAATAAAGAACTAGAAATAAACGTTAAATTGAGAAATCCTACTTTTAAACAACATGGTCTAGACGCTCAGTCGGTCATCACCTCTACAGTAACACTGTTACTTTTAGGAAGGGTACATAACTTAGATCTTGTAGGGAATTGACCAAATATAATTTTCATAGAAATGAAAAAAGTATAAAAAATGAAATAATCACACAAGGATATGAGGTTGTGTGGACATCAGATGATTATTAGAATGCGTTTACCTGCAAATCGTTGTTTTTAAAAGAAATTTTAAGGATATCCGAAAAAGTAATATAAGAATGAAAAAATACTTTAAACCTTTTTTAGAATTTAAGCGAGTTTCTTCTATAAGGCACAAATTAAGTCATTAATACCTACTTATAATTATAAAGTAATTCTAAATAACTAAATTCTGTAATTGGTCTCAAAATTTAAACAATGTATTGCAGAAACTCAAATGACTTTACTCTTTAACTAGACTTACTTAAAACTAGAAGCAAAATTTTACAAGATAATTACAAAATGAATAGTATTGTGAAAATGGCTTTCATTTTTAAAAATGTTAATATTGCATTGTTATTCCAATATCTACAACATTTGACTAATTTGAAAAACTGTAGCTTATCCTTTTACAATGATTTTAATTTAAATCTATTATGTGCTTAGAAAAATTTTCCATTTTTGTTCTTTGATTTCGTATTATATTTGATTTCTCTCTAAAATTATAACTATACTTTAACAATACATAAGCTGAATTTTGGTCTTGCTATAAAGGTACTTAATGTTATCAAAGCAGATAGACGTCATTTAATTTCCTTTTTAACAAATCAAAATCGAGCAATCACTGTATTTGATAATGTGCTTTTATCTAAAGAAGACCCGTTTTAATAACCGAGACGATATAAAATAAAATAAGGATATAGGTAAGAAAAAAAAATCAAAACGATATAACTACAAATAAAACAAGAAAGGGAAGGATAAACAAAATAGATATAACAGAGTAATTAAATATGAGCAATAAAAAGGAAAATAGAATAATACATTTGAGTGAATTGACTTAACGAAAAGAAATTAATAATTAAATAATACTAATAAAGAAGATAAGATCATAATGAACTGTAAATAAAGCAAAAAAACATCAAAATAAAAGTAAGAGACAAAAGAAGAAGATTATAACAAAAGATAAACAAAATAAAATAGTGGTAAAAAGATATGTATAAAGTAAATAGAAAAATATATGAAAAAAAGATGAAATGAAAGATAAAAAGTGACAATTATGATAGAAATGATGAAACATATGAAAAAAGAAAATATAAAAAAATAACTACGTCGTTTACAAGGAACCAAAAAGTCGAAGACAAAAAATAATGAGAAAATACAAAAATATATAAAATATATATATATAATATATATTTTAATATATATATATATTTAATTATTTGTGTATGTGTGTGTGTTGTGTGATGTGTGTCTATATTGTAAGTGTATGTAATCATTAAGGGTAATAAGTTAAAATTTTTCAATTCATTTGTATAATAATTTATAAATCTCCTATGTTCCACTCTCACTAATTAACTTATATTTTTATGAGCATTAATGCCCAATTAAATTGAAGATGCAATACATTTGAGTGTAATTCTTTCCTTTTTTGCCCTCCTTTTCTATTTAATTCACTAATTAATGATACTTAACTTTACGTTTTACTTAAAGGAATAAGAATCTAATTGCTTTCAAATAAATCGTCCAAAAAAGATGGATTCTCCGATCAATACAAGATATTAGCTGTTATAATTTCTCATCTTCGTAACGACGCAAAAGATTACTACAATTATATGGATTTCAAACCCGTACAATTATTTTTGAAAAATTTAGTGTAAAATATGATGATGTGTCCTATATATGGATCAATTTTTTACTTATGCAGTAAATAGATGAAGTATATATGAATTAAGACCGTGAAGTATATATGAATTAAGGGAAATAACTACGTCGTTTAGCGCCCAGGACAAAAAAGTGGTCTGCACCTCTACCACAAAATATAATGAGAAAATACATAAATATGTTATGTATATATATATATATATATATATATATATATATATATATATATATATATATATATATATATATATATATACATATATATATGTGTGTGTGTGTGTGTGTGTGTGTGTGTGTCTGTATCTAAGTGTGTGTTATGTCATGATCCAGAGTTAAGGCGAATGGAAAACAATCTTCTTGATAATAATAATTTTATTAAATCATCGTTTCTTCTAAAAGCAAAACCTGCTCCATATTCATTGTTCGTGGCGCAGCTATGCGCGGAAAAGGTGTTGACCGCTCCATATCCGCGCGTTGACTGATTTTATCTGTTTGCAATCTCATCAAATTCTTCAAAAATGCTTCCGTCTGACCGGATGAACTCAAAAGCTAACGCGAGCATGGGTCTTTTTCATTTTATTATTATAAAAGAGTTTCCTTTTTAAAATTGTTTTTAACTCACGTAATTTCCAACTACCACCTTTTTAGACTTGACATATATATATATATATATATATATATATATATATATATATATATATATATATATATATATTTATATATATATATATATATACATATATATACATATATATATATATATATACATATATATATATATATATATATATATATATATATATATATACATAATATATATATAAATATATATATATATATATATATATATATATATATATATATACATATATATATATATATATATATATATATATACATATATATATATATATATATATATATATACATATATATATATATATATACATATATATATATATATATATATATATATATATATATATATATATACATATACGTATATATATATATATATATATATATATATATATATATATATATATATATATATATATATATATATATATATATATATATATATATATATATTATAATATATATATATATATATATATATATATATATATATATATATATATATATATATATATATATATATTTATATATATATATATATATATATATATATACATATATATATATATATATACATATATATATCATATATTCAGAATGAACTGACAGAATATTACGTTAATTCTTAAAATGTTGGCAGCATATTAATTTTTTTTTAAATTCTAATTTTCTTTTTAATACTAAACGATATTTTTGAATACTTTAGGGGTATTATTTCGTTGATAAACTAAATAGTTTATTTGGGGGAATTATTTTTTATTTAGACGTTGAATTTTCATAAAAAATTGGCAAATCTCTGAATATAAACTTAGTTTTAACAACTTTAATAAATTCAAAATTTAAAACGAATATACGGAATTATAATTAGGCATATTAGGAGTATTTGGTAAACAATATTAAGAATATATGGCAGGTTTAGTTATAGATTCTTGCCAATATCAACAGGTTCTCTAGAAGCATTTTAAAAAATAAGAAAATTCATAAAAAATAATTTTTAAACAGATTGGATTTTATAATGAAAAATTTTATTTTCAACTTTTCTTATTTCAACTTGGGGCAAATTGTTTTCTTTCGGACCCCGTTTTTCTCACGGTACAGTGCCCCTAAGACTGATGCGTCTGTAGCAAAAGTCATCTTTGACTTGCCCTATTTATGGCTCTGAAGACAAACTGAGACTCTGTGTTCAAATTAAAAGATTAAAATCTTTTTTAATCGAAGTATTGCTGCATCTCAATTCTTTCGTATGAAACTTCTTTTACATAATAGTGCAAGAAGAATTAACTTTAAACATCCAATTTCCTACTTCGACTACTATTTCGATTTCTGCTGCGCCGAATGTTAACTGAATGGGTAGGGCGATGATCTTTGGTCACGAAGTTAGCGGATTTCAGTCCCGATGATAGCATGGGTGGACGTAGTGGTTCGGAATCAACTTTAACCCCTTGAGGTTCAGCACGTAAATGCTATACGAGTCGACCGTTGTGAAAACTGCAGCCGTTTAGGCCATCTAGTAATTAACCCTCCGAGTGGAACACACTGGGGGAAAAAGTCTCCAAAATATACGCTAAAGTTTTATTGTGTCAGTGACCAAAGTGTTCTATGATTTTTTACTTCACCCTTTGCCCCACCCTCGTTATTTTCCCTTTACTTCCGGTTGTAAATATATATATAAATAGACATTATTGATTGTTAATTTTTAATACACATAACGCTCGTCAAGTCTCGAAGATCATCACATAAGAAATAATGTATTCTAAAAGTACGAATAAAACTTTTTTTGGAGAATTATTTATATTTTTTTACTAAAGTCATATAATATATTTCAGTGGTGCAATTAGAGATATATATGTTACCGCAAACGAAATACTTCGAAATAGAGATTGACAAAGACATGAGAAGCTATCAGTGTCTTTGTTCCTCAGAGAGTAGGGGTGCATCCCTCAATAAATGTCAATCAAAGAGGGGTGCAGTTCCTAAACAATCGACCTGACCCTCCTACCTCCCAATTTCATGGGGGAAAGCACTGTCAGAAATATACAATACATCTATTTTTGGAACATTTTGGGTGGTCGAAAATTGTCTGTGATATTTGGCGGAATCGTACGTGCAAACCGCTTAGACGGTTAAATCTAGCATTTTAAATTAAAATAAAACGTTCAGATCTCCTATTACGCATACACGACGCTCGTTTCTCAATATCAACCGGAGATCATTTACTGGAGGCAAAGCTGGACTGATAAATCTCTGTATACGAGACGTTGGTCGCGAACGGGTTAAGCAGCAGGTTCGAGTGTCATCAACAATTATGTAGTAAATGTGTAGACTGAAGCGTCTTACTGATACAGTATAACTTGATCACTTGATATTACGTTGTCACAAACACTGTTTCTAATAGGATGAAGATGAATAAGTAAATTTAATCCACTTTGTTGCTGCACTCTTTTTTAAAGAGTGATGTAAGATATGCCGGCAAAGTCCCTGTGAATTATATCAAACTAATCGACCTATTCCGCAACACACGCGCACATACACCTGTTATATCGTATAAATTTAACAAAAAGGAAGAATTTTTGAAGAATACTGAAGGTATATAAAGAATAGCATTGGGACATGTTTGAAAATTTTTTGTCCAGATTACACTCTTGAAGTTCTATTTATATTTTTGAAGTTCTACTGTAGGGGTGGCCAACCTGTTGCTTGAGAGCCACATCCGACTCTTTGAACGATTATTTGTGGCTCTCGATAAATGTACTCGACTTCCCTTTTAATTTTTGTGTTATTATATTTTAAAAAGTTATTACAACTGATGGATCTCCATCAATGCTGTGTAAAAAAATCGATCTTATAGGGCTTTTAAGAGATAATTCTCAAATTCCACATTTGATACCGTTTCACTGCATAATTCGCCGAGAACATCTCGTTACAAAATATTTAAAATATTCTGATGTTATGAAAATTGTGTAACATATTGTAAATTACATTTGCACCAATGCAAAAAAAAAAAAAAAAATCATCGATTGTTCAAAAATTTCCCTAAAAAATTAAAGAACTAAGAACTTTCAAATGACATTCAATAAATATAATTTCTCTAAAAAAATTTTAATACCTTTTTTTGCATATCTTTTAAATACGTATTTGTGGTATAGCCACATTCTATGTAAAAGGAAATGCCAGGAATTGCCGGCTTCCTGACCCCTTATTTTATGGAATGGGGCTTGTCCATGTCCAAGTCACCTTGAATCTTCCCGCGCTGACCATCCGTGGGTTGCTGTTTTGCTCTCCCCATCTTTCACCTTTTGTCCAGCTTGAGCGTTTTCTTGGAGCCATAAGATTCCTAGGCTGTTCTTCCAACTCACGCTACGTTTGGCGATCGTCTTCGGTTTCCGCTGGCGGGATTTTTCCACTGACCTCGCCATGCGCAGTGTTGAGTGGACATCATTTTGGCCGAAATTGGGGGAAAGATCAGCCGCATCATTTAAGAAAAAAATATTATTTTTTTTAGCCATTTTGCTCCTTTTTTTATTTTTGTGTCATGTCGAGGGACGTG
Source organism: Pardosa pseudoannulata (assembly GCA_032207245.1). NCBI lineage: Eukaryota > Metazoa > Arthropoda > Arachnida > Araneae > Lycosidae > Pardosa > Pardosa pseudoannulata. Next base: position 119,859,277 of record CM063504.1, on the reverse strand, counting down.
TATTTTTCTGACAAAGTCAGCAAGGAATAGTCAATAATAAAAACTCCTTTCAGCTATTCAATTAATAGGACTATTTTATTTTCGTCAATTTGCATTTCCCTCTATTATAAAGTTCTGGAGCATCCCATATGAAGATAGTGAGTAGTGTCTGCCTCCATATAGTTCCACCAAAGAACCGGTGAAAGGTTATTGCGGACTATGGAAAAAATGGAATATCCAACAACATCAATAATTCTACAACAACAATAATTATTCTACAGTATTTAACTTCGGCTCGCGAAAAATTTCAAATTTTGAAAAATGGCTCGGACTATCAAGGAGCTTGGCTATCCCTGTTCTATTGAATGCAAAATATTAGCACTTTATAAGTGTAAAATTCCTTCCCATTTTTCTCTTTTTTAAAATGGGGTGCACGTTATACACTAGTTAATACAACAAATATTACTTAAATATCTGCCAAATAACTTTCTATAAGAAAGTTCGTATTCGCAAACACTACCAAAGAAGATATTTTTATCTAGTCCACACATTTTTGTTTTAGATTTTATAAGAGCAGAGAATTTTTTTCGTAAGAGAGGATAAGAAAATTTATACACACGTAAAAATTACACATTTATAATATACTTATTACATATATTATTATATGTTTATTATTATATGTTTTATACTTATTACATTACTATCAGATCCTCAAAGGTTTTTCCACCTTTAACATAATAAAATAGCATTCTAAGGAACAATTTAAATTAGGATAGGTTAAATACATTTGCAAAGATTCTAACTGAGAATAAAACTTCTCGACAGCCGTGCATAAATTAAAGAATTGTTATTGATCTTTTCCCTAGAAATGCAACAAAAAGAAAGGATTTTAAGTAATTTTTAAGTAAAACATATCCAAACATAAATTTATAAGTAAAAAATAGCTTTCATGTTTAATTATTCATTTATCGTTTCAATTTTATGATCATGAATTTATTATGCTTTTGTAGATTTCGAGAGTACAAGATTTGATATTTCAAGTCACGAAACATCATTTCTAGATGATGAAAGAATATTTATCTCAGATTTGGAATTATTAAAATGATGTTGTTTTTGTATTATTTATCTATTGTCAGCTATGAAAGTAAATATCCGTTATACAGTGTTACTGCAAACAAATAATAGTAATCAATATGAGGAAGGTTTTGTAAAATTTCTAGATAATGAAAGTAAATTTATCTCAGATTTGGAAATATTAAAATAATGTTGTTTTTGTATTATTTATCTATTGTCAGCCAAGAAAGTAAATATCCGTTATACAGTATTACTGCAAACAAATAATAGTAATCAATATGAGGAAAGTTTTTTAAAATTTCTAGATAATGAAAGAATATTTATCTTACATTTGGAAATATTAAAATAATGTTGTTTTTATTTTATCTATTATCAGCTATGAAAGTAAATATCCGTTATACAGTGTTACTGTAAACAAATAATAGTAATCAATATGAGGAAAGTTTTGGAAAATTTCTAGATAATGAAAGTAAATTTATCTCAGATTTGGAAATATTAAAATAATGTTGTTTTGAATTATTTATCTATTGCCAGCTATGAAAGTAAATATCCGTTATACAGTATAACTGCAAACAAATAATAGTAATCAATATGAGGAAGGTTTTGTAAAATTTCTAGATAATGAAAGAATATTTATCTCAGATTTGGAAATATTAAAATAATGTTCTTTTTATTTTATCTATTATCAGCTATGAAAGTAAATATCCGTTATACAGTGTTACTGTAAACAAACAATAGTAATCAATATGAGGAAAGTTTTAGAAAATTTCTAGATAATGAAAGAAAATTTATCTCAGATTTGGTAATATTAAAATAATGTTGTTTTGTATTATTTATCTATTGTCAGCTATGAAAGTAAATATCCGTTATACAGTGTTACTGCAAACAAATAATAGTAATCAATATAAGGAAAGTTTTGGAAAATTTCTAGATAATGAAAGTAAATTTATCTCAGATTTGGAAATATTAAAATAATGTTGTTTTTATTTTATCTATTATAAGCTATGAAAGTAAATATCCGTTATACAGTGTTACTGTAAACAAATAATAGTAATCAATATGAGGAAAGTTTTGGAAAATTTCTAAATAATGAAAGTAAATTTATCTCAGATTTGGAAATATTAAAATAATGTTGTTTTTGTATTATTTATCTATTGTCAGCTATGAAAGTAAATATCCGTTATACAATGTTACTACAAACAAATAATAGTAATCAATATAAGGAAAGTTTTGGAAAATTTCTAGATTATGAAAGAATATTTATCTCACATTTAGAAATATTAAAATAATGATGTTTTTATTTTATCTATTACCAGCTATGACAGTAAATATCCTTTATACAGTGTTACTGCAAACAAATAATAGCAATCAATATGAGGAAAGTTTTGTAAAATTTCTAGATAATGAAGGAATATTTATCTCAGATTTGGAAATATTAAAATAATGTTGTTTTTATTTTATCTATTACCAGCTATGACAGTAAATATCCTTTATACAGTGTTACTGCAGACAAATAATAGTAATCAATATGAGGAAAGTCTTGTAAATTTGAGCAAATCGGATGTGTTTGTATAAAAATATAAATAAGCACTATAGAAGGAATTGAATATGAAAAATGTACATCGAATTTTGCGATCTTACTAAGATTAACTTATTTGGAATAAGAACTTATATCGGCGTTATGTCAGCGTGTTTTATTCGACATTCATGTACAGGTTATAAGACTAGCGTAAACGACTTATATAATCTTGAAATAAATAAAATCCATGTTTTCTAACAAGAAGGCTTTTTTGGTTTTGACATCATGTGACCTCCTTCGTCTATTGTGAGTGGTCCATTTAGCGTCTTTAGTGGAGTTAGTCACATGGTTTTGACAGCATCCTTTGATCTCCTGTATCATCGTCAAATAATTCATAATCCCATGTTAGAGATGCAATCGAGACGCAATATTATTGTATTGAAATATTTGTGAGCCTTTTGAACGATTAAACTGACAAAATAAGGTACAATTTGGCATTGATATTGCATATAAATATTTTTTTAATTTTTTATTGTGGTAATTTAAGATAACAATATAATATTTATGATTTACTTCTACATATCTACAAATAAAGTCTTATACTAATCGATGCATATTAAATATGCATAATTATATGGTCGTTAGTTCTTTTCTTTCACTCGTTTAAAGCTTTGTCGTTTTTAAATTTTAAATGAATTCTTTTAAAAGAATGCAATTTTTCTTTACTGCGGTAGTTCTGACACATTATTATTTTGAATTGAATTATTATTTTGAATGGACACAATTTCACTGAAAATTTAATTGTGTATCTTAATTGTGAAGTACAACTAAGAATTATACGTGAAAATAAATATTTAATAATCATTATATTATACTGAATATAATTTTTACTAAAGATATATTTATGGACAATGATAGATTTAAAAGTTTTTGTATTACTGAATTTTTGGATTTTAAGAATACTTGATAAATTTTAGTTGCCCTTTTATTCATCGTATTCTATCAAAATTAACCACGTATTTTAAAAATGTTTAAAATAAACTTAGCTTAAATTAATTTACTTGATGCATAAACTGTCAGTTTTTCATTTAAAAAAACTATAATATTGACATTTTATACAAAAATAGTGGAAACCGTTTAAACACGTTTGATTGTATCTCTTAATAATTTCTAAAATGATTTGTGATAATAAGTTTTACTATAGAATCTAAAAGATTATGTTTTAAAATAAAAATGTTTGTATTACTTTTTTAATAAATATGTTAAAATAAAAATGTTTGTATTACTGTTTAAGGAATGTACATGAAACATTTTCAATCTCTACTTTGAAAAAATTGATAATTAGTTATAATTACAATAATTAGTAACTATCCTTCAAATTTTATTTGAATTTATATAAAAATATTGCTGATAGCATATTAAATTACCAAGCAATTATATTTAAAATAATAAAAGTTAAATAGCTCTAGAAATTTTAGCTGCACCTTAGGGAACAATGTAATACAATGTTGGCCTTTGTTAGAGTGTACCCTCGTAAGTTTATTACGATATTATTACTGAATTTTCTATAAATTATTCGTATGATACTTGAAATATTAAATCCTTTTTTTCCGTTTATATTATTATAATTACGATTTCTGTTTCTTATTAAATTGGTGATGAAACTTAATATACTTAAAAGCATATTTCAACTAAGATTTCTTGCCTCTATGGCCTTTTTGAATAAGAGATTATAAACTTAAACAAACATTTTAACGACATAATGAGACATAGTTGATATCACTACGCGTTGCTATGGTTATTCTGCAAGCATATGTTAGCTGAAGAATATTTTTGAATTTTGTTGATGAAAATAGTTCTCTCTAATACCGGGAATTTTCAACAAACAGTTCCGGGAAATATATAGAATTCGAAATATTTGACATGCCAAAATAGAAGATACAAAGAATATATATATGTATATATACATATATATATATATATATATATATATATATATATATATATATATATATATATATATTATATATATATATATATATATATATATATATATATATATATATATATATATATATATATATATATATATATATATATATATATATATATATATATATATATATATATATATATATATATATATATATATATATATATATATATATATATATATATATATATATATATATATATATATATATATATATATACAGTCAAACCTGTCTATCTCGAATCTCTTGGGAGTAAAAAAAAAAAATTCGAGATAAACAGGTTTCGAGATACGCAGGTTTTATGAAAATAGACTAAGAAAATTTCTTTACACAATACAAAAGATTGAAAATTTGAAGTACTTTCAGTTTTATTTACATACTTTACAGAAAGTAATCCATTAGGAATTTTTGATGCAAAACTTTTTGGGACTGGACAGTTTTTTGTAGTTTTGACACAGTGGAAACTAATTGATCAATGTTTTCTTGGGATTAAAAAAAAAATCTTAGTGTTTCAATAACTTTTTTTTTTTTTTGTAACAACTCTTTCTACATTGATGTTGTTCTCTTAGCCATGATACTCTTCATTCTCAGAAGTTCCACGGACGTTTTTTAAAATTTCGGGATCAGTTAATAACGTTCCGCTTGTTATCATTGATTCATCTATTTCTATAAAGTCTTTTAATAAAGTGTCAGTATTCAGTTTCTCTCTGATAATCATCCATTCCTTCGGGTTTTCATCAGTTTCCTCGGCTGGTTGGTTGCTCTTCGGTTTCTTTCTATTGCTCCCTCCTCAAGCCCCATCCCTTATTTTTCCAGAGCAGAGAACCCGATTTTAGTACAATTCCCACCCAGTCCCTGACCAAATAACACCCCCCTAGACTAGCGCTTAGTCTATGAACCCCTAAGAAAGAAAACTATAAGTGTATTTCTGGGAAATGGGAATTTGTGCGGTTGTCAACGCAATAAGGCTCTAAACTGGAATGCCGTGTTTCTTACGAAAATTCGAGCTAGACAGGTTTGGGGAAAAATAATTTGAGATAGGTTTGGAAAATACGTTAAATTTTTATTGAAAATGTAGGGAAATTGAAAAAATTCGACATAGACAGTATTAAATTAATTTCGCCACCGAAAGATATTGAGCGGTGGGAAAAACAAACTTTGTCTAAGAGAAAAACCGTTGGACATTCGGCGTCGGTTTTAAAATGTTATTCCTGTATTCTATTCTTATTCATATATGAAACGGATTTAAAGCGTAACATAATTCATAATTCTGTATTCAGTTCACAGTTTATTCTCTATTGATCATGTTGTGTAATAAAAGGTGTTTGTGTTCAACAGCCGTGTTTTGGATTTATACAGTCATGAGAATACCAGAATAAATAAAAGGTAAGCAGTTACCTTATATACTTCTTCAGTAATATTGAACATTTACATATCATTTTACCTCAAGAAAATTCTTAAATAAAAGTCAAGATTTATGACTATTAAAAGTCTAAATTCATTAACTATTCTATCCAGACAGGTTTTCGAGATAAGCAGGTTTCCAGATACACAGGTTTCACTGTATATATATATATATATATATATATATATATATATATATATATATATATATATATATATATATATATATATATATATATATATATATATTATATATATATATATATTTATATATATATATATATATATATATATATATATATATATATATATATATATATATATATATATATATATATATATATATATATATATATATATATATATATACATATATATATATATATATACATATATATATATATATATATATATATATATATATATATATATATATATATATATATATACATATATATATATACATATATATATATACATATATATATATATATATATATATATATATATATATATATATATATATATATATATATATATATATATATATATATATATATATATATATATATATATATATATATATATATATATATATATATTTATATATATATATATATATATATATATATATATATATATATATATGTTTATTTTTCTATTTATATATTTGTTTACATATTTCAATATAAAATACGAAAAGTTAGTTAAAAATTAAATAATTTTCGATCTATTGAGATTTAACTGAATAACTAAATTTACTTGCAAAACGCCCGCTCAAGGTACAATTCCGCACAATGTGTTAAGAGTTAAAACATTGTAATTGATTTTCAAGTGGCCAATTTTTGACAGCATTGCTTTTATGCAAAAGCTGTATTTTCCAAATAAACCATTAAATTTTATATCATAAAGTGTATTAAAATTTTATTCTTTACTACGGCTTATAATGTTACTAGAACAGACTTTTTCTCATTTTTTTATAAAATAATTCTACTTTTTGAACAACAAATTCTGTAATAATTTGCTATATTAGTTTTGTAACATTCAAGTGAAAATTTTAAAATAATAAAAATGTACGCGAAATGAGAAAAAATAAAATTACATACCTGCAAAATAACTTTTTAAATTTGTAAATGAAAACTAATTTTTTATATCAAGATGATTTTTTCCTGTAAATCCAAAATTTTCAAAGAATTCCAAAATTTATGATTTTTTAACCCTCTAAGCGGTTCGCACGTACAATTCCACCAAACCGATGATGTCTTCAAAGCGGTTGTCACGTACAATTTTCGACCTCCGAAAATGTTCCGAAAATGTATGTATTGTACATTTCTGCCAGTGTTTTCCTCCATGGTGTTTTCATGTAGGAGTGTCAGTTCGATTGTTTAGAAACAGCATCCCTCTTTGACTGACATTTATTGAGGGATGCGCCCCTACTCCCTGAGGCACAAAGATGCTTATAGCTTTTCATAGCTTTGGAAATCTCTATTTCGAAGTATTTCGTTTGAGGTAACACATGTATCTCTAATTGCACCACTTAAATACCTTGGATGACTTTCGTTAAAAATATAAATAATTCTCTTAAAGAATATATTTATTTGTACTTTTAGAATCCATTGTTTCTAATGGGATGATCTTCGAGACTTGACGAGCTTTATGTGTATTAAAAATTAACAATCTATAATGTCTATTTATATATCTATTTATAACCGGAAGTAAAGGGAAAATAACTTGGGTTGGTTTCCCGTATTCCAATCTAGTTGACAAAGGGTGAAGTAAAAAATCATAGAACACTTTGGTCACTGACACAATAAAATTGAGCGTATTTTTGGAGACTTATTCCTCGGTGTGTTCCACTCGGAGGGTTAAAACTAAAACAGTTATTAAACACTATTAAAAATTAAAAATAAAAACATTCATCTCGGTACTATAGAATAAATTGTATCGCTCGTATTAATATAAATGGGATTCAAGGAATGAAAACGATAGTTTTGTTTGATAAAGCTTGATTCAAAATCTATTTTGCGCTTAAATAGATTTATATCTATTTACATGATATATAAATTTTGTATTATTTTATAAATTATTGCTTTCGGTATCAAAATCAATATATGCTACAATGTTATAATTGATATATGTTACTCTTAATATTATTCAAGGATAAATGTATTTTAGATTTTACATTAATCCGAAAACAGGCTGCAGACATTTCAGCTTGAAGGTATATGTCGACTGAATCCGATAATTGGGAACATTTTGATTTAACCCTTTATATCCTGAATTAATTTACCATCAACTTCCTTACTGCATTTTTACATTATAAGATAAGTTTTAATGGAGAATTATCATAGTAAAGAGAAAATTAATTTTTACTGTATTTGAGTAGTTAATTTTGCAGCTGGTACTTTCTAGTACCAACATTTATTTTTGACTCTGGGATAGAAAATAAAGCATTAAATTATGAACAATCGATATATGTTACAATGTTATAATTGATATATGTTACTCTTAATATTATTCAAGGATAAATGTGTTTTAGATTTTACATTAATCTAAAAACAGGCTGCAAACATTTCAGCTTGAACGTATATGTCAACTGATTTTCATAGAAAAAAGAAAATTTTTACTATATTTTAGTACATAAATTTTGCAACTGGTACTTTCTAATACCAAGATATATTTTTGACTCTATAATAGAAAATAAAACATTAAATTTTGAATAAAACAAATGAAAGGATTACCAGCGAAGTATAGAAGTCTCTAAAAATTTATAGTACCAAATAACTGGCAATAAACCCCTATATTTACTCAGTTGAACAACACGTGTATCAACTCTACCACAAAATGACCTTCGACTGCAGCACGCCAATTATAAAATTCCTACTATGCGAATAAAAAGGATTCCTGATTGGTGCTGTCAGTTCTTTTCAGCTGTAGGAACTGCATCGTTCATGTCCTTGTGAGTACCGTCAGGAAAAACGGCTTTATTAGGAATATATAGGTGTTTGATTGAAGAGGTACTTATAAATACCGTCAGGACAAAAAGGGTTAAAGGGAGTTTCTTTTAGAAGAGATGTCAATATAATGATTAACATTATTTGAACCAAACAAATTTTAAAAAGAATTAAGTTTTAATACATTTTATGCAATAAAATTCGAGGTTTCTATATGGAAATATATTGGTTTATAACAAGCAATTTTGTCAAAATTTTGTTTGAAGATCAATTAGATTTTTTTATCGCTTGAGGGGAAATGTTGTTTGAAGCCAATACTATTTGACACATCTCTATATAACATTTTCGGTTTAGATTACCATGGAGTAATAATAGTGATGAACTGTCTTATAAACAGAGCTCAAGGGAACATATTTCCTCCTCGTATCCGAGTGTTCAAGGCTTCGAATCGTATTTTTTTTCGTTACGGCTCAACTAAATAAAAATATATCGGTTCTGGTCCGGCTTTCGTTCCACGAAAATAATGGTTTTTGCTACAGTTCCGAATATATAATTTTATTTTATGTATATTATTATTTGTACTAATAACATGATTTTTGAATAACCAAACAATGTAATTCTATCAAAATTTAGAAGATTTTTTTTCTTTTTGTAATTGACACACTATGTGAATTGATACAGTTAAACAACATGTATAATACGAGCCGTGAGTAAAGACTGGCGAGCACTTCCTTTGTTATCCATTATGAAAATCGCATTTGACAACTGAACTTTCAAGTGAATTAAATCCGCCTTCTAAAAATAGTTTTATGCGAAACTGGAACAGAAAAATACTAATGAACATCAAAACAGGAATACGAGAGTCAACGTATGTGTAATGACGACAATTGCATGGTTGACGTTAATTTAGAAAATATTGATAAGTGGTTACAGTAACGTTTCCAGTTCGCTTCAGCTAAATAAAAATACGAGGGTTAGAACTTTAATAGTGGCAACAATGTTGTAAAAACGCTACGTAACAAAACCAAAGAATATCGCGTATACTACACGTGAGCTACATACCTACCTTACCTATCAGAAAAAAAGACTTGTCCTTCCTACGCCATGTGCATGCGGAGTAATGCAAAGGACAGATCCGTGTACAGTGATCCCTCGTTTTTCGTGGTTAATGGGTACCATAACCTTCCTCTACAACTGAAACACGCGAAGTAGGATTTGTCCCTAGGAAGTTTCGTGTAATGTGGTACACGAAGGTTTTAAATATGTGAACAGTATTTATAGTTTACATATTTAAGACAAAAATTACAACAGTGTACGTATTTACTTAAACGTGTCAGTGCTAATTGATAAGGCTAATTACAAAACCTTAAAGAGTAATAAACATTAATCAACATTGCTTTCTGAGAGAGGCGAAGAGTCTTGTGTTGGTGGCAAAGGAGAGGTTCTCATTTGTCTCGTAGACGTTTTAGGCTCACTCGCAGACTCTTCTGCTGGAGGCGCTGACGGTAGAACGAGGGGGCTTTACGTTGGAGAGAAACATGGTGATGGGTAGTTGTACTCTTTGTTTTTCCTTTCCATTCAAAATTCCCCTGTACAAGGAAATAACTCCGTCAACTCGATTGCTGAACTCGATAACTCGAACCATATTGTAGTCAATGTCTTATGGCAAATTTTTGCCTTGTTGCACAATGGTTGCAGATTCTCCAGGGTAAGTCCACGCTTTTCAGTTTGTTCTTCGTCTTCCTCTTCATTTTCTTCCTCAATTGCAGACTTTGTCATTTCAACAGTTCGTGGTATGCACTCTGAGTCAACTCATCTCTTTGTTTGACATACAGGGATGATTCTCAACATAAAACAACGCTTCTTTCCGCAGTGTGGCTAGCTACATGGTTGTATTTTTTAAATATTATTTTTTTTTGATGAATATTTTCTAAAAAAACCACGAAGCACTGAAGCCGCAAAACATGAAGTGCGATTTGGCGAGGGAACACTGTATTAGCTTGTGGTCTTAAGTGTTGACAGGGTGTTTTCAAAACAAGAACAATGAATTTGGATAAAAATTCAATGTGCCAGAGGTCGTACAACAGGACCGTGTCATATACGGCTTTACCATCCACCTTACTCTCCAGGTCTAAGCCCTTGTGACTTTGTCTTAATTCCTAAGATAAAGGAACCACTTCGTGTCATTCACTTCAGAACTGTTCCAGAGATTCTTGTGCCAATAGACCAGTGTATTCGAAATATCAACAGAACAGGCGCTGATACAGGTGTTTTGCGACTTCCACATTGTTGGAAACGAGTTTTGCACAATGCATGCGACTTTAATAAGGACTGTAAAATATGGTGACATTAATCCCTTTTGTATTCAATGTAAATAAATAGTTACCACTATTAAAGTTTCAACCCTCGTATGTCAGTTCAGTTTCGATTTTCGTTCCGTAAAAAATAATGGTATTCGGTTCAGTTCTAAATGAATAATTTTATTTCATGCATATTCTTATTTGTAATGAAAACAGGATTTTATAATGAGCAAACAATGTAAGTCTATCAAAATTTAGAAACTTTTATTATTTTCTTGATTGGTGTATTATGTGAATTGATACAATTTACAAGTATGTACGAAACGAGCGGTGAGCAGAGAAAAGTCAGCATTGGTATTGTGTGCCTTTATAAAAAAGGCATTCGAGAACTGCACATTCAACTGTATTAAATCCGCCTTCAACAAGTAGTTTAATACAAGTCTAAAACAGAATAATACTAGTAAATATTAAAACAGAAAATCCTTCAGGAACTTCAGGATGGTAGGGCAACTGGATTGCCTGGGCCTGGCTCTCTAATCCAGAGATTTCTTACAGTAAGCAGAAAAACAACGAGCAGAGCATAAAAACAACTAAAAGATAAAAGATGGGAATAAAATGGGGGATTCGTGAGTTCATAACATTTAGTTCGTTAGTAACTAAAGATTAGAAAGTTCAGGGATAGAAAACACACACAAAAAACTTGGGCCAGGGACATCAGAACAGTAGTGAAAAATAAAAATTTGATAATAAAGAAATAATAAAGAATATAAGAAGTATAATAAAGAAAATAATTAAATTAGAACATATTTATAGGTTGTTTACAGCAACAAAATGACAGAAGATATATCGAACCGAAATAACACGATGTTTTTTTTCGATTCAGTCTCGGTTATGTTTCCGACTAAAATAACGGTTTTTACCGGTTTTGGGTTCAGTTTGGTTCGAAGCCCTTCGAGAGCTCGTATAAAAAATATTTATGAGAAAAATCATAAAAAATCCTTACATATTTACTGTATTATATATTCTTTATATATTTTCTTTTTGTACTGTTCCTGGGAGAAAATTCTGTATCCCATAAACAACGTCATTTGCATACCTAACAAGATGAAAAAAGCTCCATCGACGAATTTTCAAGGTTTATCACACATGACTAAATTCCGTTACACTTGGAATGTTATAAAAAAATCCAGAAATCGATTAGCTGAGCTAGAGAGCGGGAACTTAACAGAAATATTTAAATAACAAAATTATTGATTGCAATAACCGAGATTTGATTGATAAAGTGAGTGATACGATAAACTTAACTTTGTATCAACCATTTCCAATTTCTTTATTTAATCTTGGTTCTCGTTAAATCAGAAAATATTTTCAGCGAGTTTCAATATAGTTTGTCTCATTATATTTCACGACTTTAGTGTTACATCGGTGCTTATTTAATATTTTAATAGGAATTTATTGACACGACAACTATTTAAAGAAACAGATTAAACTGTAGATAGAAAATTCCAATAAATCTTATCTAAAGTTTTTTTTCGACGTTTCTCACAAAGTTTCCCCTTATTCTTTCATTTTTGATGACATCGCAAATTTACCAGGAAAGAAGCACTTCAAAATGTCGTAGCAAGACAACAAGAAAACAACTAAATATATGTTTTAAGGAAATTCCACTGTATGTTTAATATTTTTATGATAGATTCAAATAGTGAATAAAAATAAAATAACTGTAAATGTTTATCGTAAGACAATCTTTTTGTTCACACATTAAAAACATAACATACCGAAAAAATAATTTTTTTTTCATGCGCAGCAGAAATGAAACTATATATGTTTATCTATAGATGATGTTTAAAGTTTTCCTTTACACATAAAATTTGGGTTTTCTGACTGAAACTGAGGTTTTTATACTGAGAGCTTGAGGAAAAAAGGAAAATTAATGAAAATGAACAGGTACTATGAAAATTTCTTTTCATTAATTTTGTTTTCTAAAACATTAAGATCAGCTACTAATTCAGTAGAGTTTTAGTCAGGGCTTCGAACCGTAATTTTTTTTGTTCCGGTTTTCGTTCCGGTTCAACTAAAAAATTAATATCGGTTCAGTTCCGGTTTTCGCTCCGCCAAAAATTACTGTTTTCGTTTCAGTTCCAAATGAATAATTTCATTTTATGTATATTCTTATTTGTACTAAAAATATAACTCTATCATAAACAAAAAATGTAATTCTATCAAAATTTAGAAGATTTTATTCTTTTTTTAATTGGTACACTATGTGAATTGATACAAACAGCAGGTACGATAAGAGCGGCGAGCATTGGCATTGTTATCCATTATCAAAATCGCATTTGACAACTAGGTTCATGATTACCCACATTCGTCGTTTGATTCTCACATCGTGCACTTGGCCTTGCATTAATTATGTAAAAAATATATTATTTATTTAACATATGAAAATTGCCTCTAATTATTAATATATCTTCTAACGTGGTTTCACTGAGATTACTTCTGTTGTCTAGGAGAATAAATTTCAAACCTGAAAACGCTCTTTCAACAAATATCAAAATAGGAAATCGAGAAGCAGTATACATGTAATGATAATTATAAAGTTGACGTTAAATTAGAAAATATTGATAAGTTGGTAACAGTAACAAAATGACTGAAAGATATATCGAACCGAAATAAACCGATATTTTTTTCGGTTCAGTTCCGGTTTTCGTTCCGACCAAAATAACGGTTTTTTCCGGTTTTCGGTTTTCGGTTCAGTTCCGGTTCGAAGCCCTGGTTTTAGTAATGGCTTAATGTATTTATAATAAAAAGTCTTTTAGCATTATATTTTTTGTGAATAGTTAAATGTTGTTAATTTGTATAACATTTACTTTCATTTTACAAGGGGTTCCTTTTGATTTGAAAATAAAAACTGATCTTTGGTCGGATCCATCCTCGATCTGACCAAAGATCAGCTGTGTTCATACACAATCAAGAGCCAAAACATTATGACCTCCCCTTTATGTTGCAGTGAACTCGCCTGGTTCACGTGGCCGATGGTGGCGGTATTAAGCTTTGGGGGACGTTCTCTTGGGCGCCTCTTGAACACGTGGTTGGGGTAGAGCAGATCATGAATGTTACAGGGTATCTGAACATCATTGGGAACCATTTGCACCCTTACATGTGCTCTGTTTTTCCAGCTGGAAATGGAATGTTCCAACAGGACTACTCCCCGTGTCCCAAGGCTAAACTTGTGCAGGAGTTGTTCCAAGAACATTATGCTGAATTCCAGTTAATGTCCTGGCTGCCTAACTCACTGGATCTCAATCCGATAGAACACATTTGGGATGTCATGAGACGGCAGCTCAGTGTTCAAAGACCGCCAATTTGCAATATTTCGGCTTTGCGTAACCATTGGTTAAACATCTGTCTCCCGCATCTACCAATGACTTATGGTATCCATGCCAAGGCGGGTTGAAGCTGTGTTGCGCGCCAAAGGCGGGACAACTTCTTATTGATAGATGGTCATAATGTTTTGGCTATTGAGTGTATAATGACTGAGGGTCATAAAATAAGTTCATGGTCGCACTATCTTCCAAGTTTCTAAACAATATGTTGGGAGGTGGCACGCGAAGCATGGAGGTATTCTGTTTGGTCATTGCTTCTTAGTTACGACGACCTATTTTTAGGAAAGCCGTTCTTTCACCTTTTGCTCTTCAAAAAGAAAGGTTCACCTTTCCACTTTAATTCCAATAGCCTTAGGCTCACTCCTTCAGCTTGTCCAAATGACTTTTGAAACAACAAACTATCATAGGAAAATAATAATTATTTAAGTATGATATAGAAACAAAAAAAAGTTTTTATAAATAGTTATAAACCCTGTGAAATTAAGATTTATAATTAAATTAATCATTTCAGAATTCCTAACACCTTTAGGAAAATATATATCAAATGAGAGTATGTGACTAATTTGAAACCATGTTTTCCCCATATATCTTTCTCTCTCTATGTCCCTTTCTCCCTCTTTCTCCCTCTTCCTCTCTCTCTGCATATATGCAGGGTGTCTCAAAACAACCGCATAAACTCTGCATAGCTAGATTTCTACTTGGGAGTGCATGAAAACTGCCCAAAGAAGCGTTCCTGTACAATCCATAGTTTATAAGAAAAATACGAAAAACAAATGTAGAATGTATGTATAGTAGGGGACTAATTATTGTAGATTTATCGATGTATGATTATTGTTGTAGTTGAATATTCCATATTTTCCCTTAGCCGCAATAACCTTTCACCGTTTCTTTGGTGGAACAAAATGGCGGCAGACACAACTCACTGTCTTCATATTGAATGCTCCAAAACTTTATGACAAAGGAAAATGCAAACTGACGAAAACAAAAATAGTCCAATTACTGAATAGCTGTAAGGAGTTTTTATTTATGACTATTCCTTGCTGACTTTGTCAAAAAAATACACGTCCCTCGACATGACACAAAAAATCAAAACAAAAAAGGAGCAAAATGGCTCAAAAAAATATTTTTTTCTTCTCAAATGATGCTGGTGATCTCTCCCCCAATTTCGGCCAAAATGATGCCCATTCAATACCGCGAATGGCGAGGTCAGTGGAAAAATCCCGCCAGCGGGAACCCAAGACGATCGCCAAACGTAGCTTGAGTAGGAACAACAGCCCAGGAATCCCAGGGCTATAAGCAGCGCTCAAGCTGGACAAAAGGTGAAAGATGGGGAGAGCAAAACGGCAACCCACGGATGGTCAGCGCGGGAAGATTCAAGGTGACTCGGACATGGACAAGCCCCATTACACAAAATAAGGGGTCAGGAAGCCGGCAATTCCTGGCATTCCTTTTTACATAGAATGTGGCTATTTTTACATAGAATGTGGCTATACCACAAGAAAGTAGGGCGTCACTGCTGGTGCAAGAGAAAAACACTTTATTGGACATATCAACAACAGTATTTGCATATCTTTCCAGACGATAATGTTTAAAATGTTCACCGTGCATATCGCGTCATACATGCATGCTCCCCTTCGAATGACGTTAAGCCACCGTTGAACTGGGATTTAAAAGGCGGCATCTTGCATATACCTGCAGTCTTCTTATGGTGGCCATGTATTCCGTTCGTGACTACTGCGACATGTACCTGATGTACGGCCGATGTAATGGAAATGCCTTACGAACTGTCAGGGAGTATGCCAGTGCATATAATGCTGTTGATATGTTCAATAAAGTGTTTTTTCTTGCACCGGAAGTGACGTCATACTTTGTTTTTCTTATTTTTCTATTAAACTATGGATCGTACAGGAACGCTTCTTTGGGAAGTTTTTTCATACTCCTAACGAGGAATCTCGCTGTGCAGAGTTTATGCGGTCGTTTTGGGACACCCTGTATATATGTATATATATGTGCGTGTGTGTATTTCTTCAAGCTTAGAAATAATTATAAAGTATCCCACCAGTAAAGTACTGAAGATAACTAATTTACAATAAACAAAATTACAGGGTCAAAAGTTTTCTTCCCTGTCTCAATATTTTTGATTGCTTAAATAATCATTGATTACTTTTGTATGAAATAAAGAAAAATCCCTAACCAGTAAAAAAACGTTAAAGAAATAGAAATTCCTTAGACATGTGATTTCATTTTTCTGTGTCTTGAAACAAATCTACCCTTTAAGTTCATAGTATATTGAAATAGTCAGGGATTTTTCACAAACCTAAACTCGTTAACCCTTTAGCGGACAGTGGTTTCGCAGTGAGACCACATTTAAATATTTTAATTTTCTCTTTACTTTTTGTCGACATATTTTTTCAATTTTTTATGTTTTGACAATTTAAACCTTAATATATGACAGCACTACATTTAATTTTTTATTCTTTTGAAATATATGTAATTAAACTTTCCGTACCTGGAAAATTGGATTTTTCTGACTTACTTTTTCTGTAATTGGATTTTTCTGACTTATAACTTCAAATAAATGTATCTACCAATCAACATTTATAAATTGTTAGGTTATTTATTTATTAATCTATTTTTTAAGTTATTTATTTATTATACTATTTGTTAAGCTACTTATTTATTATAATATTTGTTTAGCTGATTATTAATTATACTGTTTGCTAAGCTATTTATTTATTATGCTGTTTATTAAGCTATTTATTTGTTATGCAATTTATTAAATATTTATTTATTATACTGTTTGTTAAGCTATTTATTTATTGTATTATTTTTAAGTTATTTATTTATTATACAATCTGTTAAGGTATTTATTTGTTATACTATTTGTTAAGCTATTTATTTATTGTACTATTTGTTAAACTTTTTATTTATTGTACTATTTTAAGGATACTTATTTATTGTTCTTACAATATAATTAAAATTATATAAAGTATTATATTCACGCTGTACAAGGGGAGGAGTTTATAAGTTTAACTACCCCTCAAACCCTCCTAAAGGTATACCTCTTTAAGAAATGTTAAGAAAAATATTCATATATTTTACATTAATAAGGTTGAAAGATAACATTTATAAACTAATTTCATTAAATTCCAAAGAATTTATGTTGGTGACCTTCAAAGGCTTAAAATTGGTCAAAGCATTATTAGAACTGGAATTCGGGATACAGTTGTTTCAGAATTTAAGTTGCCTACGTTCCTTTCACTTATTACATTATACATCCCCCCTACTAATCTGTATTCTGTTTAAAAATTTCATTTCCGTTCAATATCGATGTGTTGTATTGTGAATCGAGGTTTAAGAAAATTCTAAAAATAGAAGTTATCAGAAGAATAATATTTTTAGCTTACAATTTATTCATTCACCATCGACATTTCTAAAAGTGACTTGAGGTATTTGGTTAGGTATTAAGAAATTAAAGGAAGATAATATCCTTTCTAGACAAAATTTCTTCATAAATAAATTTTTCTGATTTTTACAAAATAAAAAGGCCGTTCTTTTATGAATAGATTTTTTTTAAAGTTTTTTATTAACGCTCTCGTTAAAAAAATCTTGAAATTTGTTATTTCAGATAGTAAATTTTATAAAGAAAAGAGACACTATAAATATTCACTAAATTAAACAGATGAATATCACATTATTGCAGAAAGAAAACTTTTGAAATATGCATACCAGAAATTAAATTTTTATGTCAAATTGAAGTAAAATATATGTTATATTTTATAAATTTAAAATTTTAAAAGTATGTTACATTTTTACTTTTTAAAGTTTTTAGTGTCCCTCTAGTTTAAAAATTCTTTAAATTGGCTACTTAAGATAGCAAATTTTATAAAGAAAGATAGACATTATAAATATACACTAAATTAAACAGAGAAATATCACATTATTGCAGAAAGAAAACTTTTAAAATATGCATACCAGAAATTAAATTTTTATGTCAAATTGAAGTAAAATATATGTTATATTTTATAAACTTAAAATTTTAAAAGTATATTACATTTTTATTTTATAAAGTTTTTAGAGAACCTGTAGTTTAAAAAATCTTTAAATTGGTTACTTCAGATAGTAAATTTTATAAAGAAACATAGACATTATAAATATACACTAAATTAAACAGAGAAATATCACATTATTGCAGAAAGAAAACTTTTAAAATATGCATACCAGAAATTAAATTTTTATGTCAAATTGAAGTAAAATATATGTTATGTTTTATAAACCTAAAATTTTAAAAGTATATTACATTTTTATTTTATAAAGTTTTTAGAGAACCTGTAGTTTAAAATATCTTTAAATTTGTTACTTCAGATAGTAAATTTTATAAAGAAACTTAGACACTATAAATATACACTAAATTAAACAGATAAATATCACATTATTCCCGAAAGAAAATATTTGAAATATGCATATCAGACACAATTTTTTTTGTCAGATTGAAGTAAAATATATTTTATATTTTGTAAACCTAAAATTATAAAAGTATATTACATTTTATTAAAAAAAAAACTTGAAAGCATTTTGAACTGGAAATTATAAATATTATCCTTTGCCATGCTGTAATATTAAGTACTGTTCATATTAATTTAATTGAGGTTGACAAAATAAAAATTCAAGCTTCTATTTGATATTAAAACTAGCTTTTACTGACTATTAGCTAAATAGTTTTTATTTGGTATTAAAAATTACGTTTCTAATTTACACTTTTTACCTAATCTTTTTTCTGGATCAGAGGATGTCCACATTTTCCTTGATGTATACATTTTGTGCTTTCTTAATATATATTATATATATATATATATATATATATATATATATGTATATATATATTATATATATATATATATATATATATATATATTTATATGTATATATATATATATATATATATATATATATATATATATATGTATATATATATATATATATATATATATATATATATATATATATATATATATATATATATATATATATATATATATATATATATATATATATATATATATATATATATATATATATATATATATATATATATATATATATATATATATATATATATATATATATATATATATATATATGTCATCGTCCAGGGGACCAACCCAGCCCCGAACTTACACTTGAAAACTGCTTTTGAAATTGCCCCTATTATTTTCCTCAGCCCGGGCATGCTGGGCTGCCAAGAGTCCGCTAATCGTCTGTTGGAAAGAAATGCATAGTCGTCGTGGCCGAAAGTAATTTTTATTCGTTCGATCAAAATTGCACAAAATCCAGAGACGTCTGAACCGGACGGTGTCAGAACGCTCTCTCTCTAAATAATGCTAACCCTCTGCGAGAGACGGCTAAAACCCGTGTGTGTTTTAATGTCGTGGGAAAAAATGCTGAACCTTTGACCTTTGACTAGAGCCATCTGCCAAAGTGTGGCGTTCCAGATGACTATTATAGCTAATCATTAAAGATTTTTCATGGGAGAGTTATAACTTCCTAATTAAAAATGACAGCTATATCCTTTTCTGTTTTGGGAAACATAGAAAGAATTTCGGGGTTCGGCTGAAGGAATAAAAACATCCTCGTTTAAATTGGATGGCTGGGAAATATGGTTAATATAAAGAGAAGAAATTAAGATCTAGAATAATGAATGGGGAAAAGGGATAATTTTGGATACGCTTTAAGGCTTACATATTGATATTATTCCACACACACACACACACACACACACACACACACACACACACACACACACACACACACATATATATATATATATATATATATATATATATATATATATATATATTACTTTATATAAGAAAGTAAATTGCTTTTATAAAGTAGGAACTTTATTATGTATGGAATAATTTATTTGAACAGAGCAGAAAATTTTATTTTATGTTGAATCATAAATATCATTTTATCCAAATATTTTCAGCTGGAAATATAGTTCTTCCCTTTAAAATCTTTATAAGAATGGAACAATATATCTCTTTTTTTATTAATTTATATTCTTTCTTTCCAATATTTGAGGCTTAGGCTTTACTTTATTCATCCCAGACGTATTCAGGAATTATTGATATCTTCAGTGAAACTGTGGTTTTTCACGGTTCACCTTTAATAGAGGAGTTCAGTCTCAACCAATTTTGGTGTAAACATGTCCTATTTACATGTGTGGATATAAAAAACGCATTTGTGATAAGGAAATTTTAGTTAATTTTTTTCTGAAAGCTTTTAATTTCTACGTCGTTACAACTTAGATTGAAATTTGCTGCACTTTATTGCAAGTAAAAATGGCTAAGAAGCAAGCTTCAAATTTTATTTGAAGAAACATTTTGTATTCCGGAAAATAAGATATTCTTTGTCTTTAACTGTCAATGTTTCTTCAATTACTAAGCTTTAAGATATTATCCTCATTTATTAAATATTTAATTATTTATGTACAACTGGATTGAAAATAATAGAATAAAATCTATTCTACTATATGACTCACACTACATTATACACGCCCTCATTCATATAAACATATGTGTGTGTGCGTGTATAATGGATTTTTTGACCCACTACAAAATTAGAATTATGTCTATTCTTGATATGGTGCGGTTGTGAAGCCACAAAAGAAAAAAAATCTGACTTAAAGATAAAAATGTGAAGTTTGTTCAAGCAATCTATCTCCGGGGCTCTGTGGACTAAATGCTTTACTTCTATATTTACTTTTTACTGTTTTACTTTTTATACCAAATATTTTACTTTTGCATATATACATATGTAAGAGTGAAAGTGAGGCAGCCAGTAAGACTGTTGAGATTTTGCCACCAGGAGAATGCTAGGATTGAAAGTAAGTTATATAATGAGGTTCTTAAGAATAATTGAACTAAGAAGAAATTATTTTTGGTGTTTTGGAAATCACAAAAACACCATTCTTTGTCATTAATTTATATTCTTTCATTCCGATATTTGAGGCTTAGGCTTTTCTTTATTCATCTTAGACGTATTCAGGAATTATAGATATCTTTAGTAAAACTGTGGTTTTTCACGGTGCACCATTAATAGAGGAGTTCAGTCTCAACCGATTTTGGAGTAAATATGTCCTCGTTACAGGTGTGGATATTAAAAACGCATTTGTGCTAAGGAGATTTTAGTTAATTTTTTTCTGGAAGCTTTTAACTTCTACGTCGTTGCAACGTGGATTCAAATTTGCTGCACTATGATGAAAGTAAAAAGAAGCAATCTTCAAATTTTATTTGAACAAACGTTTTGTCTTCTGGATTTTATATATATATATATATATATATATATATATATATATATATATATATATATATATATATATATATATATATATATATATATATATATATATATATATATATATATATATATATATATATATATATATATATATATATATAAATTTTATAGAAAATAAAATATTCTTTAGCATCAACTGGCAATGTTTCTTCAATTACTAAGCTTTAAGATATTATCCTCATTTATTAAATATTTAATTATTTATGTACAACTGGATTGAAAATAATAGAATAAAATCTATTCTACTATATGACTCACACTACATTATACACGCCCTCATTCATATAAACATATGTGTGTGTGCGTGTATAATGGATTTTTTGACCCACTACAAAATTAGAATTATGTCTATTCTTGATATGGTGCGGTTGTGAAGCCACAAAAGAAAAAAAATCTGACTTAAAGATAAAAATGTGAAGTTTGTTCAAGCAATCTATCTCTAGGGCTCTGTGGACCAAATACTTTACTTTTATATTTACTTTTTATACCAAATATTTTACTTATGCTTATATAGATGTGTAAGACAGAAAGTGAGGCAGCCAGTAATACTGTTGAGATTTTGTCCACCTGGAGGATGCTAGGATTGAAACTAAGTTACATAATGAAGTTCTTAAGAATAATTGAGCTAAGAAGAAACTATTTTTGGTGTTTTGGAAATCACCAAAACACCATTCTTTGTCATTAATTTATATTCTTTCATTCCGATATTTGAGGCTTAGGCTTTTCTTTATTCATCTTAGACGTATTCAGGAATTATAGATATCTTTAGTAAAACTGTGGTTTTTCACGGTGCACCATTAATAGAGGAGTTCAGTCTCAACCGATTTTAGAGTAAACATGTCCTCCTTATATGTGTGGATATTCAAAACGCATTTGTGCTAATGGAAATTTTAGTTAATTTTTTTCTGGAAGCTTTTAACTTTTACGTCGTCACAACTTCGATTCAAATTTGTTACACTCTGTCGCAAGTAAAAAAGGTTAAGAAGCAATCTTCAAATTTTGTTGGAACAAACGTTTAGTCTTCCGGAAAATAAAATATTCTTTGGCTTCAATTGTCAATGTTTCTTCAATTACTATGCCTTTAGATATTATTCTCATTTATTAAATCTTCAAATATTTATGTACACCCGAATTGAAAATAATATTGTAAAATCTATTCTACCATATGACACACACTACATTATACACGCACTCACACATATGTATGTAAGCTTGTAAAATGGGTGTTTTGACCCACTACAAAATTAGAATTATGTCCATTCTACACATGGTGCAGTCCTGAAGCCATAAAAGAAAAAAAAACCGAATTTAAAGATAAAATGTGAAGTTTGTTCAATCTATCCATCTTTGGTGCTCTGTCGACCAAATATTTTACTTTTATATTTACTTTTTACTGTTTTACTTTTTATACCAAATATTTTACTTATGCTTATATAGATGTGTAAGACAGAAAGTGAGGCAGCCAGTAATACTGTTGAGATTTTGTCCACCTGGAGGATGCTAGGATTGAAACTAAGTTACATAATGAGCTTCTTGAGTATATTTGAGCTAAGAAGTAATTATTTGTGTGTTTTGGAAATCACTAAAAGGTTACGTCATTTAGAAGAAAAACAAAGACATCTTGTAAAGGTTGTAATTTTAGGGATATAATTGTCATATATGTATCAGCATAGTATTATAATACTATTATATTATTATTGAGTTTTTTAGTTTCTGTTAAAATCTACATAGAGAGAGAATTACTTAATTGAGAATATTTAATTATATTTAATTAAAAAAAATTATTCAATATATTTTCTTTTGAAGTTTAGTTGTTATTTATGAATTTAAGTTGAAATTTCTGAAAGATATTCAGATGTTCAAATAATTTCAGGAAAATGATTTAAATTATTCGCAGAAGCAAAATATCACGGATCAACAAAGTTCCACAAACCAGTGTTCGAGAAACATTGTTTTATAAATTTTAGAATCTTCCTATTCCTTTTAGCGTATTATGCTGAACAATGGTTGACTGTAAAATCTGTTACTTCCGTGGGTTTGAATACCGCTAGCATGGAAATTCTTAGCTGTTCGGCATCCACTTTCAACAGTAGGTTCCGGTCTCATAAACCTGCGTGTAGCAAAACAGTAGAATTTAAACCTTTTGCGCATTATATAATACTTGTTATTAGAGTCTGGAATTCAGATTCAACTATTAGTCAATTGTTTCTTTATACTTAGTTACACCTGTGTATGTGTACGTATATGTAATAACAGAGAGAGACTACTATTTATTTAAAGATTATTAGAAATTTTGAAAGTTAAATAAAAGAAGAGTTGTTTATTTCGTAATGTATTTCTTAAGTTAAGTGACTCGCTTAAAGTACATTTACTTTCCTATATACTTACTGCCTAAGAACTACCACTTAGAAGAAGCATATATTTAAATTTGAAGCTGCTTAACATTTTATTCTCATTTTTGTCATCGATCTGTTGTCAAGAACACGAGAAATAAAAAGTTTTTAAAATCATGTCTGAATCTCGTAAGGAAAGTTCAGCTGTGACTCCTAACTTTTATTTAGCTTATAGGATGATTGATCGTTTGTCACTTTCTTTTAGAACTCAGTATTGGTTCAATTGTTCAAACGTAATGAATTTTTTTATATAACAAGAATAAAGATCAGGTGTGTATAAATGGTTAAAGAATGCTTAGTTTCTTTACATTTACAAGCTATTTTATCATTTTTGTTTAGTGATGGGGATTTTAAACAGAAGTAATTATACGTCGTAAACATTAGTCTAAAAAGTATTTAAGTTCATAATTCTATAGAACATTTGGATTCCAATCAACGAATAACAAAAAAGGGTTCGGCTAATAGCTCAAAAATATCAGAAAAATAAGTGAAACTGAAAATAGAATAACTTCGTTATCAATCGCAATGGAATATTTACCCCTCGCCATGGATTTCTATCGATTTTAGAATAAAGAATACTTTCTGAACTGGCCCCGGGATCTATTTAAAATTTATATTTCATTTTCAAATTTATGCGTACATTCTGGAGATTTCTTTTACTTTCTGGAATCTTCTATGGCCGTGAGAGTTTCTCGACAAAAAATCGCTCAAATAGCTAAATTCGAAACATTAAGTTAGTGTGTTTTTCAGACAAACTAGTCCCTTCGACTGCTAAAACGATTCAGATTCAAGAAGTTATGTCTTCGCAAATGAACTTATGTAAATATTTATTTGACTGTAATAAAAAAAGGAATTTTCAATACAGTTTTTGAAGAGTCTTTTAAAAAGACCAAATAATCATAAAAAAAAACAGTTTGCATAGCTAGAATTGAAAAAAAAATAGATTATTTATCAAAGAAAAAAGCAAATAACTGGTTTAAGTAACTTTTAATAGAACAATTTTTTCCCAACGAAATTCCTCAACACACTACCACAGTACTAAAAGATCACGATTGGTAAAAATACCACTTTTCAACAGCTTCAAATACCAATAAAAATAATGGTAAGCGAAAACTTTAATATTACAAGTCAGATTACAGTAGATTATATAAATATATTCTATTATATAATCATTTCTTAACTTGCCGGATAACTTAAATACGGATTACATAAAATAGTACAATTTATGACAAAAATTATAGATTTTGTTAAACGTTGTTTGAAAGACAGTATTAGAAAAAAGCGATTAATTAAAAATAATTTTCTGAATTTACTGTTCTTCGAACTTATGTGGAGTCAAGAATTTTTTATTGAACCAGATATCGCATAGTAAAAAATACTAATCACGTCTAAATTTATTTTAAAAAGACAAATGGAATTCGTGTATCTCCTAGACACAAATTACTTAAAACATTCTTTGTGATCCAAAAAAAAATTTTGTAAAACATTATTTTGTCCTATTTACTTTAAATTGTCTCTGTAATTCTTTTATATCAATGATCTTGAAAATAAAAATTGTTTGTAGTTGTCCTAAAACTTTCCAAATTAAGAATTAAATAAAGTAAAAAATAATATGTCTTACTTAACTTTAACTAAATTGAAAGTTTCAAATTCTTTGGCTAAAAACACCTTATTAATCATATATAATTTTTATATTCTTACTGATAAAAACATTAGCTAATGTTGTAATATACCAAGGCAGTAAATGACTATTTAGAGCCTTGCAATTTTACAGTACAGATTAAAATTTTTGTTTCGATATATAAAATTTCAATTTTGTTTTATGTTATAAGCGACTTATTTGGATCATTTAAACAAATAGCTCATTGAATATTTGTGTTTCAATGTACTTACAACGCAAACGTCAATGTTCTTTCTCAAAGAACAGCTATGTAATTAAAGGTAAATGCCTTATATTAAACTAAAACATTTATTATGTACATTATTTACAGATTAATACATGACTTCATTAATATATGACATGACCTGCAATTATTTTTTTATATTCATCAATACTTTTAAAATGGTATTACTTATAAAAATGTTATAAGAACCAGGTAACAATCATGAATATTAAGTCTGTTTACCTCCAGCAATTACAGGGAAGTATGGTGGGGCGCTAGGCAGACTGCACGTCGGTCCTGGCGTAAAGGTCATTACTTTGCTGAACGTCGGTGCTTGAGTAACGGTCGTCCCGTTATCGGATGCGGGATCAGGAAATTATTGTTGGCCCGGGCTCTCTGACTTGCTCACGGGATCTGGATGCACCCGATTTTTCTACACTTCTGACCTCGATCCCTTTTCCAACTTTCTTTCCATAACATTTCACCTCGGTTCAACTCCCCTTTTTTACTTTCCCAATCACTTGTAGGTGAAATTTCCCACATCTGCACTCCCGAAACGGGTGCAGATGTGGGCTCATTAAAATGCCCTTTGGGGAAAATTGACATTATTGCCTAGCCCCTGTACCCATATGTTAAGGCTGCATCCCTACCTGGGCTTGACTGTTACACTTGTGCCACTCCATCAGCTATAACTCTTTCGCAGGGTTCGCGATTAAAACTTAAGTCAACATCTGCTTCTGAATTTTTCTAAGAAACTAGTCTTCGAGAAATAGTCCAATGTGTGTACAAGTACTGCCCATCGTGAGAAAGTACATCGGTACAATTTGAATAATATACAGACAGAAATCCTAGTACTACAAACAGACAAAACACAAAATAATGTATATCTCCTGAAATACAGCGTGCTTTAATTAAAATTTCCTAATTTAAAAATTTATACTATCGAAATTATTGTTCAGAAATTTAATTGCATATGACATAATAAATGACTGGAATTTGACTGAATTAAAAAATCCCTAATTTCACCACCAGATGGCATTTTTGGATAAATTACACATTAGTAAAATTAAATATTAAATAAAATTATGACAAGATATTTTTAACACGACGGCCATCATTTTCATCTACCATTAGAAATTACAAGATAGTATGTTTTACATTTGACCACATCATGTTCCGTGAAATGCTGAGAACATATCACAAAATGTTGTTTTTAATCAGATATAGTCCCTGGTTAACAAGATTGACTAGCTGTTTCAAATGCCTTAAAAGTTAAAAGTCGCTTAAAATGAGGTCTATGGATCGGGGTGGCCACATATTAAGAGAAAGGTGGCTGATACACAAGTGAAATGATTTTTGAGATCGTTCTTAGCAGGAAGATCAATGTGAGGAGGAAATCTATCTCGACTTTTAAACTAGCCGATTAAAAATATAACTGAAAATATGGGTCAAGCGTTTTTTATTTACAAAATTATACAGGAAGACAACGTCTCTAGCTTCCGCGTCCACGAGCTCAAGCAGTACGTGTCTTCCGGGTAGTGCTAAATGAGAGACAACCTCAGGGGTATACTTCCTTTAGAACACACGGGTGTCACGAGCCTGGGGTTCACCCGAGTTAACTTTCTCTAGTGTCTTCTCTGGTAGACCAGAACTTGCCTCTGTAGTGCTTGTTCCTTACTGGAGTTGACCAAAGTAAGCTTCGAACCATGACGGACCTTGCGTAGGTCAGCTCCAGCTTTATAGCTGTCGTGGTGACTGGTCTTCAGTTTGTTCCTGCTGTATGTCTTAGAGATGGGTCAGCGTAAGAACTCTCCTCCATAAAAAGTGTTGAAGTGAATGGAAATTTTCTCAAATGCCAGGTGACTCGTAAATCAGTATAATACAATAACCGAATCAATAATATAAAAGCAAGAATATCAATTGAAATCTTAAATATTTAAAGACCTTCACCTTAGAAGAACAAGTGTTAGAGACATAACGGGTCCACATCAGATAAGCAAGAGTTGGTGTGAGACACCGCACATTCTGAAAAATTGGTAGTGGATATTGCATCTCTATATTGTAAAAGCAAGAATACCAATTGTAATCTTAAAGATTTAAAGACCCGCACCCTAAACGAATAAGTGTTAGGGACATAGGTAAACATCAGATAAGCAAGATTTAGTGTAAGACCAATTAAAATCTTAAAGACATTTTAAAAATATGTTAAATATGCTATTTTTTTGTTTAATTTTATTCACGAGAATCCTTTTAAATGTGTAACTTTTGTAGTAGGGTTATTCCATGTGAAATCAACACAATTTTAAAACAAATTCTACCTGACCCCCTACAATTTTGATTAAATTTGGTATAGTAAGTAACTTCATGGTAATAAAGAAAATCCCCAAATCTTATGTTCAAATAATAATTGGTTTGGGAGTTATAAGGCTTTAAAGTTGCCAGATTTGTCAAAAATTACACTATCGGCATACCTTTAAATTACACTTGCTACTCACCTAATTAAGCTAGAGATATGTGCACGGTGTTATTTTAAACCTTTTTTAATGAGCTTTCATATGATATACAACACACAACACATGATGACTTGAAAATTTTTTTAAAATTTAAATTAAAATTAAAATTTAAAATTTAAATTTCTCAAAAAGACAAGTTTTTAAAATTTTGAAAAAAATCTCAAAAATTGCTCATATTATTGTTAATTAATCCTCAAAGTTTCATGTTGGGATCATAATGGGATCACAAGCTACAAAAGTTTTTTGTTTGACATATTTACTATTGCAATAACGAAAATGAGAACATGCATTCATTACTTTTAATCTAACTCATCTGTATAGGATGGCATTAATGTTTACACACTACCTTATCGACATATACTCTAGTAATAGTACATTTAACATTTGTGAAGATTTTAGAATGAAGAAAAATCATTAAAGTGCATTACTTTTGATGGATGGTGCTACTTATTTAGTTGAAACTGATAGAAAGCTTTATGTGTTTTGAGAATTTCTACTTCAGAAAGAATATACATTGGTCCTGTTAGAGTTAAAGGATTCACCTTACACATAACATCTGAAATTGGAATTCATAGTACATCTGGCTTCATACATTGTGACATAGTACATTGGGATTATAATGGGATCACAAGCTATAAAATACCAAATTAGCTTCCATTAACACATACAAGGACTGCCTTGCTATGATGATTTGTAATCCAGCATCAGTCAGCTGCCACATGGGAGAGTGTACATTATGTTCTGGGACTACATAATTAAAAACCATACTTGGTGAAACATTCGATGAAAATATGGTGGAAAAGGTCATTTTCAATCAGTGGATTTCTGTTGATAGGAGCTCTTTAGAAACAATACAAAAGTCAGCATCAGAATTTATTGACTTATTTTGTAAGAAAATGTCTGTATTAGTTTATAATTACTTTGTGGTGAAACAACAAAATTCATTTATAAACAATATAAAAGGAAATTTAAAAGATTCAGAGTTTGTAGTTCTTGATTTTGCTGAAAATTATTTATTTGTTATACAGGATGAGGCCCAAAGCTGCCACTGGACTAATGTTCAATATACAACTCACCCATTTGTTGTATATTACAAAGGGAAGTTTGGAATTGACCACTTTACATACATTGTAATTTAAGACTGTTTGGAGCCCAATACAGTAGCAGTTTACTGTTTTCAAAAGAAGCTTATTACTTTTATTAAGACAGAATTTTAAAAAAGTGCAAGAAAAATATTTTATTTCTCATATGGGTCATCTGCACAGTATATAAATAAGAAAAACTTTGCCAATTTATGCTTACATAATGAAGATTTTGGCATTGAGGCAGAATGTCATTTTTGGACAACAGTTCATGGTAAAGGACCTTGTGATGGGGTAGGAGATACACCCAAGAGTTAGCGGCTTGAGCAAGCCTACAAAGACCATGTAAAAATCAAATACTTACACCACAACAACTTTTTAACTGGGCACAGGAAAACATCACAGGAATACATTTTGTTTTTCAACCCAAGAAGAACATGTTTCTACAGCTATATTTTTAGATGACCAATTTAAAAATGCTTTTGCAATTCCTGAGACTCAGAAATATCATGCTTTTATACCACAGAATCAAAAACAAAAGTCTTTGAGAAGACATTTTCCTTTTCTCAAGATTTATTGATGCAAACTGCGATAGCATCACAATAAAAGCTTCTATTTGCTGATAAAAATGGCTATATTACTGCTGTTTATAACTGCAACTGGTGGCTTACATTTATGTTAAGAGAAAGAACAGAAAAACTCTGAAGAGGTAAAAGTGACATTCCTTCACTCATCTGGACCATCACCATCTTTTTTTATATCTATATAAGCCAGATGTACTATGGATTCCAATTTCCGATGTTATGTGTAAGGTGGATTCTTAACTCCAACAGGACCAATGTATATTCTTTCTGAAGTAGAAATTCTCAAAACACATAAAGCTTTCTACCAGTTTCAACTAAATAAGTAGCACCATCCATCAAAAGTAATGCACTTTAATGATTTTTCTTCATTCTAAAATCTTCACAAATGTTAAATGTACTATTTACTAGAGTATATGTCGGTAAGGTAGTATGTAAACATTAATGCCATCCTATACAGATGAGTTAGATTAAAAGTAATGAATGCATGTTCTCATTTTCGTTATTGCAATAGTAAATATGTCAAACAAAAAACTTTTGTAGCTTGTGATCCCATTATGATCCCAACATGAATCTTTGAGGATTAATTAACAATAATATGAGCAGTTTTTGAGATTTTTTTCAAAATTTTAAAAACTTGGCCTTTTGAGAAATTTAAATTTTAAATTTTAATTTAAATTTAAATTTTTAAAAGATATTTCAAGTCATCATGTGTTGTATATCATATGAAAGCCCATTAAAAAAGGCTTAAAATAACACCTTGCACATATCTCTAGCTTAATTAGGTGAGTAGCAAGTGTAATTTAAAGGTATGCCGATAGTGTATTTTTTAGACAAATCTGGCAAATTTAAAGCCTTATAACTCCCAAACCAATTATTATTTGAACATAAGATTTGGGGATTTTCTTTATTACCATGAAGTCACTTACTATACCAAATTTAATCAAAATTGGAGGGGGTCAGATAGAAACCTTGTGTTGATTTGGTATGGAATTACCCAGTAGCCATTTTTTAAAAAATTAAACATGAACGTTGATTTTACCTTCGTGGTTGATTTACTCAGTTTTATTTAACCTTTAGACCTTTTAAAGGTTAAATAAAACAGAGTTATGGATACAGAGAAAGCAATCATGTTTCAATTTGAGAGCGACCTCCTTCTCAGTACGTAACATATTCCAGTGGTGTATATATATCGCTCCCTTTTATTCTCCGCCCTCCCATCTCATTCATCTAAATGAGAAGTGAGCATAACCAATTCACTTTCAGGCTACTTCGGGATTTTATCTTATCTGGCAAACCACTTTTCGTTCGGAGTTATTTATTTAACGTAACCACAGAAATCTCTGACGAGAACACAGCGAGATCCGCCGAAATTCATTTAAATAATTGCCTAGATAAGAGCAGCTGAAATGAGAAATGCTGCTGTTGTTGTTTTTTATTTCGCTGTATAGGAATTTGTTATGAATTGTTCCCCTTTGTTAGCCTTATGCTAGACTC
>CM063504.1:119814856-119819856 GCA_032207245.1 Pardosa pseudoannulata | reverse complement strand
ACCCTTCTAATTTCGAAATGGCTTGTGTGTTTGTTTAGAACAGGATTTGTTTGAAAGTAGGGAAGAGTACACTCATACCAAGAATTGTGCTATCGAGGAGGAATTCTAAAAAACGGAATTCCAAAATATTTATCTGCACTTTTAGTTTGGAAAGTATTACTAACCAATGACTTATACTAGGCGTGATAATTACGTAATACAGTTGGATAGTAAAACGACTAAAGTCCATGTCAGCAAATTATTTCAACAAAGACCATCATGAGTTAATGACCTTTGTTGAAATAATTTGCTGACATGGACATTAGTCGTTTTATTATCTAACTGCATTAAGGAATTATCATTTCGTAACTTTTTAATAATTTCGTAAGGCCCTTTGTGTTTTGGTTATAACAGAAAGTAAGGCTTGCATACAAAAGAAATCTGGAGAAAAAGAAAAATTAAAAATTCATGCTTGTTAAGAGAAAATTTTGGATGATAGTAGAAAGTGAAAAAAAGTGAAGCAGAAACCGACTTCGGTTAACGGAGTATCGGTTAATCGAGGTGCGGATAATCGAGGTTCTATTGTATTTAAATATTAAGTGAACCCAGTTCAAAATATCTATTACTATAAACTACTGTTCTAATCTTTCTATGAAATATTGAAATCTCCTTCTTCCGTATTTCGAATCTTATTTACGTATATGGTTTCTGAGGGCTTTATTTATTATTGAAAATTTTAAATGTTTTCCATAGACGAAAATTGACAAGGCACTTTTTATATTTAATATTTAGATGTTAAATTTTCGTACTCATTCTCTATAATGTATCAAATTATACTTCAGATAAAACATCACAAAAATGATTGAAACTAGAAGGAAGGAAGTTTAAACCTGTTCAAACCCTCATCACATCACTCTGAATCCTATTTAAAACTGTCAGATTAAAAAAACGCACTGTACAATTAATACACATCTGAACACGCCAAAAGTTTGTACAAAAGTGAATGTTCGTCTCTTAACCCCAGTGACGTTAGAGTATCGCTTCGCGCTCTCACAGGTCCGAGGTATGATCCCCGGACTGGGCAAGGTTGACACAGCCTTTCATCCCTTCAGAGGGTAGACAAACTGAGGATCAAGCATGCTTGAGAACTAAACACTCGGAGTTCCGCGTAAGGTTGAACACCTAACCGGGATATATGCTTCACCCCCCAGGGCCCTTGGTCTCGAAAAAGGAGATTGGCACTGTAGGCTCTGGTCCCCTAGTAGGGGCTGTTGCGCTAAGGAGTTCAGTTTAGAATATTTCTCTCTGGAATCTGAACACAAAACAAAAACATTCCAGCGATACATATGTCGGGAAATTGTGTTTAGTTATCTATTTAGAAATAATTTTAGTTCAAGAAAGGGTTACTCAATATCTGATTGAACAAGAAACGTGCAGACGTAGGAGGAAATGTTGTCTTTTAAAGCAATCCGTGAATGTCTGATATGATACTGTGATATAAAAATTGAAATAACTTTACATTATGTATAACACGTAGGTTTAATAGCTTCGTCTGTATGGTAAAACTATTACATAATCTTTTTTAAGTGATGTCTGGGAATTTAACTAGTATTTTACTTAAGTATAATGTACTTTGGAAGTTATTTTTCATTATTGATTAAAATTACATTTCTAATCTTGCGTTTTCTAAAAGATACACATGAATATTTATGGAGTAAATACAAAGAACGCAATTAAAAACATCTTTACTGATTCATAGAAAGCAAAGCTTTATTTTATCCTTTTGTAGAAACTGGTAATTTGCGGAATGTGTGACCTTGTTCTAGATTTGAGCTTCGACTAGTGTACGATATCTCCTGAAATTAATTATGCTCTTTATTTTTCTGTACAGTATAGTTTAAAGAATTGCATGTACTTCAGAATTGCCGAAAGCTTTTAAGATTCTCAAAACACAAGTTACGTGTTACGTAATTAGAAAAGTCTCGATCTAACTCGGAATCCATTGTTTAGTTTAATAATTCATGGTTTCTATAAAAGTTGTTGAAAAACTTATCAGAAAATGAGGTACACTGAATGCAAAATGTATTCTAAAAATGAAAAATCAAAAACATATTTACTTAAAGATAATGGAGTTCTGTTTATCCACAATGATCCAATTTTCCATGAGACAACTAAATTTATTTCCGTTTTCTATAGAACTTCGCCGAGTTTCTAAATATATTTAAAATTGGAAACTCTGAATCCCGGTTTATACTTTGTCTTAAGAAAACGACTTAAAATCATGAATGGGAACGTTTCAAATTTCAATATTTGCCTGGAAGAAAAAAATAATTCAAAAGATTCTAAATATATGTGTTGAATATAAAGTGCTTTGCACGCAATCTTTGACGATACAAAAACGTTTCTTTTCGAAATGAAAGAACCTAGTTGTTTATATGTAAATAGAATAACGTATATTTGTTGAATTTTGGAAATAAAAATCCATCTTTTTACGACTGTTGAAAATAAAAATAATATCGATTTGAAGAGATATAACCGCCATCAATAAAACTGAATAGGAAAACTAAAAAAAAAAGTTTATATACAAATACTGATTATGCATCATTCATCAAAATAAAAGTTTCTTTTAAATTTTAGAAATTAAGATTAAAGGCAATAAGCTTCAAAACTTTGTTGTAATGTAATTTATCTTCTTGAAAAAAATGTCATCTAGTTAACGGAAGACGTCTTCTGAACGTATTTTTTATGATGTTAGCTGCAGTGTTTTATTACATTAGAAACTGCTGAAGTGACTCATAAAGTGATTATACTATTTCTTTTTGGAAGATAACCTGATTTAATTATTATGACATGAAACATTAAAGAGCTTTAATGTGTTTTGCTTACAAAATGTAAGTTTGTTGTTTAAAACTAGAATTTTAAGTGGATACAAACAATAAATTATGTAGAGTAAAAAATATGAAAAACGCTCATTAGAAGGTTAAATATTTAAAAATGTAGAGCATTTTTATGGTAATTATTTTGAAATCTTTACGCAAAATGTTAGTATTGATAAGGAATTATATTTAAAAATGAATATAAAAACCGATACATTATAATTTTTAAAAGCTTTGCAGAAATGGAATTTTTGAATACATTTTTTCAAAAACCTGGAACCGAATGGGTATAGCGATGCTCTTTGGTACCGTAGTTTATGGGTTTGAATGTTTCTTTTGGCATTGGAATTCGTAGTTATTCAGAATTGGCTTTAAGCAGTAGGTCCCGTCCTCATTAGCCCTCGGGTAGCAAAAAGGTAGACTTTAGGGCTTCTTATTAAGAGTGATAACCATCTATCTGAAAATTCTACAGAATTACTAAGTTGCAGAATTTCATTATTTTCGTACCTTATCACTAGATACCATCTATCTGGAAATTCTACAGAATTACTAAGTTGCAAAACTAAGTTTCTAAGTTTCAATATTTTCGTATCTTATCATTAGAAATATATGTATTGGAAACAACTTTAGTCTAATAACAAAAATTCTTTTACTTTATGCCATCAATTATCCGTATGTCAAACCGGCAGGATATTTCCTAACACTCTATTTGCTTGTAAATGATTGTTTTTTTAATGTTGAATTTATGACGAAAGAATCATAATTCTCGCAGCTTTATTTTTTACGAAAAAAAAATTGATTACTATTTGGCATTAGGTTTGGATATATATAGTCTACTATATTGCTACACTAGTACTAATGAAATCGAGAAACACTGTTTAACATGGATTCAGAACTGAATATACGCAAATTGAACCCATGAATGGCATCGAAAGGAAGATTAGTACTATCACCATTCCATGACTTTCCATTTAAACATAGAATACATATATCAGAATCCATGACTTAGAATAATCTGCAATGTAGATACTGATTCACACTAGGCATAGGTTTAAGCGGAAATTTTTTTGTCTGTGTAAATATACACGAAATTTACAAATTGCTGGAAGCTCTAGAATAAATTTACATTACTATGATTAGGCTGCATTGGTTTTAGTATTTACAGTGGTTGAATTGAAACAAGATAAAATGTCTTTCCTGTCAATAATTTACAACAGCGATTAAGAATTATGAAATGCTTTCGTTTTAAAGCAGAAATGGTAAAATAGTAACATTAATCTGAAAAGAATTTAGTAACCCTTTTCCTTTCGAGTTAGATTAAGAACGTGATACAAAAATTATGCACTATATAAAGTTACAGAAAGAAAATTAGAACAATCAGAAAATGGAAGACGCACATATTCGTTTATTCCGCAAATTCCAGCGTTCTCGAACTCAGATTGGCCAGAATCGGAATGGATCACATATTCGTCGAACTTAAATGGATTGCACCATTCTGACAAGTACCTCTCCGTATCAGGAACTGTGAGGAAGGTAGTATTTTTCAACTGCACACTAACAAAGTACTTCCTTCTTCGTCATCCCTCTGTGGCAACTATACCAGTCTATTTCAACACGCTGTAAGAAATGTAATGTTCTTTACATCAAGTTAGCCAAACTGTACCATTTCTATATAACGAATGGTGAAAACATCTTGGCAGAAAACAGCAAATCCCCAGATTGAAAAAGAAAAAAAAAAGAATTTGAAAGACCGTCCAATATTCAACATAACAGACTAATGATCTTTATTGCTCTTTCGTCTTTTATTCTTTATTTTCGAAATCATTATCATTTCTCTTTTTTATAATTCCTCCAGTAATAAGAATTCTGTGTAAAAACTACTATGTTCATTTTAGAATAATTCTTATGAATAATTGCTATCACACTTTTGTCTAAACTATAAATAAGATATTGCTTCAAAGGTACCGGCATTAATATGTGTTGACCTATTTCAAGGAGTCTCCTTTCGTGTTTTAAGTATCTTCATGCAGCAAAAAAAAAAATGAAAAATTGACGTTACAATTGTGTAGTCAATAATTACAACGTTACAATTGTGTAGTATTGAAAAATCAACTTTCTGCTTGTTAGGTGCCCCAATTTATTGTA
>CM063504.1:119794856-119807356 GCA_032207245.1 Pardosa pseudoannulata | reverse complement strand
AAGGTACCTGACATTTGGAATTTAAATAAAAATGAAGTCTTATTAGAAATAAAATATATTGAAAATAAACTTTATCATGCTACGAAATAAAAAAAAATTGAATGCATTAATGACATTAATTGGAGCAATAATTTAATATAACTAGCTTCTATATCATAAAAAAGTACTATTTAATTTACTATTTATTTAAATTATGTAGGGGATAAATGGTTAATAGTTTATACAATTGTTATTATATAAGCGTTTTATGTTTTTAAACAATTTTATTACTTCTTATAACAGAATTAAATCATCTTTAAAAATTTAGAACCTTATAATAGTTCTAAGAAAATACTTATTTTAAACATAAGTGAACATTTTAATTACACTGATATAAAATAAACTATTATATAAAAGAACTTTCAACTTGAAATTACTACGTTCTCTAAAACAAAAAATAAAATATTGCTTTTTGCCGAAGAGAAAGTATTATTTTTGCTATTTTCAAAGATACTTTCTTTAAACCTAAAATGTCACATTTAAATTTCTACATCTTTTAGAAGTTCGCAAAGTAAAACAGTACAAGAATAAAGGTTTTAACTACAAGTACAAGAATAGAGGTGTTGAGCTAAGAGTATTGTAAAAATGATACAAACATCTAGTTATAGAAACTGAAACATAACATTAATTTTCGAATTTCTAACTTACTAATATAAGCTATATTGATTTAGTCTGTATTAATTTTCTAATTTCTAACTTATTAATATAAGCTGTATTAACTGAGTCTGTATTAATTTTCCAATTTCTAACTTATTAATATAAGCTGTATTGATTTAGTCTGTATTAATTTTCCAATTTCTAACTTATTAATATAAGCTGTATTGATTTAGTCTGTATTAATATTTCAATTTCTAACTTATTGATATAATCTGTATTGATTTATTCTGTATTAATTTTCCAATTTCTAACTTATTAATATAAGCCGTATTGATTTATTCTGTATTAATTTTACGATTTTTAACTTATTAATATAAGCTGTATTGATTTAGTCTGTATGAATTTTTCAATTTCTTATTTATTAATGTAATCTGTATTGATTTATTCTGTATTAATTTTCTAATTTCTAAATTATTAATATAAGATGTATTTATTTTGTCTGTATTAATTTTTCGATTTCTAACTTATTAATATAAGCTGTATTGATTTAGTCTATTAATTTTCAATTTCTAACTTATTAATATAAAGTGTTATGCTTTAGTCTGTATTAATTTTCCAATTTATAACTTATTAATTTAAGCTGTATTGATTGAGTCTGTATTAATTTTCCAATTTCTAACTTATTGATATAATCTGTATTGATTTATTCTGTATTAATTTTCCAATTTCTAACTTATTGATATAATCTGTATTGATTTATTCTGTATTAATTTTCCAATTTCTAACTTATTAATATAAGCCGTATTGATTTATTCTGTATCACTCCGTTTTTAAACAGATGAATAGTGACCCAGTAGTTAAATGTGTAGACTAATTGGGAAACCAGAGCTGGAGTGTTCCAGTTTCACTGTCAGCATGAATGACTTTGGACATTCGTTTGTAATAAGCTTTAATAGAAGAACCACGAAGTGGGCAATTTTGACCCTAAAGCTATTTTGAGTATCTTTTTTTCAAATATTTACTAAAGAAATTGAAATAGATTTCTGGGCTTTTTCTATTTTATTCAACCTATAAGAAATCTATGAAAATATAATATTGAAGAATCTGTGCATATACGAAAAATGGTTCATTGCTAAGCTTCCATGTCAGGAAACCAAACTGTAGATATTTGTTCTAACAGTAAAATACCATTATGAAGAAAATGTACAAAATATACATAAAAATGTCGTCCAAACTGAACCTAAACTATGTAAGAAACCTCGACTGTAAAAAATTAAATAATTCCATTAGAGGTGTCTACATATTTTTCTATTTATATATACTTTTCAATATTGTAATATCGTATACATTTTTATCATTTATTCTAATTTAATGTATAAAAATAAATTCTATAGCATATAAACACATTGTACTTTTATGACAACGACACTGATTTACATTGGTTTGGTTTGTTTTGTAGAACTACGCTCTTATTTTTTGCAACATGAGAGCTGTCGATACCGGGACCTACTGACTAAAGCCGTTTCAAACGACTACGAATATCCATGTTACAGTGGAATTCGAATCCATGAACTCCGGTACCTGAAAATCAGCACCCTAACCATTCGGTTATTGTTCGTCGATTCATATTAATCGAGGTAAATTTAATCCATCCCTGGTTTAAAATTATGCCAAACCTTTCACGATTCTAATGCCAGAGATAAGACTACATATAATTTTCGCTTATAAATAATCATATAGTTCTATATATATTCATATAGTGTTCCGTTATGGCTCTATATAAGCAAAATGTAGAAGAAATATTGTATATTACCAATTCAAATCTTGTGGTTAATTTTGATGTTAGGAAATCATGGCATTATTATTTTTTAATTATCTGTATTTATATT
The DNA here is from genome assembly GCA_032207245.1 of Pardosa pseudoannulata. Taxonomy (NCBI): domain Eukaryota; kingdom Metazoa; phylum Arthropoda; class Arachnida; order Araneae; family Lycosidae; genus Pardosa; species Pardosa pseudoannulata. Next base: position 119,804,831 of record CM063504.1, on the reverse strand, counting down.
TTTCTCACTCCCCATGTGTACACGATAACACACAAAAATATCTGGCTTGGAAACTACGTTACTTCTTTGCTGACTTATTAAATCATATCCATTATTTTATTTTGATTGTATATGGCTTCATCAGAATTATTATATGCAGATTATATGCAGAAGAAGTCTGACGTTTACAATTTTTAGACGCTTGAATTTTCCAAGTTTAATTATAAAAGCAGCTCGTGATCAGTTACATGTTGAAATTTAATCAGATTATAACCGATTAGAAACAGAAAATTGTAATAAAATAAAATATATTGCTCATATTAATGATCTCAATACGTATAACTTAATATAACTGAGGCTCAGAGGATAAAATTAAGATAACTAGATTCTATTTGATATAAAAAATAACTTTATAATTTATAAATTATACAAGTTATTTTGCAAATAAATGAATTTCTAATTTTCTCACATATTGTTTACACGTATTTTATTTTTGAAACATTTATATTACTTCTATTAACAGGTCTAAAACTTATTTTAACAGATTAATCTTTTTATTATTCTACGAAAAATATATTTTAAATAGAACTGAATGTATAATTTAATTAAATTGAAAAAAAAGAAAGATACTATATTGTAAGCTTTTCAGCTTGAAATTGCTCTGTACCGTTTGTAAAAAAGTACTACTTCAATTAGACTAACTGTTACTTCTGACGAGACTAAAAAAAAAGAACTGTAACTTCTACTTCTCACGTATAATATCCTTTTTCTATTGATGAGTGATATTAAAATGTAATTGTTTCACTTTATGATGAGCCGATCTAAATTTATAAATTTGTGCTTAATTATAGTGTTTTAAAATACTAATTGGGGAAATTCGACTGGCTTGTGTTTTTGCTTGGCAACGCATCAATAATGAATGAGAAGAACCGTTAATTTATGACCTTAAACAGACAAAAAATTATTGAAATCTGCCGAAAAAGAAATAATTTTTTTTTTCAAATATACATTTTTGGATTGAAAATGTCAAATTTAATTGTCTCTTTCTTCTGAAAAGTCGTTAACTTATGCAGCAGAAGATTATAAGATTTTAATAGGTTAATATGATTGCAAAAATATAAAACTAGCTGTACAAAATGAAACATAATATTTATCTTTTTTTTCTAACGTATTCCATATAGACACAGAGATACAGCTATATATTTAGCAGTACAAAATTAAACATATTATTTATCTTTCCTTTCTAACACATTCCATAGAGAAAAAGAGATACAGATATCTATTTAGCAATACAAAATAACACATAATATTTATCTTTCCTTTCTAACACATTGCATACAGACAAATAGATACAGATATCTATTTAGCAGTACAAAATAAAACATAATATTTATCGTTCCTTTCTAACACATTCCATACAGACAAAGAGATACACATATCCATTTAGCAGTACAAAATAAAACATAATATTTATCTTTCCTGTCTAACACATTCCATACATACAAAGAGATACAGATATCTATTTAGCAGTACAAAATAAAACATAATATTTATCTATCCTTTCTAACACATTCCATATAGACAAAGAGATACAGGTATCTATTTAGCAGTACAAAATAAAACATAATATTTATCTTTCCTTTCTAACACATTCCATATAGACAAAGAGATACAGGTATCTATTTAGCAGTACAAAATAAAACATAATATTTATCTTTCCTTTCTAACACATTCCATATAGACAAAGAGATACAGGTATCTATTTAGCAGTACAAAATAAAACATAATATTTATCTATCCTTTCTAACACATTCCATATAGACAAAGAGATAGAGATATTTATTTAGCAGTAAAAAATAAAATATAATATTTATCTTTCCTTTCTAACCCATAGCATACATACAAAGAAATTCAGATATCTATTTAGTAGTACAAAATAAAACATATTTATCTTTCCTTTCTAACACATTCCATATAGACAAAGAGATAGATATCTATTTAGCAGTACAAAATAAAACATAATATTTATCTATCCTTTCTAACACATTCCATATAGAGAAAGAGATACAGATATCTATTTAGCAGTACAAAATGAAACATAAATTACATTTTCCGATTTATAACATATTAATAAAAGCCGTATTGTTGGCGTCTATCAGACCGTTTTTAAATGAATAGATGGGGATACAGTAGTTAAGGCACTAATTGGGGAAACCAGAGCTGGAGAGTTCCAGTTTCACTGTCAGCATGAATAAATTGGTGCATTCGTTTATAATAAGCTTTAAGGATTAGACTACATCATCCCAAGAATACTGAAGCGTTTTCCTTAACGATTTTATCCATACGAAATGTAAATAAAATATTGCAATTAGCAATGAATCCGACCTTTTTGATTTCAGGAACTTGAAGTTAAGAATTATAGTTAATTATTATTTTTCTATTATCTGTATTTATCTTTATCTCTCTTTTCGTTTGCTTGTACTCTCTAACACATAGAACTGCTAATGTGGACACTACGTTGCTTTCTTGTTCACTTATATAATTATAATTATTTTATTTTGATTTTATAATGCTTCGTTAAATTTATTAGTTGCATATTACTATAAAAAATTCGGAAGTTCTAAATTATTTATCACTTTTTAACTCAAAATCTCATTTTTTATATTTAAAAACAGCTAGTGTTAAGGTATTTGAAGTTTTGAAATTAAAATTAACTAAAATCTTCTAGAAATATAAACTTTCAATAAAATAAAATATAGTGTTCATATTACAAAAAATTGATACTAGTAATAACTTAACATAACTGAGGTTCACAGGATAAAAAATGACAACTAAATTCTATTTGATTTCAAAAATTAGTTTCTAGTTTAAAAATTACAAAAGTCATTTTCTGTAAAGTCAAAAATGTCTTAGTTTACATAAATTATTTAAATTAGGCCTTGTTTCTCAAGGCCAGGTTTTAATCTGAGTATAACTCAAGTATTACCAAAAGGTTAATATCCATTAAATTGGAAGTTTTTTGTTATACGGTCATTTCGTTATAATTCAAAATTTTTCATGTATAAATTACATTCTTCACTCAATACAAAGAAGTAATAAAAGAAGATAAAAATTGAACAATAAAATTTTTAATTCTTCAAAAATTAGATCTTTATTTTAGATTTCGATTGTTTGTTTAATGGAACTAAAACAATTTTTCAGTTGCTTGAATAGCGTTGTTTCAGCTGCATAGAATAGCTGATATATTTTTGCATTGTTGTAGCTCTGTAGTCCGATTGAAATCAAAATTAGTACTGAGCAGCTAAATATTACAACAGTATTAAATACAAAATTTCAACATATTACAACAAATCGTTATTGAGGTATGACCGGCATTAATTATTTGCTGCCAGAATTATTTATTTGCTGCATTGTAATGTTTCGATATATAGAGTGCTGAGTGCAATCATAAATGCCCCAACTAGATGTTACAACAGTTCTAACTACAAAATTTTAGTATTCTAAGACTAAACTTTTTTGAGTTATGTGAGATACATATGCTGAAACGTTACGCCTAAACTAATCAAAATTCATTCAGAGATGGTTGAATTGGATATTTAAAGTTTATTTGTACATTTGTAGAGACATTAAGGCATAAATCTGTCAAAATGTATTCAGGCATAATCGAAATAAGTATTCCCGTTGAAATCTGAAGACCAAAATTTTTCTCAAAATAATACTTACTTTACTTTGCTAAAAGGAAATTAAAAAACAACAACAATTATAAACTATATAGAGGAAAATTGATATATAACATTTATACCTAAATTGTAGACCTGTATAGTTGAAATTTGTCGTTAAAACCAAATTTAATCGTCGTCCTTTTGGTTGATAATAGGAAAAAATTATTGATAACAAATTAGATTAACCTCTGGTGACGAATGTCACAACAATAGCAACATCATATTTATATTCAATATGTTGGATATTTACGGTGACAGAAAATAATTGTGTTATTAGACCGGGAAGAGTTTATTTTCAATTTGGTAATACCGAGTTGTCACAACTAATTAAATGATAGAGAATCTCGATTATATTGCGATATTTGCCTTCATACTCTAATATGCATATTGGAGATTGTTTCAAGAAATTTGCATTCTGAAAAAAAAGGGAATAACATTTCTATTAAATACATCGAATGTAAACTTTAAAACGACAAAATATGATTTAGTTATCTAAACCGGCTTTTGGTTTTATTTTCAATACGGTATTCCTTTGTTGTTACTACTACTTTAGCTCATAAAGAAACTCGGTTATACTATGATACTTTCCCTGGTAAACTTTCCATGCATATCGAGGATTGATTCGAGAAACTTTACAATCTGAAAATATGCAAGAACTAAAACATATTTGTTTTCTTTAAATAATTAATATTTTTCTTTAACCCCCTAACTTGCATGCTCGAGTTAACTCGAGCTCTCTAAACTGGCCAAACTTTGCACACTCGAGATAATTCGAGCGGTGTTGTACTTTTGTAGATATTGCGGTGTGTGTTGTGATAAAAGAGATAGCAAAGGAAAAAGGAATAGAAAAGAGAGTCGTTTAATGTGTAATAATTGCAATATTGGGCTATGTGTTGCACCTTGTTTCAAAATATAACACAAAAGAAAATTTTGATTAATTTTATAAATACTAGTAGTGTTATTATTTATGTTTTAAAAGTATAAATAAGTATTTTTACTGATAATAATGTTTATTCTGAAATAGGAATTCGAAAAGAAAGATAAAAAAAAGTCGATGTGCGTGTAATATTACAATATTCGACTATTTTCTGCAATGTTATCAAAATCCAAAATTGCAATAAAAATTTTGATTATTTTTGCATTTTTGTAATTTTCTTGGCATAACAACGTTCTAAATTGTGTTTTTTACATTAATAAAAATTGATTTTTTTTTTACCCGCCTTTTTAAAAAAATGCGCATGAAAGGGTTAATGAAGTGTAAAATCAAATTAAACTTAATTTTATTCTGGTAACTTTATATATTTAACGCTTTACTACACTACACCTCTCTCTTCGTTAAATTTGTTTGACCCAGTTTGTTTGAGCAGTGCATCTGAAAAAGCTTGACTGGAAAATGACTAATATTTTATTTCATAATGCGTAAGAACAATTATTTTCGTTTACACAATGAAAAATACTTTTTTTCAATATCTATTGAAGAGAAAGGTGAATATTACAATACCCATATTTCTTTAAATGAACAGCGCATGACAACTTTGCTCTTTAGCTATCAGAACATTTTTGTGTTTCATATTATAATAATTCTGTTTCAACTTTTCCTGTCTGAAGGGAACATAAAACTTCGGGACCGGTAAAAGAGTGATTTTTGTGAAATGTATTTCGTTCACGACAAAAGGTAGAACTAAAATATTTATAGACTATTTGATGTGAAATTTTAGAATGATTTTAACTATTTTACTAAAAAGAACATTTTACGTATTTTTAAAATGTTGCATACTATATTTCAGTTGGATATCTTTTAATTCATCTTTTTAAAACTGTTTTAAAAGTATAACGTGTCTTTAAACTGTACATTATTAAACACTAAGACAGAATAAAAACTAATTTGAAAGGAGATCTTCAAAAGAAAGACGGGTGTTTAAGATTAATTTTGTTATATCAGTTGTACTCTACCTAGATATTCCATACTAGATTTACTTACAGAAACAAGGTTTTTAAATTGTAGATATTTAAAAATTTTCATATTTGCTTTTTCTAAATATGTAACTAAAACCATATGAAATACGTATTGAAAAATATAAATAAGTTAAATACTTTTTCTTGGGGATATGAATATATTTAGAAAGTGTTTCTATAAAACATTATTATTATAAATAATGAAATATAAAATTAATTCATGTGCAAAATTAAGTAATAATTATTATTCATTATTAATATGTTACTATGTATTTTGTTATTATGTCATTTCCCACAATGTTGAGTAAATTTGTACGTCCACACATTTGTACGTTAACCACAACACATTTCTTTCTAAAAGTCAGAAATATTATTAAAATATTTATCTTCTGAAATCTTTGTTACTTTTAAAAATATTTCTTTAGATTTTAAGGTTCCAGATTAATGCAAAATATTCTCCAAAATCTCCTCATCTTAAAACTTGTACATTAAAATGTGACTATTTTTTTAAATTAAAAAAATAACTTTTTATAACTATATATAAACTAAATATAAACTACATATAAACTAAATATACAATCTCTGAACAAAATAATACTCAAAAATTTTTAATATCAATTTTAATGTAATAATCAATTGGAAATAAAAGAAACAATTTTGAACAAAATGGAAGAAGTATTTTAAAAATTAACAAAAATTTAAAAATTTTAATTTTTATTGTAAATTATTTGGTCATAATTTAAGGTATAGTTGAGTAAAAAGTTTCATAACTGCAAGATAGTTCTTTCAGTAAAGAATTCATGCTAACGATCACTGTTCCCTTTTCTTTAGTTTTAGGTATCTTTAGTACTTAGTATAATCTTTTAGTATTTTAGTATTTACTATATTTTTTAGGAAAACGGAATGTTTCCATATCATATTTTTCCACCATAGAAATCTACAAAGTGACGTGTTCTCTTAAAACATGTATGCTTATTGTTGTAATGTACTTAAAACACAAACACCAGTGTTCGTTCTTAAACGGAGAGCACAGTAAAATTATAGTACCTTATATTTGAACTAAAACATTTATGTACACTAATTATTTACAGATATTATTTCTTGATTAATATATGGCATTCATTATTTGACATTTATCAATGTACAATAATTCATTCCAATTTTCTTTATTTTTATACGTTATTCCTTAATCAAAATTTTATGAGATCCAAGGAAATAATTAGGAATATTATTAAGTTTACCTCCGGTAATGACAGGGGAGAAGGATGGGGCTTTCAACAGGCTGGTGTCGGTAATGACGTAGCGGACGTTATTTTGCTGGACGTTTATGCTGGCGTGCCGATCATAAGCATGCGGGTTCGGGAATGGATTGCTGGCCCGGGCTCTTGGGATCTGGATGTCCAGCAATTCTTGAATCCCGGCCTAAACTCATTTTCCCACTTTCTTTCGACACCTCTTTACACCTCGGTTCAACGCCCCCTTTTTTTCTCCTTGCCAATCACTTGTTTGTGAAATTTTTCCATATCTGCACCCTCTTCAGGATTGCAGGCGTGCTCATTAAAATTGCCTATTTGGTGAAAGTTGACATTATTGCTTATCCCCTGTCGCCATATCTCAAGGCTACATCCTTGTCTGGACTTGACGGTTACACTTGTGCCACTCCGTGAGCTATAACTCATCCGCAGGGGTCCCAACTAAAACTCGAAGTCAACAGCTGCACCTAAATTCTTCTTGGAAATTTATTCCACAGCTTCGTATGTACGTGCTAACCATCGTGGGGAAAAACATAGGTACACCTATTAAATTTATTTTTTGAAAATTTAGAAATTTTATTTTTTAATAGTATCAAAGCGAGCTACATTATTATTTTTTAACATTAATTTTCGGTCCACTTATTCCTGACAAAAATAATCTTGAGCTATTCAAACTCATTAAAAATATAATTTACATCAAATAAAAATTCCAAGAATTTTATTTTAAATCTTACTCTCATAGGAATGCATATTAAGTATTTTAGTCAAACCGCTTTAGAATATATTTTTTTTTTTGCATTGAATAATGTATCGAGAATAAAAAATAATTTCGTGTATATTTAAAAAGAAATATTTTATAGTATTTTATTAAAATTCATCTGAGAGAAAATAATTTTATAGTGTAATCTATGAAATACTACGCTGAGTTAAATATAAATTTTTATTTCATAAAAAATCTAGTTGTATAAAAAGTAAAAAACAAGTAAATATGTTCCATAAAAAATGTTATAACAGATTTATTATTCAAGTATCCACATTTTGTTTTCTAATGTTAATTACTTCTATAATATGAAAGCATTAAATTACATAATATTACTTATTAAGCAGAAAGCTTTAATTTACTGAGGTTAAGAATACATTTCAGTTTATATATATCCCAATAACTAAAAACTACCATATATCGAGATATATCATATATCCAGATATCCGGATTTAAGCTAAACGGACCACTAATAATCTTGTTCATTTCCTCATGATTAGAAATTTAATTTTTACTGCTTTCTAGTTAAAAATATAAAATATGAGTAAAAAAATGGTTACGAACTTGTGTGTAATGCAACGTATAAAGACTGAAATAATTGACTTAAAATGATATGTTGAAGCAGTGATATTTTAATAAAGTATGTAAATATGCAAAACAAAAACTAATATTTTTTTGAAGTTATTAAATTAATGCATTACAACCACATTTCGTTATTTCCCTAAGAAGTAAAGAAATTTGTTGAATACTCAATTATCTGGATTAGCCAAGTTATAATCAATCCGAATAATTGGAGATGACATACATGAGCCAAAAGTATTAGGACCATGAATAAATAATCTTTGAAGTTTTGACAGGTATAGGTGTTACATATTACTAAGCAGAATAAAAATACATATTTTATAATTAATATATGTTCTAATATTTATGTTTTAGAAAGTTAAACACAAACATACACTCATTTAAGTGTATATTATTTATCTAAATGTCGGGTGACATTGGAGATGACATACATGAGTAAACAATATTACCACAATGAATAAATAAACTTTGAAGTTTTGATAGGTATAGACGTTATATATTACTAAGCAGAATAAAAAAAATATATTTTATAATTAATATATGTTCTAATAATTGTATTTTAGAAAATTAAATACAAATATACACACATTTATGTGTATATTATTTATCTAAATGGGGAATTACTAGTATCAGAAAATGGAAAAATGTAATGTCCGTCAATTTAGGAATTTTAGTTGGATAAAAATTTAAGAGTGCTTATAACAGTGTAAGTAACACAGCTAAAATCGAAAAATATAGAAATCAGTTAACTGATGTGATATAAGCTGTTCGAGCTGTCATATAAGTCTCTAAGAACTAGAAATATAAATGAAAAATAGAGAAATGTACCGTGAAGAAAAGCAATAATTAGATGTTAGAGAAAGACAAGTAAAATGTTAGTGAAATTCGACATGCATATTTTGAAATACCATTTCGGGTAATAACTTTGTAATCGAACAGGTAATTTCACTTAAAAATAATTAGATCGCTCAAATAAACCATTTTGTCAGCTTCATCTCTCGATCACATTAAATAGTAATAGAGATCAATCAGTTACATAATTAATAAGTAGAATTCTATTTTACTCACATTTTTAGTAGCATATTGGTGTGAATTAATACCATATTTTTTCGTGGACACGCAATATTATTATTTTATTTTGAAAAGATTATGTTAAGTTGAACAGAATAGATAAAGAATGGAATAATATTTAAAGGCTATTCATTCTATACTGTGAGACTCGTGTACCAAAAATTAGACCCTAGTAGGCTGAACATCTCACATTTTGAATGACTGGGAAGCCCGAATTTACTCGATGTTCACATTTCGATTTACAACTACAATACTAGCATGCTTGTGTCCCCTTTTCTCCTTACGATTTAAATTGTGCATATAATTGAGGTAAACAGCAAATTCATGAAGTGGTTTATTAAGGAATAGTTAAATTTTTAATGTAGACTACTTTAAGACTTACTTTTTAAGACTACTTTAAATTTTCTTCTATTATAGTAATATTGGCATACTATATTTATATGTTAGCAAACATGATAAATGACCTTACTATGTGATTTGTGGTTAAGTTTTCTAATATAAAATGACTATCTCTATCTTTTAAAACATATTAATTCCAAATACTACTATTTCCGTTATTTTTCCAATAACAAGCTTGATTAAAATGAAAAGTTCTGTTTAAGTACCTTAGAAAACCCAATTAGATTATGAAAGTACAAATTTCAAATAAAGA
>CM063504.1:119787356-119789856 GCA_032207245.1 Pardosa pseudoannulata | reverse complement strand
TAAACATGTTTATATGTTTGTAATTTTCTAAACAAAGCTTTATTATTCTTTATAATTGTATTTGAAGGTTTTCAATAGGAACTGGATGTACTTAAGCATTCAGCTAATTTTTTAAACACAACTCAACCAATTAAAATCATTTTTGTGTACTAATAAATTAACTAGCTTAAGATTACTGCCTACAAATAAAAATCCTTAGGGGGATACACAACAGAGTTTCACCATAAGAATTATTCTGTTATGATGCATTTTTTAGTCAAATTGGACGCAAGATCACATAGGGAGTTTGCCATTTTCTTTGGAATGCAAGAATTGAACTGTTTTCTAAATAACAGTTTAATCTGATATTAACACAAATGGCCAGATTACCCCCCTGTTTCGTTTAGTACCAGCTGTAACAAAATTTAGCGCTGTGAGAAATAGTTTCCCCAATACACCATTTGTATAGTTCAATTCAAAATCTACAAAAAACATGTAGAAATAAAATTTAAATTTATATTACCGTTATAAATAGCATTAAATTATATTTTTAAAATAGACTAGAAACATCATTATATTATTTTCAGTAACATATATAAAAACAGTAACTATAGAGCATGGGAAATTATCTTAATTATTTAAACGTATTGATGTCAAATCTGTTGTAGTCTTCATTAATATGAATTTCACAAATGATTGCACAAGATGAAATTTCTGTGCAAAACAATTTGCATTCGAATGCAGCAAATGAACATCCCCAAAGAGTTATAAAGATGAATGTTAAAGGTTCAATTAAAAAAATATTTATATGACAATAATATTATACATATTTATTATTTTCACAGCTAATATAATGTAAAACTTGATTGACTGAAAGTAATTTCCTATCATCCGTTTACTGTTCGTTAGATAAATGATCTCGCTAAAGAAACTAATTATTTTTCTTTCGAATTAGAAACACATTTTAAAAATATGTTTAGGAATACATCTTTTGTCGTTGAGTGAGATTAGATTTTCATACAATATTTTCGAGCTCTAGTATCTTTTGATTAGGTTGTAATTTATGAAAGTAACTTTCAATTAGTCACTCGTTATTATTAAGTAAAAAACTTATCAGTGTTCCTATATTTATTTTCTAGAAAATTTACCTTTACTAAGAGTTTGATTAAATTCCAGTTGAAAGTTTTACAATAATAGAAAGAAAAAATAGTTTTAAAATTGCAAAGATAACTAGCAATTAACATTTCTATTCCAATGGTGGGTACTGGAAGAGATACTTACTTTCACCGAGAAGAAACCATGTGGATTACTTCTGAAATTTCCTGATTTCCAACGTGCAACACTAAGAGTGCATTCACTCTTTATCCGTTTGAATAATAGGTGAGTCTTCTAAGGACCTGTGTATAGAAAAATCACGTTGAAGAAAACAAGAAAACCCGAGCAGCCTGTTGGACCGTTTTAGCCGTTAATCAAATCCTCGATCTTACGAAACAATTTGACATATTAAAAAAACATCTGCTTTTGAGCTCTGTTTAGCTTTTTTTAACTAACATAAAGGAAGTGAGGATTTTTTTTAATTTACAATTGACACTTGATACTTTTCACAGCTATATGTAGTACACTTTATCAACTAAAATTCCATCTAAATAATAAAGGAATAAATGAAGACGTGAGATTCAAGATTTGGAGAAAAAATTCTAAAGATTGACAATATGAGAGATTTACCGCTATTGTAGTTTACGTTTATGAGAACTAGACAATTAAATAAGCAGGAAATTTCAGTGCAACGCCATTTGCATACGAATGCAGCAAATGAACAACATCAAAGTGTTTCGAGATGAAATATCAGAACGAGGGCGACGTTCATTTGTTGAAAATAAAGCAAATTAACAAGGGACGAGCGTGTAAAGTTAGATGTGTTTTTTCTATCTCTTTTTAGGTTGAACAATTAGTGATACTGTCTTTTTACAACAGTTTTCATCTTGGAATTTTTACCAGCGATTCAAATTTTCAGCAGTGTAGATTACAACAGATTTAAATGTTTACCTATCATTACCTCTCTGAATTATTTTCTTTTCTCAGAATCTTTATTTTTCGTGTTATCATTAGTCTTACCCATGAAATTTAGTGACGATCCATCTCACAGATCGATTTACAGACATGCCACAGTAGAGTGAGCTTTACATCATTTTATTTAATGCGTGTATTGTATATGAAACATCGCCAGATATAACTATTAAATGAATTTATTTAGATAATATAATGTTGAAAATGGGAATAGGGCATTTTATATACTATTAAAGAACATGGAATTTTGAAATCCTAAAGATATCTTATTTCTTTAACATTCATTTTTTTAAATAAATGATAACTTCTTAATCTATAGAGTTTCACTGTATGTACCAGAGAAAAATTAAACGAATTCGATGTCAAAACTATTGATATAATCGTCTTTTAAAAGATAGCTTAAAATTAATTTCTCCTTATCAGTAACATTTAATAAGCTTAGAAATCAAACAAA
>CM063504.1:119754856-119779856 GCA_032207245.1 Pardosa pseudoannulata | reverse complement strand
TTTTCTTTGTCTCGTGTCAATCCAAATATCTATCCTTCAATTAGAGGATGCTAGCAGCATCCACCCTCTTCTTTCCTCTGGTAAAAACCTAATACTGAAAAAAATCAGCTTGCTCCCGCGAAAAAAAACCAGTGGTCAACTCGATAACGGAGGGTTGAGATCCCGCAAAACCAATGAGACCTTCTATTGGTTGGTGTAAAAATAATGCTACGTTGGCCTAGTATTTGAGAAAAAAGAAATCTAAACTCATTAATAAAAACACGGACAAATATATCTTGATTAAACGATTTTATACAATGAAATAAATGCCTAAGGAATACAACTGGAATCAACTTATCGTTTGTAGATATCGAAAACTGCTCTCGAGTCGGCGGCTGTCCTAAAACTCAACATGGCGACGTTTTTCCTCAAAAGGTCTATCCCGCAAGCCTCGGATTTCAGCAGCGTTCACTTTCTACTCTCCTCTGGTCACAACCTTGTTCTATAAAAAATCCGACTGCCTAGCTGAGAAAAAATAGGGGTCCACTCCATAACAGCGGGGGGTCAGAATCTCCTAAACCAACGAACCCTTCCATTGGTTGGGAGAAGTCCGAAGTTTCTTTCTAGTTCAAACCGGTCCTGTTTTGGTTTGTCTTTGACGATGACTCACGGGAAGAGGTAAAAAAAATCTGAACCGAATGTAACTTACTGTTACATATGGGATAAGTCCGTAGTCTCTTCCTAGCCCAGACCGCTCCTGTTCTGTCTGCCTTTGGCGATGGCTTACGAGAAGAGTTAAAAAAAAACGTTAAAGCAACGAATGTAACTTATTGTTACATTTAGTACTCTACATACACTATTGTTTGCATGAAAGAAATAGAATTTTCTACGCAGTTTTGCCGTGGTGATAGTTGTTTATAAAAGTAAACCGTAGCAAAGCAATCGGTAATTTTATTCTTAGCATCTCGTTTACTCTTTGCAAATCGTAAAAACTAGAACATTAACGCATACCGGATGGCTGAGAGGTGTTCCGCAGACTAAAACCCATTGCAATATCTCTTAACCGATCTCTCCAAGATCCACCATTGTGTTTGTCGTTTTGCTAAATTTCCTGTTCTCTCTGTTGGCCTGGTGTATGCCGACTGGTAAATGGATCTTTTCCAAGTTATTCATCTGCTTTAATTTTAACCCTCATTTCGATACGCGAGAATAGCACTACTTTCACTAATTACGGCATGACGTGCACGATATCTGATAGAACATCTACTCTTACTCTAAATTCTTTCCTCCCATCGCAACTCTGCTGTGGTTACTCGCTGGTGATGCCTGCGGTGCGACGAGCGTGGGTATGAAATTATCTATAACGATCTAATTTATAAAAACTATGTCTCGCAGATGCACATTTCTGGGTAAACACTATAAAGAGTCAAGATAACGAGTCAAGAAATAGCGTTTTTTAAGTGCGGAGCCACCGAGTTCATAGTCGAACAACTGCCGCTCGCAGGGTAACAGAATATTCTAGAATTATTCTAATAGTACAAAAAATTTGCATATTTTAAGAGTCTTCTTGACTATTTTAAGAAATCGAACATAAAACGACATAAAACGACGGAAATGAACTTTTGACTCAGGATCGAACCTTCAAGTTCATAGCCTACGACACTAACCATTGTGCCATAAAGCTCGGTTTTCCTTTGAAATGCGGCAATATCTAGTTGTATTATAAAAAGCAATACTTTTATAAAAGGATAAATGTACACATCAAGTAAAAAATAGACTTCCACTCGCTCTTCAAAATAACTTTAAAAACTTTAAAATTAGAAACTCATTTTTTTGTATCAAATCAAAGCTAATTATCTTTGGGAAAATCTGATTTATATTTGTATGAGCTTCGTAATTTTATGGTATAATAGCTAGTGTTTCTTTAAAATAACCTTTCCTTAACTGTTTTATAACTTTTTTTTTCAATACAACACATATTAGATACCTATAATAGTTTGGTTTTCAGAATAACAAAAACATTTTACTTCATTTGAGTACAAAAGTTTAGTTTCTATTATTTAAATTTCAAAAGTTATCTTGTAGGTAAATAAATTTGAAATTTTTCATTTGGTGTGTATTCTTTATGTTATTTTAAAATACATTTCTTTAAATAAGAAGATTAAATAATATTTCTAAAGCTAGACCCTTATTAAAAAATTGTAAAAATATATTTTAAAACGAGCAAGATTTCATTTTATGTTGAAGTATACAGATTCTGCTGTAGTGGGGAATTTAATTTTCGAAAAGTATCATGTCCCCTTAATTACATATTTCTATATGTTTGTGTGTTTTTTAAATTACGTTTAAGTTGGTAGATAAAATAGAATACCTCAAAATCAGTCGTTAATTTTAAGAAGAACAACATTCAATGTTTGGATTCGCATAAAACTCTACTTGATATACTTCAGAATAACATAAACTATTCTTTAAATTAAAACTGTCTAAAACATTCTTAAAACAGATAAAATATTTTACTTTATTTGAGTACAAAAGTTTAGATTCTACTTTTTAAATTTCAAAAGTTATCTTGCAGGTAAGTAAATTTGAAATTTTTCATTTGGTGTGTATTCTTTATGTTATCTTAAAATACATTTTTTTTAAATAAGAAGATTAAATAATATTTCTAAAGCTAGAGCCTTATTAAAATTTTGTAAAAATATATTTTAAAACGAGAATGATTTCATTTTATGTTGAATTATACAGATTCTGCTGTAGTGGGGATTTTAATTCTCGAAAAGTATAATGTCCCTTTAATTACATGTTAATTTATGTTTGTGTATTTTTTAAATTACGTTTCAGTTGGTAGATAAAATCGAATACCTCAAAATCAGTCGTTACTTTTTAGAACAACGTTCAATGTTTGGCTTCCCTTAACTCTTTTTTGACAAACTTCACAATAATATAAATGTCACAAAACACTTAAAACAGATAAAAGATTTACTTATTTGAGTACAAAATTTAGATTCTACTTTTTAAAATCATAATTATCTTAGGTAAGTAAATTTGAAATTTTTTTCATTTGAAGTTTATTCTTATGTTATTTTTATAATACAAACTTTAAATTAAGAAGAATAAATAATATTTCAAAAATTATTTTTACAAAAATCATTAAAAGTGAGACTACTTTTTTCTAAATATTAAATTCCTTTGCACTATTTTGAAAAGTATATTTTAAAACGAGAATGATTCATTTATGTTGAATTATACAGATTTTGCTTTGATATTTTCTTAATTTAATGTTTAATTATATTAATTTATGTTGTGTGTTTTTTAATTACGTCAGTTGTAATAAAATCGAATACTTAAATCAGTCGTTTTTTAGAAGAACAACGTTCAATGGGGTTTTAAAACTCTACTTTGACATACTTCAGAATAATATAAACTATTCTTTAAATTAAAACTATCTAAAACATTCTTAAAACAGATAAAATATTTTACTTTATTTGAGTACAAAAGTTTAGATTCTACTTTTTAAATTTCAAAAGTTATCTTGCAGGTAAGTAAATTTTAAATTTTTCATTTGGTGTGTATTCTTTATGTTATCTTAAAATACATTTCTTTAAATAAGAAGATTAAATAATATTTCTAGAGCTAGAGCCTTATTAAAAAAATTGCAAAATATATATTTTAAAACGAGAAAGATTCCATTTTATGCTGAATTATACATATTCACTGTAGTGGGGATTTTAATTCTCAAAAAGTATCATCCCCCTTAATTACACATTTCTTTATGTTTGTGAGTTTTTTAAATTACGTTTCAGTTGATAGATAAAATCCAATACCTCAAAATCAACCGTTATTTTTAGAAGAACAACGTTTAATGCTTGGCTTCCCATAAAACTCTAAAATTTTTCATTTGGTGTGTGTACTTTATGTTATTTTAAAATACACTACTTTAAATAAGAAGATTAAATAATAATTCTAACTCTAGAGCCTTATTAAAATTTTGTAAAAATATATTTTAAAACGAGAATGATTTCATTTTATGTTGAATTATACAGATTCTGTTGTAGTGGGGATTTTAATTCTCGAAAAGTATAATGTCCCTTTAATTACATGTTAATTTATATTTGTGTGTTTTTTAAATTACGTTTCAGTTAGAGAATAAAATCGAATACTTCAAAATCAGTTGTTATTTTTTAGAAGAACAACGTTAAATGCTTGGCTTCTCTTAAAACTCTATTTTGACATACTTCAGAATAATATAAACTATTCTTTGGCTGTTTGAACTATTCTGAGACAGTTTTAACTTAAAGTTAAAACTGTCTAAAATATTCTTAAAACAGATAAAATATTTTACTTCATTTGAGTAGAAAAGTTTAGAATCTACTTTTTAAATTTCAAAAGTTATCTTACAGGTAAGTAAATTTGAAATTTTTCATTTGGTGTGTGTACTTTATGTTATTTTAAAATACACTACTTTAAATAAGAAGATTAAATAATAATTCTAACTCTAGAGCCTTATTAAAATTTTGTAAAAATATATTTTAAAACAAGAATGACTTCATTTTATGTTGAGTTATACATATTTACTGTAGTGTGGATTTTAATTCTTGAAAAGTATCATACCCCTTTAATTAATATTAATTTATGCTTGTGTTTTTTTAAATTACGTTTCAGTTGGTAGATAAAATCCAATACCTCAAAATCAGTCGTTAATTTTATAACAACAACGTTCAATGCTTGGCTTTCCATATAACTCTACTTTGACATACTTCAGAATAATATAAACTATTCTTTAAATTAAAACTGTCTAAAACATTCTTAAAACAGATAAAATATTTTACTTTCAGTACAAAAGTTTAGATTCTACTTTTTAAATTTCAATTACTTTAAATAAGAAGATTAAATAATATTTCTAAAGCTAGAGTCTTATTAAAAAATTGTAAAATTATATTTTAAAGCAAACAAGATTTCATTTTATGTTGAATTATACAGATTCTACTGTAGTGGGGATTTTAATTCTCGAAAAGTATCATGTCCCCTTAATTACACATTTCTTTATGTTTGTGTGTTTTTTAAATTACGTTTCAGTTGATAGATAAAATCCAATACCTCAAAATCAACCGTTATTTTTAGAAGAACAACGTTCAATGCTTGGCTTCCCATAAAACTCTACTTTGACATACTTCAAAATAATATAAACTTTCCTTTATGTTAAAACTGTCTAAAATATTCTTAAAACAGATAAAATATTTTACTTTATTTGAGTACAGATAAAATATTTTACGTTATGTCTAATCATACAGATTCTGCTGTAGTGGGGATTTTAATTCTTGAAAAGTATCATGTTACCTTAATTAATATTTCTTTATATTTGTGTTTTTTTTTAAATTGCGTTTCAGTTGGTAGATACCTCAAAATAATTCGTTATTTTTTAGAAGAACAACGTTCAATGCTTGGCTTCCCTTAAAACTCTACTTTGACATACGTCAAACTAATATAAACTATTCTTTGGCTGTTTTAACTATTCTGAGACAGTTTTAACTTAAAATTAAAACTGTCTAAAACATTCTTAAAACAGATAAAATATTTTACTTTATTTGAGTACAAAAGTTTAGATTCTACTTTTTAAATTTCAAAAGTTATTTTGCAGGTAAGTAAATTTGAAATTTTTCATTTGGTGTGTATTCTTTATGTTATCTTAAAATACATTTTTTTAAATAAGAAGATTAAATATTTCTAGAGCTAGAGCCTTATTAAAAAAATTGCAAAATATATATTTTAAAACGAGAAAGATTTCATTTTATGCTGAATTATACAGATTCTGCTGTAGTGGGGATTTTAATTCTCGAAAAGTATAATGTCCCTTTAATTACATGTTAATTTATGCTTGTGTTTTTTTAAATTACGTTTCAGTTGGTAGATAAAATCCAATACCTCAAAATCAGTCGTTAATTTTATAACAACAACGTTCAATGCTTGGCTTTCCATATAACTCTACTTTGACATACTTCAGAATAATATAAACTATTCTTTAAATTAAAACTGTCTAAAACATTCTTAAAACAGATAAAATATTTTACTTTCAGTACAAAAGTTTAGATTCTACTTTTTAAATTTCAATTACTTTAAATAAGAAGATTAAATAATATTTCTAAAGCTAGAGTCTTATTAAAAAATTGTAAAATTATATTTTAAAGCAAACAAGATTTCATTTTATGTTGAATTATACAGATTCTGTTGTAGTGGGGATTTTAATTCTCGAAAAGTATAATGTCCCTTTAATTACATGTTAATTTATATTTGTGTGTTTTTTAAATTACGTTTCAGTTGGTAGATAAAATCGAATACCTCAAAATCAGTCGTTAAATTTAGAAGAACAAATTTTCAATGCTTGGCTTCCCTTAAAACTCTACTTTGACATACGTCAAAATAATATAAACTTTCCTTTAAATTAAAACTGTCTAAAACATTCTTAAAACACATAAAATATTACTTTACTTGAGTACAAAAGTTTAGTTTCTATTATTTAAATTTCAAAAGTTATCTTGTAGGTAGATAAATTTGAAATTTTTCATTTGGTGTATATTCTTTATGTTATTTTAAAATACACTACTTTAAATAAGAAGATTAAATAATATTTCTAAAGCTAGAGTCTTATTAAAAAATTGCAAAATTATATTTTAAAACAAGCAAGATTTCATTTTATGTGGAGTTATACAGATTCTGTTGTAGTGGGAATTTTAATTCTTGAAAAGTATCATACCCCTTTAATTAATATTAATTTATGCTTGTGTTTTTTTAAATTACGTTTCAGTTGGTAGATAAAATCCAATACCTCAAAATCAACAGTTATTTTTAGAAGAACAACGTTCAATGCGTGGCTTCCCATAAAACTCTACTTTGACATACTTCAAAATAATATAAACTTTCCTTTAAACTAAAACTGTCTGAAACATTCTTAAAACAGATAAAATGCATGCACAAATTTATAATATGTGTTCCTACGAGATATCCGAACCTAATAATAAATAAGAAGAGAGATAGAGCGCTTATGACTTAAACATTTACTGCCGTTGCCACTAGTAACAAACCATCAAGGAGTTGTTAGCGTCTCGAGGGATAAATTTACGAGTCTAATACCAACTTGTTAATGAATCATGTGTGCTTAGGGCAGTTTAAGGGAAGAGAAACAAAATACACGTGTTCTGGAGATTTACAGTTTAAATGGAAGAGATCAGAACACGAAACTTTTGAATTAATATGCTTTTAAATAGTTGACCCTCCTGATTAGAAATTTAAGACATAATGTCCCTTTTTCATTCACGAGAGAATAACTGAAGATGTTACACGATGTCATATTCGTAATGAAACTCGGAATCTTAATCTTAATGAGGAATTTTCACGTTTTCTAATTTTGATTTTAAACGATAGAAGACAAAAAAGTAAGCAGGACAGTAGCTATTTTTCTTTCATTTGGGGGCCTAATGAGTGATTTCTAATGGGTTTTATAGCGGACTCTTTAACGTCTCTCAAAAACGATACTTTTTCTCCGCCGAGTTTGTGACGTCATCGTTCATGTAAACACCGAGCGCCTATGCTGTTTACATGTTAAAAGGCGACTTTTAAATTTGTTTTTGTGTAAAGTATCGCATATAATAGAAATTTTTTTGTTATGTCTGGCATTAAAAAATCATACTCTAAATATTGTATTGTGCCACTCTGTAAAAATACAACTAATTGCAATGAGAAGATATTTTCAGTATTTTCATTTGATTGCTGTTGTAATATTTATTATAATGTAATATTATCAATTAACCAATTTTATTAAGTATTTTTTTCTTTATATCAAAAAGAAAAAATAAAATATATGTTATGATGTCAGTTACTATACTATTTATAGAATTATAGAAATTGGATAAATTAAAATATTCTTAAGATATCCTGAAGAAGTATAGAAATTGGACACATTCAAATATTCTTAAAATATTGAGAATTACAAAAATTAGGAATTTTGAAAAAATGTTTTTTTTCCTGTGGAAAAGCTTTAAAACTGCTTTTTTATGCATTTTCCTCCCTTGCACATAATCATTAAATTTTTATGATAGTATTGATACCTAAGTCATTTCATAATAAAGCAATTTTCTATATATGTCAACTGCAAATACAGTAGGTGTTTTCATGTGATTGCTATTGGAATCTTTATTAATATGTAATATAAATGGCATACCAGCTTCAATGTAAAAATCTTTAATTTTCTTTTTCTTATTTTAAATTTTCAGTTCACATTATTATACACTTAAACAGTAAAATTGGAAAATGTAATAAAGGTATTCAGGAATTTTGCTTATCATTAATGCAGCGTTACTCAAAAATTACTTAGAATAAAACCAATACAGACTTGTAATAACTAAATCTGCATAACTCTGATGTTGTGTTAGTACACACTTTTATTTTATCCTGTTAGCGGAATAAATAGTTCACTATTTTTGTTACTATACCATGCAGATATATTGAATGTACTAACAGTAAAATTAAAAAATGCAATAATCTATTCAGGAAGTTTACTTATTCGTAATCCAGAATTACTCAAAAATTACTGAGAATAAATTACTCTGATATTGTGTTAATAAGCAATTGTTTTGTATCCTCTTAATAGAATAAATAACTCACTATTTTTATTATATCATGTAGGAATACATTATAATATACAAACAGTAAAATTAAAAAATGCAATACTCTATTCAGAAAGTTTACTTATTCGTAATGTAGCATTACTTAAAAATTTCTTAAAATAAAACCAAAACAGAATTGTAATAACTAAATCCACATTACTCTAATATTGTGTTAATTGGCAATTCTTTTGTATCCTGTTAATAAAATAGAATAAATAACTCACTATATTATATCATATAGGGATACATTATAATATACAAACAGTGCTACTATAAAATGCAATAAGTCTATTCAGAAAGTTTATTTATTCGTAATGTAGTATTACTCACAAATTTCTTAAAATAAAACTAATACAGAATTGTAATTAAATCTGAATTACTCTGATGTGTCAGTAAGCACTTTTTCTTTTACCCTGTTACTAGAATAAATGGTTCACTATTTTTGTTTTATACTAGGCAGGGATACATTATAATATACAAAGAGTAAAATTCAAAAAATCTATTCAGGAAGATGCTTTTTTTCCTCCTGTTCACTGAGTATGAACATTAAATATTTATTATCACTTATCATAGTCTAAGTAAGCAGAAGAATAACCAAATATATCACTTACCTTTTAATTAATGAAGGAAACTTTACAAATTTAAAATAAAACAAAAAACAAATTTGAAAAATGCATACATTTCTAAAAGTCACATGAACTTTTTTTTATAAATATTATAAAGAAAGGCTAGTTACATTAAATCAAAAGTGCATAGCTTACATTAAAATAATCACATATACAAATCAATTTATACTAATATTATTTTACAAAATTTCTTCAGCTCTGTAAATTATTTAATAAAGAAACTTAAATATAAGATAGCCATGTTTATTTTGAGCAAAATAATTCATGAGATGAATATATGTTGAATGTACATATGAAATAATTAGTATTTTACACACAAAAAAAGTAAACATCTAAGAATGTTAATAAATTTTACAACCATAATGGTGGTTTTAATACATAATTTTGATGTTTTAATCCAAGAATGTATTTTAATACATTTCAAACTTCATTATTAAAATAATTTTCAGATACTTTTTGTTTTAACCAGATCAAAATAACTTCCAATAAAATTAAGTATAAATACCTCCTCTAATTTTTATTTTAATATTACATCCGTCTCTATTTATAAAAAACGATGCTACTACAAATGTGTGTGTATATGATATATGTATATTTATTTGACTTGTTTGTGTTTACAAACAAAAGAGCTGTGTTTAGCATGAATAAAGTATTAATACATGTTAAGTAAAATTGGAAAAAAATATAAATGATTTTACATACCTTTGGGTTTTAATTCCTCGTATTTCTGCTCCCATAAAATCCGGGTTTTTTGCCAAGAAAGAAAACATTGACATGCTGTCAATTTTCGGGAGGTTGTCTGATTGTCCTTTGGTAAATCCAGGTAGAAGAGACATTTATGACAAATTGAGATAACTAAGCTATCTAGATCGATAAAATAAACCTTCAGGTTTAAATAAAAATAAATTTTGATAGCTAGAAAATTTCAGGAACTTGCAAAAACAAAATCGGAAAATAGTGCGCGCTTAAAAGCAATACAAAAATATTGGTCTGCATGAACGATGACATCACAACCAATCACGGAGCGTTTTGATGTCACGTGAATTTCGCTTAACTTTAAAATTAATTTTTTAAATGATGGACCCAGTTCTTTACATTTTTGAGAACATTTTTGGAATCTACGAGTCTGAAAGTATCAGAAAAACACTAAGTTGTTCGAATCCCCCACATGTGCAAATTCCTCATTCGCAATCTTAATAACTAAAATTAATGATGGTTCAGTAAATCTTTATATATAAAATACTTCTGTCTTTGTGTTTGTAGCAAAACTCCGTTTAATCGGCTGGACTTATTTTGATGAAATTTTGTTTATTTATTTAAGTTGATTGGAGAATGGTTTAGATTTATAAATTGCTTATAGAAAATGCTTTTTTTTGTTAAAAATTCAGAATTGCTCGCTTTTTTAGATTATTGTAATATCACTTGAATGTAAACATTTTATAACGTAGGAGCTTCTTAATATCATACCCGGTTTTTTTTAACCATCCCAACTCATCGATAAAAATAACCTTGTAGAATAAAAGATGGTCATTCCACATGCGATTCTAACTGCCTTTATTTTTAAAATATCATCACTCAATTAAGAAACACTTCTTAAAAAACATTAAGTTTAACATAATAAAAAAAAGCTGTCATAGGACATATTGAGAAACGACACACAGTTCTTTAATCGTCAAAATAATAACAGCACACAGCATAACAAGCGACTTGTCTTTATATTTTCAGCTGGTTGTGAAATAGAAAGTTTACAAAAGAAATTAGCATGCCGTGAGGGATTCTTCACGGAAAAGAAGAAAAAATAATTAGAAAGTGCTGGTTAAATTGAAGAAACAAAACCGAAGTTTACATTAACAGAAATGTTAATCAGTGTGTGGTGGAAACAAAATAGGCAAAAAAAAATAAAGTTAATATTGAAACACTTCGATACCAATGCATCTCTGGCGTAGTGGTCAGTGCAACGAGAAGTACCATGATCGAGTACCAGTACAGGCGACGTGTGAATTTTAATTTAACTCATATTGGACAGCTGTCCTATAAACAGGACAGTAAATAAAATTCCATTTAATTATAAAGTTATAAATATTTTCTGAGTGAAATTTATTTTAACACCTTTAAAATAGACAAACTTTAGCATAGTAACAAAAAAAACTGAGAAATCAAATTATATTGTACTGTAAAATCTATTATCAGCAACCCTTTAAAAATTGTCATTTTTTTAATCTTTAATTTTATATTTATTATTATTTTCTTTCAAACATTGTGCAGGTTTCTTGCAGTTTAAAAACAGAGCTGATAATATAGCTGAAATGTTTTGTTTAAAATTATATTTTACAAATTATTTTGGAATACACAGTTGCAAGATGTTCATGAAAAATAAACCTGTAAAATTTGGATATAATTTATAGATGTTAGGATCCTACAACGGATTCCTTTTTCTATTATCTCTTACGAAAAATGCTAGTTTAAGAACTGCAAGAGAAAACCAACAAAAGTATGCTTAAAATGTAATGTTGGACTTTGCTTTGACTGCTTTCCCGTATTCCACATATGAATTAGCCTAATGCAATGTAATGTTAGTTGTGTATTGGACCATTGTCCTATTTATAGGACAGATAATTACTTAAAAAATTAAAAATATATTTTCAAAATTTTGGTTTTATATGCTTAGTTACGCCATATTAATGATATGGACAAAGTTTTAATAACTTATAGAAATATTTAGTTGGTGTGGAGCAATATGGGTTAATCAAATTACGTTTAATATTACTGTACGTATGGTGGCTTCAAGTATTTTTTTTTAATTTTTTCCTTACTTCTCCATCAAAAAGGCCACATTTGTAATTTACCTAAAATTATTTTACAATTTTGCGATTTACAGAATTAAATAAGGAGAACGTGTGTCGGGTCGTCTAGTATTTTATAAATGTTTTTGTGGTTTAATTCATACTCATATAGATTGCCATGTTTTTTGGTGTGTGAATTTATTTGATTTATTAACAATTAGAGTTGTATATTTCATTTTTTTTCTGAACAAAAATATGTCAAATTCACCTCATTTCTTGAAAAGCTGTCTATATATCACTCAGTGAAAAGCTAATGGTATTAAACCTATTTTTTGGCATTTTTGTACATTTAACAGAATAACTATAA
Organism: Pardosa pseudoannulata; assembly: GCA_032207245.1. Lineage (NCBI taxonomy): Eukaryota > Metazoa > Arthropoda > Arachnida > Araneae > Lycosidae > Pardosa > Pardosa pseudoannulata. The sequence continues at coordinate 119,767,441 of CM063504.1, read as the reverse complement.
TTCTTTCTGTGATGTTCAAGATGTTACTGATTGCTTTGAACCAAAATATTATTGTTTCATGTTAATATTTTTAAAAAGGTTTAATGTACCATATCTCAGTGATTAATAAGTTATACACCTGAGCTGAAGGAAATCTAAGGATTAGTGTATCTTGCTATATATTTCATTTTTACTGTAAATATTTTTGTCAAGTTCATATTGTTTCTTGAAAAGTTGTCTATATATCGGGTGTTCCCAAGCTCTTGGATAGTCTGAGCCATTTTTCAAAATGTGAAACTTTTACTGAGTCGCAATTAACGTATTTAAATATACGTATTTAAAAGGTATGCAAAAAGGGTATTAAAAAAATTTTTTTTTACAGAAATTAAATTTATTGAATGTCATTTGGAAGTTCTTCGTCCTTTAATTTTTCAAGGAAATTTTTGAATTGGGGATGATTTTTTGCATTGGTGAATTTTGCATTTTTACAAAGTTTTTAATATAAAATATTAAACACTTTGTAAAAGGAGATTATGTGTTATCACATGTAAAAATATTAATGCAAAATGAAACTTTATACACATGATAAAGCTATTTCTTACGATTTCAGTCGATATACCTGCCTTTTGCTTGAAAATTTATAAAACATTATTTCAAATTATAAAATTATAAATGATACTATATAATTGAAAATTGGTAAATAGTTTATAGAATTGTCCTTTTCAGTAAAGCCGATGGCTCGTCCCGAGAAAATTAAAATAGAGTAAATGTTTTACACCTCATTTTTAGATGCCCCTCACAGAAGGGAGTAGTCATTAATGGATTTATTATGGTCTATTTGTCCAAAATTTACATTTAATGCTAATTCTGTTTCATTCAGATAAAAAAAATTGTCTTCTGTTTATAAATTTTATTAAAGAATTAAAATGTTGTTGATATTAAAATAATTTATGTGATAGGTTCGAAAAATTATAAATCAAGTGAAAATTATACATAATAGCAAATACACGAAAATTTAGTAGATTGTTTTTAGGTTTGATATCTTTATTAATTAAAAAGAAAAATTCGCTCTTAGAAAACATATGAATTCTACAAAATGTTTTTCATCTGGTTATAAAAAAAGGGTTCTAAGCACTTATAGGTTTAAAAAAAATCTTCTCTAACTAATGAATCTTTAATTATGACTACTAAAAATCAAAGGTCTCTAATACCTTCTCTTATCAGTGTCGCTGCATAAAATATTTACTTTATATCTCATTTCTTTGATTGCAAAATGAATCCTTCGGGAGTGATTAAAATGCTTCGCATTAATTCCTTGAATGTTTAGGTAAAACAGCATTCCTTCTTTGCTGCCGGTTATTAATGTTTAATATCATATTCCTTAGCAAAGAGAATTTCTTTCGGGTAATTAAAGCGCCATGGTTGTGCATTGTTTTTCTTAACGATTAATTAAAAATAAACAGGTGAAATGAGAGGAAAAATGGTTTGTGAATGTAAATAACGTATCTCACTAGGTTGCAAGAAAAGATAATTAAAGAACTTCGTTTGAATGACAGATAATTTTTTGTTGAGCATAAGAAATTATCAGGCATAACCAGATGGTGTTAAAAACAGTATTATTTGAAAGAGTATATATATATATATATATATATATATATATATATATATATATATATATATATATATATATATATATATATATATATATGTTTGTATGTATGTATGAATGTATATATGTGGGAGATTAATTCCCACGGTGGAAAAGATGCACAAAAGCTCAACTAAGATGAATTTATTTAATTAACCTATTTACAAATTATATACAAAATTGGTGTGTAAGGAGAATTAAAATAAAACTGGACATCAATGCCCGTCTGGCATAACATCAGCGCCTGTCTTGAAGGTCAGTTAGCGGTCCGCGAGAAGTGCCATCTGCACACGTTGCCGTCTATATCTGCGTTCCACTGGGAAGAGTCGTGGCCAAAAAGGAAAAAGAATTTATATATATATATATATATATATATATATATATATATATATATATATATATATGTGTGTGTGTGTGTGTGTGTGTCTGTGTGTGTGTAAGTAACGCATTTAAAGCATGTATCGGATGTAACTTAGGCCATACTACACATTCCATCATCTAATGAATTAACTGTCACATGACCACCAAAACGGGAAACAAAACGACCCCACTCTCATAATTTAGAATTTTGAATATCAGTAATTATTGCTGTTATATATATATATATATATATATATATATATATATATATATATATATATATATATATATATATATATATATATATATAAGCGTAAAATAAACTAAATCTATAAACAAATGTAGAGATTTTGTGTAAAACCTCGATAACGGCCTTATACATCGTCAAAGAACTTCACATAATTTCATAGTTCAATTGGGTTAAATGACATCTATAGCCGAAAGCCTTCATTACGTCCCGAGAAAATATTCAGGAGTTTTCAAATCTAAAGTCAAGGGCAAAAGCCCTGCGTCTCCTTGCTTTCCCCGTTTTAACCCCTAATCTCAACTTCGGCTACATGTTTCGTCCTCAGTGAAAGGGTCCAACGAATTAAAACTTTATTGTGCCTTAGCAGCAAATTTAAGAAATTCTGAACAAAAAAAGATATTCTAACTATCTGATACAGTTCCTCCTTAAGCGTAGAAAACTATAAACTTAGTTATATTCCTGTTGTAATGACTTCTGATTTTAACTGAACTATTTGGAATACATCTAATTCCTATGTATAAGGCAAACAATTGCCTTTCAGATGATATTAACGTAAAGTACAATTTAGAATTTTACTGTTGGAATGCATGTATATAAACCTTGGGAATCAACTTTATTCAGTGAATCAAGGAGTAATTAGTTTGTTAGGAAAACAACCATCTCAGGAAAGTTTAATTCTTTTCTTTCACTTGTAGATGCATACCCAGTTAGAGAAAATGTACTACACTGGGGAAATGAGTTAATTCTGTTTCTCTATCAGTAATTAAAAATATTTAACTTCTTTTTTATTTTGCATTCTTACAAGAAATAGCTTTTTAAATTAATAGCAAGGGATTTAAAAAAGAAGTGAAAAGAATGAAACTAACAATTCTAACACAACTATCACTCTGAAGATAGAAATCAGCAAATATATTCTTTTATAAAAACAGTAAAGAAAAGATTTATTGTCCAAATTAATTTTATTTTGTAAGTTATTAACTGAAAAAATGGTTAAAATTCAAGCAGATTTAGATAAATAATGTGGTCTGGTGTTTTGTGAATAACACACTTATCGAATGTTTTAAATAAATCTGTACTTGTTTACCACTTAGAATTGCAATGCAGTGTGTTTCAGCTAATTTTTAATAAGAGTCTGTAAAAGTTATCTAGTTTCATACAATAATTTTTTGAAGTATATTGTGACATATATCAGATTCCAATAGATGGTATTTAAAATTTTTGAAACTCTACTTTAAATCAAAGAGAAAATTGATAGTAAAATTTTTCACAACAGACGAATTGTAAAATGTACAAGAACATTTTATTAATTTTTTTAAATATTTTTAATGTGATGTTTTAGGTTAAATTTTAATAAACATTTATAATTATGTTAAATAGTGATAAAAGGTACTGTAGAGTGATTTTATTTGTGTATAAATTAACAACTTCTTAGAAATGTAAAATGTATTAATTGCTAACGTGAAGAATACAGAAAACTTAAACTTAGAATCCTCGGAACAAAATAAAAAAAATCGAAACACTGAAATCAAATAAAAATTGTCAAAAAACAACTTTGATATTTTCGATTGGATTAAAAACAATAATCTACAAATTCTGGGTTTTAGGCAGTAAAAAATATAAAATCTTAAGTTGAACAGAACTAAAGAGTTGAAACAATAAATAATTACAAAGTCTTGTTTTTACACCATGAAAAATATAACAGCTTAATTCGAACACAGCCGGAATAATGATTTATAAATTCGTGTTTATATTCAGTTGAAGAAAATAAAAGATTTAGTCGAACATAGCTAAAGCAATGCTACAACATGGATAAAATATGTAAATAATAAACATGCTATCAACTTTGCTTACACTTAATATCTTTTCATTAAAAATGTTTTGCGTTTGAAATTTTGATGAAATATTATTTTATATACCAAACAATTTTTCTGCAATTATGTCTGACGGTATACAGATGAACACCGTAACAGCAAATTTTAAAAACTAGAGGAGACTTAATATTAGGTTTTCCCGTCCAAATTTTAGATCTATATCAAAATATGCATTAAAAGTAAAACATTAATGTATTACTTTAACTAAACACTCGTTCCATTATATAGATAATCAAAATAGACTATGTATCTTTGTATCATGAGACATTGACAGATTCATCTATTTTTTAGTAAGCAGAAATATAGAGGATAAACCATTTGTAAAAATAATAATTCAAACAAGCTAATTTTTTCACAAATAATTATGAAAAAAGTTGTAGCATGCACAAGCATTTTCCTTTTATTTGGACATTTAAAGATTTTTTTTTCGAATGCCAGTCGAAGAAAAATAATTACTATACGAAATTAAATTTATTTAAAATGAAATAAATTTAAAATAGGATGTATGCATATATCAATTAAAATATTATTTGCTTTTATATTTCCTGCTCATAATTAACAAAGATTTTCATTAATTATAAAAATTACATAAGTGCCGCCCGGTTGGCATAGTAGATAATGTTGTGAATTCAAATCCTACGTAAAACATGGTTGTCAATATGTATTGTGTCTTCAACGGGAGTAAAATTGACCCCTGTATTGTACTCCAAACACAAATTGTCAACAAAACCGGAGGAGATATATGGATAAATGCTTCGTAAGTAAGTGCAATCAAATTATTAAAAATATGAAATTTAAATAAAAAAAAGAAGATATGCTCTGTATTATTATATATGAGAGAAGGTTAATTTTTGGATCTTTTTACTTTGAAACAGTGAAACCTCAATGAGAAACATATTAAGTTGTAAGACATGAAGTTTACAGGAAAGCCAAATGAGGAACTGCTTCACATTATATTTACATGATAATGTACTCGAATTATAATCTGCATAAAACTAGTCCATCTAAAGACAATGGTTTCATTCAAAATCTTTCAGAGAGTATACAGAGGTAATATAAAACACAATTATAGATTAACCAATTTAAATGTAGTATGTAAATCAGTAAAATTAAAAAATGCAATATCATAATGTGCTGAGTTTATATCAATAGACAATTGACTTTAACATCAACGTAAACATACATGCTTTATAGAGATGCGTATGACTATGTATGTGGCGCATGATTGGTCATCCGAAAAAGTTTTCTATAACAAGCTTAAGAGATTTAAAACAGCCTCAACCTCTAAATTCTCGATTTTAGAATTAAAAAAGTAAATTAAAATAGTAATGTTTTGCTGTTTCCGAAAATATATAATTTTAATAGTAATCAAGACTTACAACTAGATTAATAATGATAATGAAAGCAACCAAAAGACAATGCAAAGAACTTAAGTCATAAAGTTATAAAAATCTGATTTTTTTCACAAAATAAAATTTTTTGCAACCCTGTGAAAAAAAATACATCCTTCTGAAAGACGTGTAATTTTACATGAATATTTCTATGATATTAGTTCAGTCAAGGAATATAATTTATTTCTTTAAATAATAATTTTTATTATGGAAATTTGTAAAAAAATGTCACACTTTTTCGAATTTAATTTTTTTATATTCAATTCCTATTTTTTCTTTTAAAATTTTTCATCTCGTATAATGGAATCAAATATGTTTCACTTTTATGTAAAAGCATTTTTATTAGTAGTAAAGTACACTTTATAGTTTTGAAAGCAGTAGAAAAATTTATGTGTTCTCATGCACTACCATGTTTTGTACTGCTGTTTATGGAAAATATTTATTTAAGTTATTTAGTTGAAAAAAGAAAATAACAAAAAACGTTCACTCTGTTATATAAGAGAATAAGTATTTAGTTTACATTAATGTAGTATTTTAGTAGAGAAATTTCTTTTACTTAAAAATATTGAAGTGTTTACTAATTAAAAATTTTTTATATTCAGTTAAATTGAAAACATCTCAGTTACATTAATATATATAATTTATTTATTTAAATAATATTTTTTATTATGGAAATTTGTAAAAAATGGCACTCTCTTTTAGAATTTAATTATTTTATATTCAATTCCTTTTTTTTCTTTTAAAATTTTTCATTTTACGTAATGGAGTCAAAATTATTTCACATATATGTAAAAGCATTTTTATTACTAGTAAAGTACACTTTATAGTTTTGAAAGGAATAGAAAAAGTTTAGGTGTAATTATACACTACCATGTTTTGTACTGCTGTTTATGGTAAATACTTATTTCATTCTCTACATTTAGTTGAAAAAAAGAAAATAACAAAAGAGTTCAATCTGTTATATAAGAGAATATGTATTTAGTTTACATTAGTGAAGTTTTTTAGTAGAGAAATTTCTTTTACTTAAAAATATTGAAGTGTTTACTAATTAAAATTTTTTCATATTCAGTGAAGTCGAAAACATCTCAGTTCCCCTAATAAATATAATTTATTTCTTTAAATAACATTTTATATTATGGAAATTTGTAAAAAATGGCCCACTCTTTTAGAATTTAATTTTTTTTATATTCAATTCGTTTTTTTTTTTAAATTTCTCATTTAACATAATTAGAATCCAAATTATTTCACGTATATGTAAAAACATTTTTATTACTAGTAAAGTACACTTTATAGTTTTAAAAGCAATAGAAAAGTTTTAGGTGTATGCGAATATGTATTTAGTTTATAATAATGTAGTTTTTTAGTAGAGAAATTGCTTTTACTTAAAAATATTGAAGCGTTTACTAATTAAAAAATTTTCATATTCAGGGAAATCGAAAACATCTCAGTTCCCTTATTAAATTTCTAAACTCAATAACAATTACATTACTGTGACAACTAGAATATGGCTCGAAAATGAATTCAGTTCTTAAGGGCTTAATGAAATTTTGTTTGTTTATGTAGACAGTTATCATAACTAAGTATGTTTGGTTTCCAGTGGAAACCTAAATAATTCTGCTTAATCACTCTAAATTAATAAAAACCAGCCGCGTTGAATGCATTGATTAATATACAGTCTGCTCAGCAAATTAGTTTTACTTATTTAATTGGTATTTTAAATGGCAAAAGAGAAATCACCGAAAGATTTTTGATGATTTTATACTGATGAATACGCCTAATGATAAAATGAATGTAACAAAGACTAAGAGCTTTGGAGTTAGAAATTCCAATAAGTATTAAATAATATTAATGGCTACATCTCTTATCAATAAACAAAATTTCTAATGAACCCACTAAAGAATGAAAAGCAGATTTTTATAGTAGAAATAAGCCATTATTTAGGCAAAATGATATATAGGGAAACACAGCCTTAACTAAATATAGTGATTAGCTTGCTTGTAAAGCAAATGACTATTAGTAATGTTTAATGGATAAAATCCTATTTAGATCTCCCTCTTAAATCTTATAATTTATATAGGGAAACACAGCATTAACTAAATATAGTGATTAGCCTGCTCGTAAAGCAAATGACTATTAGTAATGTTTAATGGATAAAATCCTATTTAGATCTCCTTCTTAAATCTTATAAATTATATAGGGAAACACAGCCTTAACTAAATATAGTGATTAGCCTGCTAGTAAAGCAAATGACTATTAGTAATGTTTAATGGATAAAATCCTATTTTGATCTCCCTCTTAAATCTTATAAATTATATAGGGAAACACAGCCTTAACTAAATATAGTGATTAGCCTGCTCGTAAAGCAAATGACTATTAGTAATGTTTAATGGATAAAATCCTATTTAGATCTCCCTCTTAAATCTTATAAATTATATAGGGAAACACAGCCTTAACTAAATATAGTGATTAGCCTGCTAGTAAAGCAAATGACTATTAGTAATGTTTAATGGATAAAATCCTATTTAGATCTCCCTCTTAAATCTTATAAATTATATAGGGAAACACAGCCTTAACTAAATATAGTGATTAGCCTGCTCGTAAAGCAAATGACTATTAGTAATGTTTAATGGATAAAATCCTATTTAGATCTCCCTCTTAAATCTTATAAATTATATAGGGAAACACAGCCTTAACTAAATATAGTGATTAGCCTGCTCGTAAAGCAAATGACTATTAGTAAGTTTAATGGATAAAATCCTATTTAGATCTTCTTATCTTATTTATATTTTAACTAAATATAGTGATTAGCCTGCTCGTAAAGCAAATGACTATTAGTAATGTTTAATGAATAAAATCCTATTTAGATCTCCCTCTTAAATCTTATAAATTTATTTTCTCATATGAAATAATTCTAAAGAGATCAAGCTTTTATAGATCATTTTATTTATTTTACATTTACCTTTCATGATCTTTTTTATTATTTAAAGGATTCCTGATTTTTCAATTGTATGATCTCTTTCTCTACAAGAAACGCTGTTGACAGTAGCAGATGATTGGACGATTGATTCATATGTCCCTCTCTTGGATTTCCCCATGAAATAATGAAATCCCTACCATAAGATGTCGAGTCTGTAAGATTTTCCTCCAAAGAACGTATTATGTGAGTGCAATTTTACGGTGACGTCAAAATTGACAAAAATGACAACACTGTTGGCATTTTCCCTAGATACGGTTTATAACTAGATACGGTCCCTAGATATGGTTTATATGTAATCCAGAAATTGTAAAACTTCCGGTCACAAATAATTTGTTGTAGCCCCAATTGTTTTACTTACCCGGGCTATTGGGCAAAAAGAAGCCTAAGCAACTAGAATATTTGAGTAAATTGCAGTAGGAATATAATGTTAAAAAGAACAGGCAGAGTTCGTAGCGTAACTTAAACTTTATTCATTAGCTTCTAAAAATGATATTTTTGCTGGTAGAGAATGATTAGCGATGCAGAATACAGAATTAATACGAAAAACACTTTACTCGAACAGGGGGGTACCCCAGATCGAGATAGATAGAATTTTCCCATGGGGCAAGAAACTTAGTCAGAGAATTTAACTGTTAGATCTGGGAAAAATGAGTCATTTAACAGCGACAGCAAGAAAATATGTTGAATGGACAGGGCATTTGCATCTATTGCACAGAAAGCTTTGGGAGATGTGTTGGAAGAATTTTAAGTCGAGGGCACTCATTTGATTGAGACATTTTGTGGCTGGGAAAATACATTTTAAGGAATTACAATGGAAAAGAGCAGATTTTTTAAGACATATTAGAATGGCATTATATATATATATATATATATATATATAAATATATATATATAAATATATATATATATAAATATATATAAAAAATATATATATATATATAAATAATATATATATATATATATAAATATATATATATATATATAAATTATATATATATATATATATATATATATAATAAAATAAATTTCTAACATCTGTACTGTTTCCTTATAATCACTAGTTTCTTCAAACATGTAGGTGTTCCTCCAGAGATTTCCTCGTAAACCAAAAATTGAGGAATAAATTCATAATTGAATTTACTCGTATCACGTTTCAAAAGACCAATTTAAAAGTTAAATATGATAAAAAAATATTGCAGAAGTGACTGAAATACTGAATACGATGATAAATACTGAATACAATGCGCTGGTCGGTTAGATGGAGTCTGATAAATACCTCCAATTTTTGAGGTTTATTAAATGTGATAAATATTTGTGAACTTAATTCCCGACTAGTATTCACACCATTTTTATACAACTTCAATAAGTAAGTACACTTAAAAGAAATTATTTCAAATTAAAATTTCTAGTCTTATCTGAAGTACTTGAAGTGTACTCAGTTTTATTCTTCTTTTTTTAATGAAACCAAATATTTGTATGTATGTATTGTATGAAATTTACTAAATAATTTACAGCAGCACATTCTATAAGTATTCAGCCAGTAAGGTTTTCCAAAAAAAGGTTTTAGATTATCTTAAACTAAATAACAATACCAAACTATACGTAATAAAAAATACTCAAGAAACACGAAAAAGCTTTTGAAAAACGCGTTCAGCGTTAAGACAGCGCAAACAATCCTATTTTTTTCACGTTTTAAAGAAGTAGATCCTTAAAAATCCTTTGAGAATACACGTCTGTATCTCTTGTACATCATGAAATAAGACAGAAGAAAACAGGGTAAGAACAATTTTAAATTCAGTCTAAAGCCTGTTTCTGAGAGGCAAAAATCACCTTTTACAAAATAAACTGTTTATCCTCGAAATAACGCTGTTGAAAAGAGTGAATAAAATGATAATGTCTATATATTCATGAGTTGTTTACGCTTGATTTAAAGCATAAAACTATTTTCACAAAGCTATTGATATGAATTTGAAAGCTTGCATCGTCAAATATTGTAACTCCAGTAGCAATTTACACTTATCTTAGTTCAAATATTCTTTATTTCCCACAACAATGAGAAATGAATTTTTTTAAAAATCTATTTTTCTTCTAAACTTATAACATATTAGTAGGCTTAATTTAAATAATTATATAGTTTTCTGAGTAAAATAAAGCTATTTTAAATGTAAAAATTATAATGCTGGCATTACATGAATTCTTTGTACTCTAGGGTGACCCTTATCTTTGAATACTGTAATATCAAATCGCACACCATTCACTTTTATCCTTTTATTCTATGAAGGAATTAGAGACCTTATTGTAGAAACCAGATGTTGAGCAGACGTATCGAATAGAATAGGGAATTACAGTGCTATATCCTTGTTCTTGTACCAAATTCTGGATGTGCTTTTATTGCTGTATGTTTTAGTCACTGGGTTAGTCAATTTGAGCGTGCTTTTGGTTTCAGATTAAAAAATTATCGAAATATTTTCCTAATTAGCCTTTAGGGTCCATTAGCTTCCAGGTTTATCATCTAACCTGTAAGCTGTTTGTGATGTTTTATTTCTTAGGAAAGGTAAATTGTCATTGGGTGAAATTGACAAACTAGTTGTGTACCAAAAACTTTTATTTCATTTACAGAATACAAGGATTCCTTACTATGTAAGGATATCTCATAAGGAAAAAAATATGAACATGTACTGTGATTGGTAGCAATTTTTTAAGAAAAAAAACCCACCCTATATTAGAGACAGAGAGTTAATAAAATGTTAAGTTTATTTATATCAAACTTAAACAAATTGTTAGACATTGCTCAAGCCAATGCTTTGGATATTATGAAAGTTGAAGAAAGTATTTTATATTTTAACTTGAGTCAAAGTAGATTCTTTTACGACGTAGTCGATACAAAGCTAGTAAGGCATGAAAAGAGGGAAATATTGAGAGTTAGAAAACAGGACAAGTGACTGGTTAAGTTTGCAGATTGCTAGCAACTGCGTGGATTCATAAGAATAGACAGGTTTGGAGAAGGTTTCTGATCAATCTAGGCTTTCATAAAAGATAACCCAGTCTTCTTTTGAAAAAAAATGATGTGCTAAACGTTTTTCGGAGGAAAAACGTAACTAGGATGAAAATATTTTTATCTTCAAATTGATGGTTATACCTAAACAATGACAGATTAGTCAAAGGAACCCCGTTTTTATTCTTGAAGGCTCATTTGAGTTCTTTGAGCAGAGGATAGATTGTCAGTAAATCAGAATATGATCAAATGATATCAAAATGACTTTTGCAAAACGAATGCTAATAAAATTAAAGAATAAGACTAGAGTTGTATCCGTTTATTGGCATGGTAAATTCCAACCTGCTTTTGATGTGAGATTTAAAATTAAAAAGTTACTTATTATTCTCGTATTTAAGGGGATGTATCCAACTACATGTTATAACAGTCTTAAACGTAAACTTACTGTTCATTTTGACAGTAAGTTGCTGTCTGTGAAATAAGACGTCATACTGACCATGAGACAACCCTCATCCTTCAGACAAATTTCTTGCAGTGTCATAAAATTGTTGGGAAATTAAAATGTAAAATCCTAACCTACAAATCTTTATGGTGTCATTGCAAATAAATAGCGTTATATAATGCCCAAGGTTTAGCTACCACCCAATTTTCCATCGGAAAGAAACATAAAAAGAAGTGTTAATGAGTCTTTAAGGAATTATTGTTGAAAATTTGACAATAGTCGTTATAATCTAAAGACACTTAACCAAATTGATAATAAACTTGATTTCCGCTTTTCATTGGCTATAAAATATGTTAAAAAATTGGATATAAAATATGTTCCTAATAGTATCTGGAGTTGATCTTCACATTTTTTCAACTCTCTTTATTTTTAATTTGCCATTATATGAAACATATACAACAATCATGAATTCCTTAGAAAAACTTTCTTTCAATTCTTTGAACCATGTACTAAAAATTTTCTCTACTTTAATGATAATAAATAGCTCTTTTTTTTGTTGCAAACATTCAAAAACACCCATGATTGATCTGTTTCAATTTTTTCCATTTTTCTTTGGATAAATGTTTCTCATACAGGTTTATTAAGGTTTATTACAGGTCATTAAGGTTTAAATCA
>CM063504.1:119734856-119747356 GCA_032207245.1 Pardosa pseudoannulata | reverse complement strand
GAATGGCAAACAATGCTATTGAAATCAACATCTCGTTTTACTACCACCAAGTTCTACAAATAGGTGGTCCCATTTAAGGGAAAGCAATGTCGGATGACATATTTGACATATACGCATAAATCTAGAGAGAAATCTAAAGGAAACGTTAAAAATTATTTTCTAAATATATCTGCAGCCTAATTAAGTAGTTCAATAGTTGACAAGCCGAACAATATGAATTGAACTAGGCATGTGCATGGCATAGATATAAATTATTTAAATATGGCCTGAGAAATTCTGTAAATATTAACTACACGTCTGGGTGTATTTAAAAGATTTGTGTAAAACTCCAAGAATTTAAAGATTTGTATAACTCTTTCCGTCAAAAGTACCTATAAAATATTTCAAATTTAAACTATTTTGTATTTTTATAAAAACAGTTTATACAAGATTAATGCTACTTTCTTTATTGAAAGAAAAATGCTTTGACGTTCTCCAAATGGAAAGAAAAGAACGTAAATAGTCTGTTCTCGCTAACACGGAATGTTCATTATATTAAGCATTTACCTAAATCGTTTGACATACAGGTCATTAGAGGAAACGGGCAATTTAAATGTAATTTGAATGATCTCCTCACGTTGAATAAAGAAAATAATGGCTTGGAATGTTTGGTTTAGAAGCACATGTTTAATGTCAAACAATCCTATCTAAAATCAACAACTCAAATTTCAGTTACCAGCATCTGCAAAGTGTTTCTCCTGAAAGTAAAGCAGTATTTACTCCCAGATGATGGTGAAATGCTAAGGAAGGCTGATAACAGCGGCTGTAAAAACCATAAAATGTAGTTCTAGAAAATGTGGAAATTAGCTTAAGTGAATAATACAATAAGAAATAACAAACATTGTCTGGGGGCTCAACGTCAGACGCAGTGTTTTTTTAAGTCTTTGGGAATCATTTCAAAGAAATGGAACGTGTAGAAAACATAATGGGGAACTGCAAGTGCTTGTAAGACGACACTTTCAGGACATAAATACATGGTACTATAGACAAAAAGAAATAGAAGCAACAGAGCTACAGAGATAACAAATCAGTTTTTTTGCTAATTGCAAAGAAATCTCTCGAAAACCTCTAGCAAAACGTCTGCATAAAGACGACTAAAAAACTGTCGTTCTATTATGTGAATCCATCGTCTAGACATCAGCTTTCAGCCCGTCTGTAATAGTGTCGTCATTCTCGTATCGGGCATGAAAACGACTGTGTTTGTGTACTTTTTTCGATAAAAGTAGGTCCAGTTACTCATTTGATTGTGGACTATAATTGATCAAGCGTGAAGGTGGTACTGTATTCCGACCGACAAATATACAGGAAAGGTATATCCTTACATGTAGTGACATCGTATGAGCTGGTATCCCTATCAGTGGCCATATGCCGCTCTAGTAGTTTCACTGTGTAATTAAAAATATAAATGTAAAAAAAAAACTTCTTTTGGATCACAATTTTTGTGTAGAATGATCCTAAAAGAAAATAAGTTCTAAATGTAATGGAAACAAACCCGAGAACCAGCATAGATGCCATTTCCTCTCAAATAAAATGTATCGTAATATCATAGCAATGTCCACCATGTTTTGAACGCATTCCATGCTTCTCGTATACAAGGGGTTCAGTTCCAGCTCAGTTTCAGATACATAAACGTCCTAAACGTGTCCGTTAAGCTCAGTGGTTTCTGCAAGAATGTGCCTGAAATATGAATTTTTCATCTTTGCCACGTTTTATCTTAGCTTTCATAGCCACGTTCAATGGGAATGATGTAACCACGCTACCCAACATCACTTTAAAGTTAATGTATTGGATTCAATTTAATAGTTTTATCAGAGAGTGTTTTATCAAAAAATGCATTTTACAGTCCAAGTTGACCACCCTTAATAATTTTTCATTTTAGAGCAAGTTGTAACCATCTTGCTTGAGGATGATTCACCATGATCAACATATGGCTGCATCATGATGGGGCGCCTGCTCCTTCTAGACTCGCTGTTTGTAGCCATTTTAACAGATCATTCCCTCATTCTTGTATTTGGCGTGGTAGACCGTTTTTTTCTGTAAAGATACATCAAATGTGCAGTGTATCACACTCCTATGGAGTCTGAAATGAATCTTGTAAGACTAGTCCGAGCAGCTGCTATAATTAAAGAAACTAGCGGTGCATTAGACCGTGTCTGGATATAAATGCTACATCAGCATCAAGCATCTTAAACATTTGGATATGCAAACTTCGAGCATCTGTTGTAACATTCGAGTTGTATTCATGTCGAACAACATTTAAATGAATTATCCCTAATAAATGTTTTAAATTAATTACTCTGTTGTTTCCTTTCCTATATTCGACCTCTGTTACCTGTTCGGACTTTCCAACATAGGATTCCTATCTAAATCTTTATCCTTACGATTTGCCTTACCTTTCATAAAATTTTGTCGTAATATTTACATAACACCTTGCAAAAAAAAAATAAATAAATAAATTGAAAAAATAAATTTTGTAATAAATTTGCAATGATTTAATACTTTAATTGGTATTTAAATTTGTTTTAATTAAATCTTAGATTTTGTAAAAACTATATGGTATTCGTCAGAAAACAATATGGAACCCCTTGTAACAGAAATTTCTCTTCAGTTAGAAGTCTTGCATACGGATTTAAAGCAAAGAATCTATATGAACAAAGAGTAATATCTTAAAAGTTTTTCAGTTGTAACATGAAATTTTATTCTGTAAGCATTGCAAATAATTTGTTTATAAATATGTAACAATCTTATTTGAGTTTCAAACAATTCTAAAACATGTCTTACACTTTAATTTCAAAAGTAGGGAATAGTCGGTTTTCTTCAATTAAATGCTTTGGAATCAATTTTCTTACACAGAATGTTGCTGGAGGTCTTCTTGAAAATCGTTAGAACATTATTTGTTGAATTTCTTCATGTTATAATTGCTAAGAAGTCAGGAGAGAGATGTGAAGCAGTAGGAAACCTGTTAAGTCTCGCTGTAATAGGTACTAGCAATCTTCGACAGTGGTGGTCTTGGACAACCTTTCCCAGTCTTTCTCTTGAAGAATTTTCTGAAAATATGTCCATACACGACGCTAAGAATTACATCAAAGTTTGTACCAATCTCAACTGAAGACTTGAATGCTTGTAGTCTCTCAATTATTCACCACTTTATTCTGTCATCTAAACTTTTCTGGTTATTTACATTATTGTTTGAATTTAAACAATTTCTGCAAAAATGTACCAAGAAAGAAGCAATGATATTTGTGATTAGGCATTTTCCTTTTGGGTAACTGATTATAATGGTGCAACTATAATGGTTATTTTCTGTAAAATTTCGCAGTCCTATTTTAAGACGCATGTCTACTTTCTTAGAGAGCGAGCTTATTGCTTTATCGTGCAAAAATATTCTTTAGTGGCAAAAAATGTTTTGCATCTCACGTAATGCCATTTAAACAGCATAAAATTATTTTGTAGATAATTTAATAATTCAAAGTAACTGAATCTCCATTATTTATCATTTTAAACCACGTCACTGAACTTGTATATATATGTATGTGTGTAATATCTGAAATTTTTCTCATGTATTACTTTTACAATTTTTCTTTAAAAATTGAAAATAACCATGCTTTTTAATCAAATGATTGAAAATAATGCAGTATTTGAAAGATCATTAAAACTCTTTAGATGAATGATTATAATTTTGTTTAAGAAAAAAAAACAGTTTAATCTAGCTTCTTTAAATTATTACTCATTAACTTTCAGGTCAAACATTAAACGGTGAATGACCAACAAAAATTATTAAATTTCTCTTTTCTTATTAGTATTAATTGAAATCATATTTTATGTTAGTTCTTTTTAAAGTAATTATAGTTTCAAACTGTTTTGAAAATTTTATAGTGTAAAATAAAGGTAAATTAACCTGTATTCTCATTTCCCGAAGAAGAAATTTCACAAATACAGTGAAAGGTTTATCTGAATTTCTACTTTTATTTTAAAATTGTTAATGTTATTCTGCTGTGTAGAAATTCCCAATATAAATTTAGTTACATGTTATCCTGCCGCCATATATATAGGCCCATAGATCTGTCATTCTAACATTTGTGAGTACAAATCCTACATAAGGCTTGATAATCAGCATCATGAAGTCGCGGTTTAATTCAAAGGTAATTAATCCTTATTTTTTTCTTGATTGGGGTTTCTCTAAATCAAAAAAATAATTTAATATTGAAAAAAAATATTTAAATATTTGACAAAATTTCTATATTGAAATATCATTATCGCATGCTTTGAATTTAACAAAAAATCTACTTTAAAATTCAAAATGTAGCAGTATTGTGTGTAGAATATCGAATGAAATATCTATGATGTTATATGTCACATATACACAATGTATGTATGTGTATATATACATGTATGTGTTCATGTGTTTAAAAATATATGCTTGTAGCTTGACAGTAGCTCAACATACAGAGTATCGCTGTCTATACTGAACTTAATAGGTTCAAGTTACATATACAACATAATCGTTATTTTGTATATAAAATTAATTATTGTTACTATGCAAACGTCTCTCGTATAACAAGTACTTGTTAAATGCTGTGTCGATATTATACAGTATAAAAATTTGCGATTATTATTAATACGGATTCGGTATTCCACTGCATAAATTTCATTTAATATGACACGATTTTGATATAAAATAATTAAAAAAAAATAATTATCATTTTTCGTTAATAAGGGTAATTAAAACTAGTTTTTGTTTTCAATTGCATTTAATAAATGAAATTCCTAACTTATTGCTACAGAAAATCTCTAATTTACTTTTGACACAATGAGTGTCGTTCTTTGAAAAAGAAGTTCATAATGTTTTTTTCTTTTTTTAAAGTTAGTAAATATAAAAAAATTCACGACAATTTTTAATTTGAAGTATGCAAAAGATTAAGTTCTAACTTTTATTGTAACTCTTAATAGTTTGGATCCTAATTTCAGATATTTTCTGACAAGATAAGGGGAAATACTTTAAACGAAAATTTATTTCACTTGAAGAAAATATGGAATTTTTGATCTATAAAAAAAGTGAGAAAAACTACATTATAAAATGAAAGAGAAATTGAGAAAAACTTCATCCTTTGAAAAATCATTGAAATTAAATGAAACTATTATTCGGACTGCTGTGGTGTAGTACATTGTTGTTGTTATTTCAAAGCTATTAATAAACCCAAGTTTACTTTATATAGTCTTTAATTATAGTAAGATACCACTGATCTATATTACAACATTCAAATATAGAACAAAAGACAAGGAAATATGCTAAAAATATTTTTAAAAATTAAGAATTAAGAGAAGCACTCCACTTGCTACGCCTAAAAAAATTGCCAAAATGTCCAAGAGAAAGCTGCATCCTTTCCTTCCTTCTGAACCACTCAGGCAACCCTATATTTTTCCCATTATCCTGTGCTGATGCATTCCTTGTTCCATTGTCCTTTGCACAATGCGTCATTTCCAGCTCTGCCCAGAAGGACCGGGACTCGAAGAATGGTTCTGAATCGCCTCCTGGAGACCAATCACAACTCTCCAAAACTTTGTTAAGTGCAATCGTTTTCACTAGAAAAAAAAAAAAAAAAAAAAAAAAAAAAAAAAAAAAAAAAAATTGGGCATTCAACCCACAATGTACGAGTGCGGCGAGCAAATCAGTTTCGCAAACCATATGTCAAACATAGCTGCACTCTCACACAGACTACATTATAAAATGAAAGAGAAATTGAGAACAACTATCATCCATTGAAAAATCATTAAAAGTAAATTAAACTATTATTCGAACTACATTATAAAAGGAAAGATAAATTGTGAAAAACATTCATCCATTGAAAAATCATTAAAATTAAATGAAACTACTATTCAAACTACGTTATAAAATGAAAGAGAAATTGAGAAAATCCTTCATCCATTGAAAAATCATTAAAATTAAATGAAACTACTATTCGGACTACATTATAAAATGAAAGAGAAATTTAGAACAACTATCATCCTGTGAAAAATCATTGAAAGTAAATGAAACAATTATTCGAACTTCATTATAAAATGAAAGAGAAATTAGAAACAAAATGATGCCACTGGTTGTATGCAAGGTGCAAAGTTCTGTATCAATAAAATGGAACATACACTTATAAGGAGAAGATTAGGTATATAGATAAACTGTCCACAACTGACCACCTACTGACCACATATATTATTACTCAAAAAGCACCCAGAATTTACACACATTCAAAGAAAGATAATATTTCTTCTAAAGAACAGCACATCTATATTTTGGCAAGTAAGAGGTGGTTTGAAAAGTTTTAGGAAATTATTATCTTTGCGGGACATAAAATTTCGAGAATAGCAAGATCTAGCAGATGTAGATTCTGCCCAAAAATGTATACTGAAAATACCCCAAATTATTGAAGAGAAACGGTATTCAGCAGATCAAAATTTTAACGCCGATGAGACAGGTTTGTACTGGAAAAAAACTGCTGTCTCAAATTTTATTTAAAAATTGAATAGCAAGCTTCAAGTTATAAATTTTGCAAAGATAGTTTTACCTTTTATATGTGTAGTACTCTATCGGGAAATTTTGTAGTAAAACCAATGATAACAAATTGTACCTTGAGTCACAGAGCAATATTAAACGTAGATAAGTCCAATCTACCAACTTTCTGGCGAGTAAATAAAAGAGCGGGATGACACAAAATATGTTTGGATACTGGTTTAATAATTGTTTTATTCCTGAAGAAGGAAAGTTTTTGAGGAAAAATAATGATCTTTAAAGTTTTATTACTCATTATTAATGTAGGTAGTCACAGTATAGAGTTTAATCATCCTAACGTAAAAATTGGTTTTTTCCTCCAAATCGTACATTACAGATCCAACCATTAGATCATAGAATCAGTTGAACTCTAGCATACTACATACGAATAGCATGCCAAAAACATTTTGAAGGACTAGAAAACGATAAAAGCGAACACTTACTTAAGCTTGTAAAGATTTTCTTAATTTTAAATTTTGTTGTAATTACACATTTGACTAGCAAGCTAACATAAAACTCTCTATACTCCAGTTGCGCTTATACTCTATGACAGTTGATAACCTTTGTTACCACAAATGGTTCAGAGAGGAAAATTTGTCAGATTTAAAGAAACAGAATATAACATAATACTATCGCTAGGAGTAGGCGGATTTTCAGATATGAACATTGATGATGTTAAGGAAGTATTTCAAGAAAAATCTTTAATGAGGAACAATTAATTGAACTACTAAATACCTCCACTTACAATTACGCCGATGATTGCAAAATTATTTGTAATATTGCATTGATTGCTTCTTTAAATTTAATTAACGCTCGAGTTAAATCTAGCACCCTAAACTGGTCAAACTGTTTACACTTGAGATATTTCGAGTGGCTTTGTACTTTATGTTGCTATAATTTTTCACACTTGAATACAATCGAGAATTAAAAACAACAATGTGAAAGAAAAAAAATTGTTTTATTGATATTTATCATTTACATGAGATTGCAAGCTATAACACTTACTTATTCAAGTATAAAATATATATTTTTTGCTAATTTCAACGTTCTAAATTGTGTTTTTTACATGAAAAAAATTGATTTTTTTGGTCTGCCTTTTTCAAAAAAAAAACTGTGCATTAAGGGGTTAATCTGCAAGAAGGTATAGCTATAGCTACAAAATTAGCGAACTATTTTGTTCAAAAAGATTCTTTAGTAATACGTAGTGGAAATAATAAAATAGATTAGAAAAGTTCTTTATGTCCTTATAGAGAAATTCTAAAAGAATTGCAAGATCTAAACAGACAGGTAATTACAACTAAGTCAAATAATTTTGTAGTAATAGAGAAATAACCAATAAACAGAAGTTTCAACCAACTTCGAGAAAAAAAAAAAGTAGATTAACTGCAATTTCTGATGAGAGTGAGGAGGAAAATTAATTTTATGATCCTAGAAAACCATTTTTATTTATTTTAAAATAATTATTTTTAATGTATTTTTTTTTTGTATTTTTAACCTTTGTATTTCCTATTTTTGTTTTTGATTTAAAATATGAGGTTAACTTACGTTTAAATTTGTATGTCTTATTAGAGCATCAGTAAAATAACATCAGCTATCATAAGATTGTTATTAAAATTTGAGCTATAAAATTTTACAGCTTAAGACTTGATTTCAATATTACACGGCACACGTTGTTTAGATTTATATTAGTTCAAAGTTTCATTTAACACAGATTTGATACACGTACATATAGCCCTTTTTTATATTATATACATATATAATTAATATAACAAATAAATAAAATTATAATTTAACACTAGATTGCCCGAGATTTCTTGTATACCTAAGTAATTGTTTGGGCCTCTTGTAGGCCCAAATGCAGTCAAAATGACTGCATTGTGAAAAAATAACAAATATGTAAAGAAATTTGTTTAAAATTAATTTTTAATATTATATAATAAAGGAGGACGGAAGTAACTACAATTATTCATAAACCCATTTATATGTTATAGAAAAAGTCACCAAATTCTAAGAAATTGTGTCATTGTATTTCATAATTGTTTTTCTAATTGAAATTAAAAAACAGTCAAAATGACTGCCTTGGGCAATCTAGTGTTAAATAAATAAATAAAAAGTCTCGTATAACACAGTTTCGATATAGCACGACACGAATTTATTGTGTTAACACATTGTGTGCGGGTACATTTCGCAACGGAATTGTACCGGAATGGGCCTTTTGCGCGTAAATTTAATTATTCAGTTAAATCTCAATAGATTAAAAATTATTTAATTTTTTAACCAACTTTTCGTATTTTATATTGAAATATATAAACGAATATATAAAGAGAAATATATAAATAACAACCATAAGATTTTTGTAAACAAAAAATATATTTTTAGTGGATAAATTTATAACAGCATCGTAAATATTGAAAATCAAATAGAAATAGTAGTATATAGTTTTAATTTTTTCGAATTATGCTATATATAAACATTTTTACCTTATAAAAAATAAAAATAACAATCATAAAACTAATAATGTAAAAATAGTTTTTATTTGTCTTAATTTTTTTACAATCAATGTAGTAGAAAAGAACGTTCGGCTTCGTTTTCCTGAATATACCGTTATTTTTGTATCCATAAACAATGTTGTTACACTAACCTTTACTAGTACGTGACTTTCACTCAAGTATTAATCGTCAGAAAACGTACTAGTACGTGTCCCCCATACAATGTGTTAAGCGAAAGACGTCTGTATTCTTCAAGCAAACTCTTTTTATTACAATGTTGCCACAGGAGAGTAACAATTTCCAAGACAGTTTTTAAGTCTCACTGTGGAAATGATAACTTTGTATATCTGCAACAAAGTGATACTAAGTGTTCACTAAACAAATTTGAATAAATAAAATAATACACATGTTTTTTAAACATTTTAAACACGATTTAGGTTTTATTATTCAGAACTAATTATGCAGACCAAAGAATATGGGTTACTTGTTAAAATAGTCTCAGTTCTTAGTTGATTAATATTGTCGCGTAGATGAGATGAATTGAACTTGGTGTATTGAATGACAAAAGCTCAAGACCAGTTCAAGATTTTATTACCAAGCAATTGAAGGGAATCCTGCTTATATACACTTTTAGAACATTCCAGACTTGGAAGGGCAGAAAATTAGGAACTAAATTTACATAAATTTGCATAATGAAATTAAATTAACATAAATTAAATCCGAGTTAAAATCAATTTTTAAAGGCAGCTTGCCTCGCTTGTTTTCGAACCCGAAACCTCCCGTTACGAGTCCGCCGCTTTACCGACTGCGCCACGGCGTCCTTGCCGAAAAACAATTTTCGCTACAATATCTACAATACTGTTGACTGCTTGCGAGTTCATGGGTTGATTAAACATTGGGAGACGGAAAAGTTACTGTAATTTTTAAATCAGCAGTAATATATATTAATACTACAAATCAGGAAATACTGTTCGTTCAGAACACAGTTTATAAGAAGTGAGTATATTGAATTGGAACAGAATTAGTTTTATCCCACCTCTGAATTCAAAGCTTCATAACACAGATCTATTCTTAACAATTCTCTGGATACAGCTGAACTAACTAATGGGGCTAGATTTCCCTTTTTATAGTATAGAACCTTGAACCATGAACATCATATTGGTTTGGTTTGGAGAGCTACGGTCTACTTTTTTGCTACGCAACGTCTAATAAGGAGCACTGGTTAGTGAGTTGATTCCCAGCATACATGCCAGTAATGGAATTACGACCTACGAAATGTACCAATGAACAACCCTCTACCCATTTGGTCCAGATAACACCAAACGCACACAAGCATTACTGAAGTCATCGGCAACTTTATTAGTCGGTGACATTTATTATTCTCCAAAAACATCACCATCAAGTCAATAGCTGTAAAAGCGTTTCTTTTCAATACGCTTATCACAGCTCTTGTAATGAGGTTTTTTTACTAGTCTACCTCTTAAACATAGTAATAATAAATACAAATAGGCATAATGGGATTTCCAAATTAGGCAAATGTTTCTACAATCGTATTGATTTATTAATATAATATAGTACACAGAATTTATATAAAATATTTAAGCATATCACAAAACAACTAATCTATAATATATATTTGCTGATAATTTCACTATATCTCCATAAAAAAAATACATATATTACAGTATATTTGGGAAATAACATGATTTCCAGGCTTTAGGCAATAAATTAGAAAAGGCATAACAGGGGAAGACTTGACATATTCAAGTAACAGTTCTCGCATATCGCCACAATTATTTCCAGCAACACCCAGTGATTACAGTACAGGCAATATATCTCCACAGTATTAGAAAATCAGTAGATGACAAAAGAAATTGTTTATAGACGTGCGAGGAGCAGGGGAGATTGAGATCGAATGCAGGGGTCGAGCGAGCTATCCATTATAAAAAATAAATTATAGGTTATTGTTAACATCCGTATTACTCATGCAAGATTTAATGTCCGTAATTTAACCAATTGCTTCCTTTCATGTCATGCAGGAATAAAATTATTAGCTAAAGGAACAACTGGTGTATACGGTTTTGGTTTGGTTTGGAGAGTTATGGTCTACAGTTTTGCACTCGAGGGCTAATGAGAATCTACTGCTTAAAGCCGATTCTGAACGTCTACGAACATCTATGCCATATATTCGAACCCACGAATCTAGTACCGACGATATCGCCCTAACCAATGAAGCTTTCGGCTTGGTGTAAACGGAAATTATTCATTTCAGAATGATGAAAGTATTTATTTTTTAAAAGAATAATAAACCGAAGCATAAAAAAACATAAACTCTTACGTGAGAGTGCGCTAGCACACAGACACACACACACACACACACACACACACACACATACACATATATAATATATATATAATATATATATAAATATATATATATATAACGACGTGATAAACTGTCACTCTGATTTATAACCAACGTGATTAAATGTAGGATGATTACGTTCCTTGTTTTTAAGTATAGAAAATTTCTATACCGAACTAAGATATAAAAAATAAGTTGCAGTTGATTATTGAATATTCTTTTTGTCATTCCACGCACTACACATGACACCATGAATGACATTATGAATCCTGCATATCTATAAATTCATGATTATAAAATGAAAGAGAAATTGAGAACAACTATCATTCATTGAAAAATAATTGAAATTAAATGAAACTACTATTCGAACTAAGTTATAAAATGAAACAGAAATGGAGAAAAACTTTCATCCATTGAAATATCATTGAAATTAAATGAAACTATTATTCGAACTACATTATAAAATGAAAGAGAAATTGAAACAACTATCATTCATTGAAAAATAATGGAAATTAAATGAAACTACTATTCGAACTAAGTTATAAAATGAAACAGAAATGGAGAAAAACTTTCATCCATTGAAATATCATTGAAATTAAATGAAACTATTATTCGAACTACATTATAAAATGAAACAGAAATAGAGATTAACTATTGTCCATTGATCCGCGCATCCAGTACAATGTGGTGGAGATTTTTTCTGAACAGCACGTTCCAAGGCATCCCAGAATTGCTCAATAATATTCATGTGTGGGGATTTCGGTGGACAATGAATGTATTCAAAATCAGAAGAGTGTTCTGGAGACACTCTATAGAAATTCTGGACTTGTGGGAGGTCGCATTGTCCTGCTAGAACTCCCCAAGTCCATGGGAATGCGCAATGAACATGAATGGAAAGATGTATTAGGGGCTCCAGATCATTCCAATTGCGTGGGCCTCATACGACCCCAGAACCACCACCAGTTACCTATTAACATGCTGGGTCCATAGATTCATAAGGTTGTCTCTATACCTGAACTCGTCCTTCTGCTCGAAACAATTTGAAACGATACTCGTCAGACCA
>CM063504.1:119722356-119732356 GCA_032207245.1 Pardosa pseudoannulata | reverse complement strand
TTCTGTTTAAGATCATTGTCTACTCAATTTTTTAAATATCATTAACATAAATTTTAATCACAATCTTTATTTTTCCCGAAGCGTATATTATATTTTTAATAACTATCTTGCAGAGTATTTTTTATAAACACTTCTAATTCCAGAAATATTTATTACAGATTTATTCAGTAAAAAATCAAAGGGTCAACTAATTTAAATACACGAACTAAAATGTAATTAGATCAGGTTTTAAAAAAATAATTGATTTTCTAAAAGCATGCATGACATATTTCATTATTCTTAATTAATTTAAAGTATTCTGAAACTCCCCATTATCATTTTTATAGAACAATACCCATTATGAAACTAAGCAAAAAAAAAATAATAAAAGTAGAAAAAAGTTATTGAATAAAGAGAATAGTATCTCACCTCAAGATATTAGGCTAAAGAACGAGGATTAAAATATACATATTAATGTCCGTTTTTTATGATACACATTTTTAAAATTTGCGGCTATTTTAAAGCTCCTTATTCTTAAAGAAGAAAATTATAAATGATTTTCTTTAATATTCATGAAATAGAATAACATGATATCTACTTAGTGTGCGCTTGGAAAATAAAAAAATTATATTTAGCAAAATATTGTATTTATTCTTAATTTATTTTCGTAATGACATTAACTAAACAATAGATTTTCTTGCTTAAATTATTGAAGTTTTTAGGCAATATATAAGCATATTAAACTGAAAAGACATTATCAAATTTCAATTGTAGACTTTTTAAACTGGACCAGACTGAATATTTTTTTTAAGGTTTTATTATTCAGAAAACTTATATCACTAACAGAAATAAAAACTACGAGGAAGAAGTTTTAACTCAAGTAACTATTTTTTGTGGGGGTGGGGAATATAAAAAGATTTATCGTAAAAGAACAGCAGTACAAAGTCTGTTGGCACATTTTTAGACGTGTTTGGTTAGCGGTATTAAAAAATCTTTTGTTGAAAAATAAATAACTGCAATTGTACTGTTTTTAAAAGTCAAAATTATGGTCTGCTGCTTGAGAGGTTTGTTTCTATTCAAAATGGCGTTTTTAACGAAACAGTGGTTCGAAGTCTATATTTATGCTCTTTCCAAAGAGAATTATTTATATTCCGTTATCCAAAATGTTGTGAGTCATTGTTTTGCGATATCTAAAACTTTGATAGGTATTATAGTCAAAAAGAAAGGAAAAAGACGTCTAATTGAAGCTTCAAGTATGACAAAATATATATTGGACTTATATATAATCCAATAATGTGTTAGGTTATATATATGCATACAGAGGCTGCTCACACATTTTTTAGACGATTTCGGTTAACGGTATTAGAAAATCATTTGTTGCAAATAAAAAACTGCAATTGTACTGTTTTTTAAACCAAAATTATAGTCAACGGCTTGAGAGGTTTGTTTTTATTCAAAATAGCATATTTAAAGGAGCAGTGGTTCGAAGGCTATATTTATGCTCTTTCCGAAGAGAAGTACTCATATTCCGTTATCCAAAAACGTCATAGTTTTGTGATATCTAAAGCGTTTATAGGTAATATCGTCAAAAAGAAAGGAAAAACGTCAAATTGGAGCCTCAAGTAGAGCAAAAATTCCAATCAAGTATCCAAGGAAAAAACGAACATCTTCGACTATTGCAAAGGTACTTTGTTTAATATTAACAGAAAATCCCCCTAGTCAAAGGAGAGTTGAAAAATCCTTAAAATATTCGGTGTCCACTGTAAACAAAATGATAAACGCTGATTTAAACCTTAAGAAAGCGAAAAAATGCAATGTGCATCGTCTTTCTCTAAAGTATATCGCTGAACGCAGGACACGCTGTAGAATTCTGTATGAGAAACATTTATCCAAAGAAAAATGGGAAAAAATTGAAACAGATGAATCCTGGGTGTTTTTGAATGTTTGCAACCAAAAAAAAAGACATTTATTATCATAAAAGTAGAGAAAAAGTTTAGTACATGGTTTAAAGAATCGAAAGAAAGTTTTTCTAAGGGATTCAGGATTGTTCTATATGTTTCATATAATGGCAAATTAAAAATAAAGATAGCTGAAAAAAGTCAAATTGGAGCTTCCAGTAGGACAAAAATTCCAAACAAGTATCCACGGAAAAAACGAACATATTCGACTATTGCAAATGTACGTTGTTTAATGTTAAAAGAAAATTCCCCAGTCAAAGGACAGTTGCAAAATCATTAAAATGTTCAGTGCCCACTGTAAACAAAATGATAAACTTTGATGTAAATTTTAAGACAGCGAAAAAACGCAATGTGCATCGTCTTTCTCTAAAGCATAACGCTGAACGCAAATCAAGCTGCAGAATTTTGTATGAGAAATCTGTATGAGCAGTGGTTCGAAGGCTATATTTATGCTCTTTCCGAAGAGAATTATTTATATTCTGTTGTCCAAAAATGTTGAGAGAATCATGGTTTTGCTATATCTAAAACGTTGATAGGTAATATCGTAAAAAAAAAGGAAAAAGACGTCAAATTGGAGCTTCAAGTATGACAAAAAATTACAAACAAGTATCCACGGAATAAACGAACATCTTCGACTATTGCAAATGTACGTTGTTTAATGTTAAAAGAAAATCCCCTAGTCAAAGGACAGTTTCAAAATCATGCAGTTTCAAAAAACGCAATGTGCATCATCTTTCTCTAAAGCATAACGCTGAACGCAAATCAAGCTGCAGAATTTTGTATCAGAATTCTGTATGAGCAGTGGTTCGAAGGCTATATTTATGCTCTTTCCGAAGAGAATTATTTATATTCCGTTATCCAAAATGGTTTTGCGATATCTAAAACGTTGATAGGTATTATCGTCAAAAAGAAAGGAAAAAGACGGAAGCTTCAAGTATGACAAAAATTACAAACAAGCATCCACGAACGGAATAAACGAACATCTTCGACTATTGCAAATGTACGTTGTTTAATGTTAAAAGAAAATCCGCTAGTCAAAGGACAGTTTCAAAATCATGCAGTTTCAAAAAACGCAATGTGCATCATCTTTCTCTAAAGCATAACGCTGAACGCAAATCAAGCTGCAGAATTTTGTATCAGAATTCTGTATGAGCAGTGGTTCGAAGGCTATATTTATGCTCTTTCCGAAGAGAATTATTTATATTCCGTTATCCAAAATGGTTTTGCGATATCTAAAACGTTGATAGGTATTATCGTCAAAAAGAAAGGAAAAAGACGGAAGCTTCAAGTATGACAAAAATTACAAACAAGCATCCACGAACGGAATAAACGAACATCTTCGACTATTGCAAATGTACGTTGTTTAATGTTAAAAGAAAATCCGCTAGTCAAAGGACAGTTTCAAAATCATGCAGTTTCAAAAAACGCAATGTGCATCATCTTTCTCTAAAGCATAACGCTGAACGCAAATCAAGCTGCAGAATTTTGTATCAGAATTCTGTATGAGCAGTGGTTCGAAGGCTATATTTATGCTCTTTCCGAAGAGAATTATTTATATTCTGTTGTCCAAAAATGTTGAGATAATCATGGTTTTGCTATATCTAAAACGTTGATAGGTAATATCGTCAAAAAGAAAGGAAAAAGACGTCAAATTGGAGCTTCAAGTATGACAAAAAATTACAAACAAGTATTCACGGAATAAACGAACATCTTCGACTATTGCAAATG
Organism: Pardosa pseudoannulata; assembly: GCA_032207245.1. Lineage (NCBI taxonomy): Eukaryota > Metazoa > Arthropoda > Arachnida > Araneae > Lycosidae > Pardosa > Pardosa pseudoannulata. Next base: position 119,728,691 of record CM063504.1, on the reverse strand, counting down.
TACGTTGTTTAATGTTAAAAGAAAATCCCCCAGTCAAAGGACAGTTTCAAAGTTATTAAAATGTTCGGTGTCCACTGTAAACAAAATGATAAACGTTGATTTAAATTTTAAGACAGCGAAAAAATGCAGTGTGCATCATCTTTCTCTAAAGCATACCGCTGAACGCAAATCAAGCTGCAGAATTCTGTATGAGTATTCTGTATGAGCAGTGGTTCGAAGGCTATATTTATGCTCTTTCCGAAGAGAATTATTTATATTCCATTATCCAAAAATGTTGTGAGAGTCATGGTTTTCCGATATCTAAAACGTTGATAGGTAATATCGTCAAAAAAAAAAAGGAAAAAGACGTCAAATTGGAGCTTCAAGTATGACAAAAAATTACAAACAAGTATCCACGGAATAAACGAACATCTTCGACTATTGCAAATGTACGTTGTTTAATGTTAAAAGAAAATCACCCAGTCAAAGGACAGTTGCAAAATCATTAAAATGTTCGGTGTCCACTATAAACAAAATGATAAACCTTGATTTAAATTTTAAGACAGCGAAAAAACGCAATGTGCATCATCTTACTCTAAAGCATAACGCTGAACACAAGACAAGCTGTAAAATTCTGTATGAGAAACATTTATCCAAAAAAAATGAAAAACACTTAACACAACAGATGAATCATGGGTGTATTTAAATGACTGCAGCAATATAAGAGCTATTCATTATCATAAATGTGGGGAAAATTAAGTACATATTTTAAAGATTCGAAAGAAAGTTTTTCTAAGGGATTCATGATTAATGCTGGTTTTTCATATAATGGTGAAAAGATAGTTGAAAAAATGTTAAGATTAACTCCAAATATTATCAGGAACTTATTTTATTGCCAATTTTTCTGAATGAAATACCATCGCTTTACCCGCAGTGCTATTAATCTGAAGAGCTCCATCAAGACAAAGCTAGCGGTCACACATGAAAATCCACTGCAAATTTCCTAAAAGAAATAGAACAAAAAAACTGGTATCAATGCCATACCCTTCACTGATATCCTTACTAAATCTCCCGATGTATGCGTATGGATTTTTGTTCTTTCGGACTTTTAAAATCTGCATTATCTAAAAGTCGTCCCACAACTCTTACAAGAATCTGGAAAGCTGTTCAGGAGGAATGGGATAGAATATCTCTTCTGACACTTCAAAAGGCATTATTCTCCTTTTAATTACGGTGTCGTAAGATAGTTCAGATTAAGGGCATTTAAATAAAACATTTGAAACACAAGAATTTTATGTAATTCAGTTTTGTGACTACAGTATACATAGTCTAAAAAATGTGTGAACAGCCTCTGTATTTCAGTTATTCAACAACTTAAGAACTGCAGGAATTTCAAAATTAGCTTTATCATGGGATAAGCTTTTGTAGTCCAGTATCATAGAAAATTGTCGTCTGAATTTGGAGCAAGATAGGGTTAGTTCTTTGCAGATTTTCGATTGAGGCTAAATGGCGACCAGATAGGAATTTCTTCAGGTATAATAGAGGAAGAAGAGTTTCGTTTTCACTCAGGAAGAAGAGTTGGTACAGATTCGATATCTACGCTCTGACTTTCTCGCCAAATTTGGAGCTCTTTTCCTGCTTTTCTTACGGGCGATGACTCTTTTGTTGCAATAAGTTAACTAATATTTGTTGTTTGGGAATTTTATTACTTGTATTGCTGTAACGGCATTTGTTATAATGTAAGATAAATGTTAGCCGGTTCCAGCTTTCAGATTCGGCTAGTACGAGATGTGTTTGCGGTGGCTCGGGTTTGCCCGACCACTACCTATTTGACTGCTCCCTCACTAGGGATTGGCATTTCAAGAGCCCTAAACCAGACCTAAAGGGTGTCTGGGCTGATCAGCTAATTTGTAACAAAACTCTTTCATCCAAACTAAGCAAGCTGTTGGGTTGGCTAATAAAAAATTCAGAGAATCTGCAAGCCCCGTAACAAGGCTGATTCTGAATATATAACTTTTACTGTACCACGCTTTTGTATTTATTTTTATGCAATTATCTTATAATTATTATCATTATTTTATTTTATTTTAATTTATTTTTTTTTACTTTATGATTATTACTTTTTTTGTATTTCCAGTGTTATTTTGTCTGTTTTGTATTTTTATGTGTTAGTTTGAGATATTTTTACTGTATTTATTATAATGCATTGTATATTAAGAGCTGCAGTGGATTGTTCACCCGGGGACACCCAAAACATGGGTTAATCCATCCACCGACCACCCTCCCCACCTTTTTCCCTTTCAAAACAGTCACCCTTTTCGTAAATTCCAGACGGAACTTACCGTACCATACTAAAGTTGCCAGTTTAAAAGTTGTCAGGCTACTTTTAAGTTATTTTCCCTGGAAGGTAAAGGAGTTCCGTTACGAAAAATTAGTTTCTTTCATTTATTATCGCTTTGCAATATTTTTCTCCCTCAAAAGTGTGTTATACGAGTGCGAACGAGAAGGGGTCAACAGGTCCGTTTTCGAACAGGAATTCGCTGTCGAACCCCCGTCGACGCGTCCGTTCTATGGGTTAAACCTTTGTTTTAAGGTAGAGGGTCCTCGTTGGTGCAGCCAATGTAACATTAATGCAATATCAACTGCAATATTATATGAAATAACTATTAAATATTATTTAGCAAAAAAGATCTAAATTATTTTTAATTATACTAACTTAAACAAAACGTATGACTTTTTAACACTTTCAAGTATAAATAATACTAATAAATACTTTAGAAAATGTTGATTAAAGCTTACAAACAATAAAATTGAGATTTATCATGTGTAACAAGAACGTCATTTCAATTACTACTTACATTATTTAAATAACTCCATTTATTACCTGAATTTTAAGCATTCCTCTAGGGATTCAAGAAGTTTTGACAAATGTTCCTCATTTTAACTCAATTAAGGAAATGGATGGAGCATGGAGACTTGTATGACGTAAAGAAATGACGAAACGCTAGCTCCCATTGACGGATGGTTCTTCGCATGAATAACATCCCAGTTTTAACTGCAAGTGAAATCCGGAACCGGTATATTAACACAGTAATTAATATTAATTTCCTAACTAAATGAGACAAAATACATTATTTAAACTTTCTCACCTAGGGATAACTAAGAAGAAAAAGTATAATTAATGGAAATTAAATAGCTTTTCTAAAAATACAAAACTGATATTTATACAATAATTTATACTAGCATTTAGGCCGTCATATGAGGGGATCAGTAAAATTTTTAATTTTCCAGAATTGTAAAGTACCCTATAAGACAAATAAAAATACTTTTTTTTGCTGATAATTATCTGGTACACGCTCAATATTTTTTTATCTTCATACTCCTATAAAGTCTCCCGATACTGTAAAGGCATTGTAGAATAAAGTTAAATTCATTTAGGGCCGGTATCATCAAAGTCAATTAACGATAACCGCGATTAATCTCTCTTTAAACTGAGAGTTGGTCCCACCATTGGTTGGTGCCGTGGGTTAATCGTGGTTAACCGTTAAACGTCTTTGGTGAGACTGGCCCTCGGAAAGATAATTCAAAGTTTTCTTAGCTACGTCAAAATTATCGTTAAGTTCTTCCCAATTTTTTGCCACAGTAATTAATGGAAGTAAAGGAATGAAATTATCATTTCTACTACATCCACCCTGGAGATAGATATAATTTGTTGTTAATACCTGGGATAAAATTTTCATTGCAACAAAAATAATCAATGATTAAATTTAAAATTATCACATGTGTACCGAATCTTTTATTTTGGCCAAATATAAAATAAAATTATTCACGTAATATCTAAGTTCAGTGATAAAACGTATAAGAAATAGTACAGACGATATTTAAATAATTTAAAATACGAAAGGATTAAATGAGATGGTTAAAGGAATGATGTTATAATGCTAGGAAAAATTGTTTTTTTAATCTACTTATGTGATAAATTGGTAAATTTAATTTCCTGCTCTTATCCTCGGATAATAGGGCTTGAAGTAATGGCATTCAATGCTAGTAATGAAGGGAAGACGTAGATTTCAAATGTTGCTAACCCTAACACATCAATATGGATGACGCTATCCCTTCCAGGTACAACCGTTTCATAAATTCGAGGACAGACGGACAGATAACTTAGGCTGTTATTATATAGGAGATTCTGAATAGAAATTAAAAGAGACATTTCATAGAAGTTTATTTAATACTGTATTTTTATTGAAAGTTCATGTATAATTGAATCATAAAATAAATATTTTGTGACTATTTTTTGTAAATGTTAATTGTACTGAGCATTATATTGGTAAAAATATTGCAAAAGAAAAATATCAAAGGGTCTAAAATACTTATAACTATAGTGTGCCGACGAGTTGAGAATCAATGGTTTTCACAGAACAATTTGAGTCATGGTGGTATTAAAAAGAGTCTTACCATTTTTATTCACAAATGTGCTTTTGAAGATATTTGGAGATTTGAACCACCTTGAAATTACTATGTAGAATGATTTATTTTACTTATGTAAAACTGTTATCAAGACCAATATTCAAATGTTATAAATTATTTCGCATGTGTTAGACAGTTCTGACGGTCAGAACAAATTATAAAGAAGACTAACATCGTAAGGGATACAATATCTGCACAGCATGCTGTTTTTTTAAAAAAAATACACGCCTCAAAGAATTAAAGGATAAACGAACCTTGTGGTCTGTTATAAGTATAGATATAAGACACCTTATAATTCATCTCAACTAATTACATTTTGTGTATTAAAAATGCATTATATGCATCTAACAGATACATTTTCCAATTGTACCAAGAATAACCTTAAAAGTATAAGAAGCTTAACAATGGATAAAAATTAATTACATTTTATTTATAAAATGTGTTCCATCTGATGCCAAAAATTATCTGTCTGACAAATTCATGATGTATTATAGATAGTCATTATATTTCTTTTCTATAGATTTTATACTTTAAATGCTTAAATATAAAATATTTAATATTTCATTTCTTTTATATTTGTTGAACACAGTTATAAATGCTATCAATTTGCTAGTCATACATAATGTACTTAACTTTAAAATGAACCCCGTCTGTTAATTACACAAAATAATATGTTCACAAGTTCATATAAAATTTTAAATGATGCTAACATAATCTTTATCCTACTTAACGTCACAATTACATATTAGTTTAGGTCGCTATTAACAAGAATTATCCTCGGGTAGTTCATTGGAAAGTTTTGTGTAATGTGTCATACGAGGTGTGTTAAAAAATATAACATTTGATATGTAATCTTTATTACTAATTTTGCAGCATTTTAAACAATGAAACTTTTTTATAGTTTATTTACCGGTAATAACATCATTCCTAAAATTTCTTCCATATTTGGAAGTCTCCTGAGCTTTATTTTCTCAGATGCCGAACTGGTTTGTAGTCCTGTTTTCTACTGTGGGTTCTGCAAATGACACTTCTTTAAGGTGATTTTTAATTTGTGAAACAGGAAAAAGTCTAGAGATCAGAATTTATGATACACACAATGGGAATCTGTTTCAGTATATCAATAATTTTGTCATGTAACTATGGATGAAAAGCAACACTGAACCAACAGATTCTAATTGCGTAGCACACAAGTCTAATTTTTACATAGAATTAATTATATATAGATATTACGAAGGTGATTATCACCATCCCACTATGAAAATCATCACAGTAAATTCACTAAAAGAAAAATTTATTTCCTGTAAAACATTTTCATAAAAATGTATGTTTCATTTTATAATTTTTTAAAAATTTTAATACATGATAATATGATAATATGATAACATGATTTTTTATTCATATGATCTTTCACATTTATCTTTTGTACTAGACGTATATATGGAAATTAAGCAAAATAAAAATGTTAGAAATTAGTTAACATTCCCCAAAACATTAATAATCCTTCAGGATAAGTCAATGAAAATATTCAATAATATTCAATGATATTGTAAAACTAAGTAAAAAGATGGGTTTTTTAAAATTATTTCAAACTAAGTTCTGTTCAAACTTTATTATATGTACGTTCCTGAGAATACTGAGAACTGCTTTATATGTCTTTCTATATATTGGTATAAAGTAGTTCTCAAAGTGATAAGTATTTATCTGGTTACTCATTCAAATGTTCATTAAACACTATTTGAAATAACTGGAACACTTATAGCTGTCTATAAACTTTGAATCTCTCAGATATCCTCCAAAATCCCTTTTCCCTATCATAGTATTTATATAATTAATGAATAAACAGATATGAAGATAAATTGATTTCTAATACACAGTTTAAATCTATC
>CM063504.1:119694856-119714856 GCA_032207245.1 Pardosa pseudoannulata | reverse complement strand
AATCCATATTTTTACTTTAGTTTTCCATAGTTAAAATAATGTGAAAATATTCTATAGTAAGTAACTTTACTACTATAGTTTATAATATAGTGTATACATAGTTTATAGTTACTAATACTTTAACTTACTAAGTAACTTTAATTTTATACCATTTCAAACATTTCATTAAAATCTCAATTTATATCTGAGTTTGATTTTATATCGATCATCATTATTATTTGTGGCAATTTAAGCGACATTCGATGTTTAATTACAACTACAATATCTCTCATTTTAGATTCACAGGTACTTAAGTATTATTAATAGTGTCCCTGTGTTGCAAATGTTTCTGCAGTATCTTTGTAGTTGTAAAATTAGTTCATTATTTAATAATTCTTCTTTATTTATGATTTATAAGGGCTGCTATTCTAACAATCTCTAAAAAATCGCATCTAAATTATCGTTAGAGTAAATAGAGTTCTTTATAGTTGGATTGGTTTATTGGTAGCGCTAAGGTTTTCTTTAACAGTTTTCCGAGAATTAAACAAATATATTTACCAATGATTTCCAAACAATTACAAAAACATGTAACCATATCATCAATCTGATTCAGAAATAGCTCTAGTTACATTTTCCGGGGCGTTTATAATCTTTAACTATTACCTTATAGTAATATAAGGTATAGGTTTTTGTATAGCTTCTGCATTTTATTTTGTTTAGATTAAAAATTGGAAAGCTAATTAGCATCGATTTAATGCAACCAAAAACTGGAAAACACACACACAAAAAAAATAAAACTTTTTAACATTTTCTAAATTTTAATATATGGTGTCTATATAGAATATATACACGTAATAAATTAAATTATCTGATGAGTAAAAAATATTGTCTGATAAATAATTTAAATATTTTATTTTTACAAAGCCAAATTCACACATTTCGGGATTACAAAGTACTATTTTCTGAGCAGAATATCATAAAATGGGAATCAGAAATTAGAAAACATCTCCAACTATTATACCAGGATTTTCATTTAATGTAAGAAATTTTTATCTTCTTAATCCTTCATTTGCTAGAAATAAATGAGAATAGAAAATGCTATTTAATTATCTCTAAAGATATGAAGTTTCAGAGCAGTCATTTAAGTATTTTAATATAAATAGTTCAAACATCATTAAAACAGAAACAACAGAATCCGAGATCCTAGTAAAATTTGGGGGTATTTTCAAGCATATTGTTTATAAATCTCAGGGCCGTAACTAGCGCGTGGCAAAGGTGGTATTTCCTATGGGCGCATGAGTCATAGGGACGCCGTACCGTGAGGAAAATGGGGTCCGAAAGAAGACGATTCGCCTCAAGTAAAAATTAGAAAAAGTTGAAAAAAAATTTTTTTTTTATATTATGGAATCAGATTTTATTTTTTAAATCGAATGTGTTAAAAAATTGCTATTTTATGAATTTTCTTATATTTTAAAGAGAGACTAGAGACTAAACTTGTTATATATTCTTACCAAATGTTTACCAAACACTCTTAATATGCCTTTATATAAATCGGGGTATTCGTTTTAAATTTTGAAATTATTAAAGTTGTTAAAACTAAATTTAAATTTCGAACATTATCATTTTTTTTGAAAATTCCACATGTTTATTAAAAAATATTCCCCTCAAATAAACTATTCAATTTATCAGCAAGATAATACCCCTAGAATGTTCAAAAATATTTTTAAGTATTAATAAAATAAATATAGAAGAAAAAATTAAAAATTAATATGCTAGAAACTTTTTTAGAATCAACACAATATTTTGAGTTCAGTCTAAATGCATGATATAGAAAAAAACATTTACATATTTTCTCACTATATATGGTGGTAGGTGCGCAGATCATTTTTCTACCACGGGTGCTAAAAGACCTAGTCACGGCCTTGATAAATCTAGACAAAATTTTACATGTATTATTATTAACCCATATTTTACCACATTAATAATCATTTTTTTCAAAAACAGATAATGAAATAGTTATACACAGAATAATGAAACTGTAAACAAACATACAAACCTCAAATATTTATTGTAACATGTTTAATTTTCTGTTCGCAAACTGTTTCATATATAGAATGAAGGTAAAATATACCGTTATAAATTCCATATATCTTTTTTTAGTGAAATAATAAAAACAATAGACACGAAATCCTGGATTACAATTTCGGCACATATTTATTGTTTTTCTAATGTATTTGATGATTTGAAGAAACATCTCGTTCTATTCTCTTCAGCTGTTTCCTTTTCGAATAAATGCTTGTGACTTAACCCATATTGGACCGCTGTCCTATAAATAGGACAGCAAATAAAATTCCCTTTAATAATAAAGTTATAAATATTTTCTGAGTGGATTTTATTTTAACACCTTTAAAATAGACACACTTTAGCATAGTAACAAAAAAAACTGAGAAATCAAATTATATTGTATTGTAAAATTTGTTTTCAGCAAACCCTTAAAATTTGTCATTTTTTAATCATTAATTTTATATTTATTATTTTTTCCAAACATTGTGGAGGTTACTTTTAGTTTAAAAACAGAGCTAATAATGTAGCTGAAAGTTTTTGTTGAAAAATATATTTTACACTTGTATTTTGTAAGTATAAGAAAGGTCCTAAAATTAGGACGATGGTCCAATCTCGACTATTTTTCGACGAATTCAATATTGCATTCATAGCACACACTCTTTTCTTATCTTTCAAAGAAAACCAGTTCAAAGACCTGTTCACACACCTGGACAACAAGGGGTAAATAGATGCCTATTCTATTCAAGAAAACTGAAGATTGCAAAATATTCTATTGTCCTTTACCAAAGATGCCAGTTTAAGAACTGCTAGACTTAAAATGTAATGTTGGACTTTGTTTTGACTGTTTCTCCAAATTTCACCTATGATTCAGCCTAATGTAATTAATGTAAGTGATATTTGTCAAATTTTAGTAGTGTATTGGTCCGTTGTCCTATTTATACGACAGCTAATTACTTAAAAAATTAAAAATATTTTTTCAAAATTTTGGTTTTATATGCTTAGTTACACCATATTAATGATATGAATGAAGTTTTAATAACTTACATAAATATTTAGTTGGTGTGGTACAATATGGGTTAAAAAAAACAATGCTACATCGCAAAAAAACTTTCTATAGAGATTTTGTGCTTTGGTTGGACATTCTATAACAATTACATTTTTTTTCTTTGGTTTGGTTTGGAGCGTTACGGTGTACTGTTTTGCACACGAGGGCTAATGAGACCTGGACCTACTGCTTAAATCCGATTTCGAACGGCTAAGAACAGCCATGCAATAGTGGGATTCGAACCCATGAACTCCTGAACCGACTAGCAGCGCTCTAACTAATTGGCCAGTGTTCGGCAGTATAATAATTTGAAAACTTACAACAACTGTTTGGTGTAATGATTTCATTATTAAATTTATTAAGACTGCTAGAGATGTGATGTAAAATTGGTCATAGCTTTTTATGCTTCTTTTTATGGTGTACCCTGTAAAGGATATCTAGCAAAAGAGAAAAATACCTAGAGCTTTTGTCCGAATTTTACTGGTTTCTCTTTCATATGCATTTTCATCCATTCATACTGGACCATTTTTTCATCAATACTTAAATATTTCGAAAACAAGCCGTAAAAATTGTCGTAAAGTTTCATTCAATAAGTTATGAATGAACTTTATAATAGAGGTCTGAATCAGTAGCAGTATTACCACTGAAATGTAGATATCGCTATATATCAAAATATATTTTTCCTACATCAAGTGCACTTTCCTAATACTTTATTTTCCCCATGTAAATATCCATTACAAATAATTATATTTACAATTTGTTTTAATTCATTGACATTTAGATAAAAATATAGGTTATTTTTAGTTCTCCAGCTTTCAAAATCATATATTCCGTCATGATCTCAAATGTTTATTTTCCTGTTTGATTTTCCTGAAGATTTATTTAAAACAAATGTTTTAAATAAATTTTCATAATGTTCATAATAAAATAAATTTAGGATGTGAGAAAACTTCGGTGCATAATTATTGCATTTCGGATTTAAAACATTTGTTTCTGCATACGAATTTTTATTTTTAAAATGTGGTTGATTAGTTGGGGTTTAATGGGACAAGATCCAAGCAGGAATATGCTGCGCCAAACAAAATAGCGATATTTAAAAATTAAAAATTATATAAAAGTAGATTAAACTAACAATCAAATAGTTAAGAGGAAAATACGAGTAAAAAGTTACACAAGTAAAATATATTTTTTAATTAAACAAAGTTAAAAACGTCAATTTAAATGAGAAATACAAATCGTTTTGGGTGGGGGTGTAACAATAAGTTACATTCGGTGCTTCAACTCTTGTTTTACCTCTTCCCGTGATCCATCGCCAAACTCAAACAGACCAGGACCGAGACTAGAAGAACTTCGGACTTCTTCCAACCAATAGAACGGTCCATTGGTGCGGGGAATTCTGACCCCCACCCCCCGCCGTTCTGTAGTGGACTCCTGTTTTTTCTCCTCGAGACAGTCGGAATTTTTTACAGAAGCGGGTGAATGCTGCTTGCATCCGTTTTTGCGGGATAGACATATTTTTGGAGCGACACTAGAAAAAGGCCAAAGAGAAGCCATGATTTGCGAAACCGGCACCGAATCCAGAGGAGACATCCCTATTTACAAATGATAAGTTGATTCCAGTTGTATTCCTAACGCATTTAATTGTATAAAATTATTTATTCAAGACATATTTGTCCATGTGTTTTTTAATGAGTTTTAATTTCTTCTTTCTCAAACACTAGACCAACGTAACATTATTTTCACAGGGGGTTTTACCCAAAAAATTGCTCAAACTCGGATGAAAAGTTTAAAAATATATAAATTGTAAAAACGTGTAAAAGCCTCACATGAAGTTAAAATATGATCCATAGTTAGATGAGTATAACAGAAAGAAAATTGTGGAGTAGGCTCATCCAATAGTAAATGGTTATGTGTGAATCTATCAAAATGTTAGTTGATCCTGATGTTTCTCCCTAATAGTATTACCACTTGGAATGCTAGTGCTCACTTGGAATTGAAAATGCCGTCTTTTTATCTCCATATGTAAACCTCATCATGTGACTAAATCCTCATGACCAATGAAACACCTTAATTCTGTTAATGAAACCCACCCCTTTCCTTTTCATTTGCTTTACGAAAACTGAATATCTACAAGGGACACACAAATAATCTCATCTTCTCTCCCAAACCTAGATTATTTTGTAAGGGAGCATATAATAGGGAATTTTACTATTTATTACGTACCAAATACTTATACCAGGCCTGCTGAGATAACACAAGGGATAAGATACCAGATACAAATGAGCGAAGACTGAACCTTTTGCAGAATCTTTATTTTACAATTCTATTTTTGATGAAGAACAATATGGTGACACAAACAAAGCAAATTAAATGTAAATATGGAGTATCCATATACTGCTGGAATCGTTGGAGCAACTCCCTGCCTCTTATGACTCTATCCTTTTGCAGATAAAAAAATGGTGGAGCACTCCCTGTCTCTAATGAAGTTATCCGTTCTCTCCGTCTTGGCCTGCTTTCTCTCTGAAGGGGCCTTCAAAATCTACCGAGCAAAATCCAATGACTACTGTTGCCAGGGCCAAAGATGACTAACCCGCGTTAGCAACCCCTCTTGTCCAATGGAGTCGAAGGGTGAGAACTGACAACGCTTTCGTCCTTCGGTCAGTCTCCCACGCTGTCGTTGTACAGTAGTGCAACTCATTTTGTCATATGAATAGGGCATGTGATAATACCTTTATAAATCCTATGTAAATAAACTTTTAATTCGGTAAATTTTTATCAGTAGTTAAACTTAAGTTCTGCGTTGATTAAATTAAAAAAGTATTTATTATATGTTTTGTTCGAATATTTAAATAACCAAAGCAAATAGTGTCAGCTATAATAAAAAATATATACAAATTCAAAAATCTATTTAAAAGATAAACTTTATGAAAATTTAATTTAAAATACTATAAATTCCTTATTAGTCTTTCAATTTATATTAAAAGTGAGGTAAAATGAAAATTAGGTATACTACTTGTAAAAATGCAATCAATATCAGCTGTCCTACGTATAGAGCAATGATTAAATCCTATAATAGTAGATTTGTAGATCTAATACATCAGAAAGTCTTCAAGAGGAGAGAAGCATAAGATTTATTTGTAGATATTACTTCTGAAATTATTAATAAATATGACCAAAAAGATTCCAACTATTATTTTTAATTTTAGTATTATTTTTAATTTAAGTCTTCAAAATATAAAACATTGAATTTGGGCTCGGAAGGAAATTGTAGCTATCTTGATATCATCTCAATTCCCGAACTATTTTCCTATCAGGAATGTTTAAAATCAATCTAGTATGTGGCTATAAATTCTCATTTTTTTTCCTGGTGACAACCAAACGACAGTCCTTTGTTACAAGAAAATGAGACATGCCAGATTATCGCTATCGAACACTTGATAAAAATTGACGCAAAGAAAGTTTTGTGTACGTAATAAATAATTTATGAGTAAATCAATAAAGAGCCGGACAATGTGTGCTGTTCATTTTATAGCATATAGATGGTTCTTTATTGATCCTTTCTTGTATTAATCACACTAATAATATTTTATCTACAAAAATTAATATTTTCTTCCTTTTCATTTTTATGATAGACGGTAAATTTAATTAATTAGTATTGACTACAAAGTATGATTTCTATTCTATCCATGAATTATATGATAACTAGAAGACCCGTCGACAAAAAAAAATTCTGCCATATTAAATAGGTATAGTAATTCAAATAGTTGATTAGAATATTTTTATTTTGCACCTTAGGGACCATGTTTGAAGTGTACGACCATGCTGTTTCCTCTTAAAGGTATTCAAGTACTTTCAGTACAGGTAATGGTAAATTAAAATTATCTTATTTTTTTTACTTTTGAGAAACGCGTAAGGCAATTTAAAAGAAGTCTCATCTAGTTCTGAAAAGAATAATTTCTCTATTGTTATGACGAATTGTTTTGGGGAAATAGTAAATTGCATATATATTTGTGAATACATAAGAACATGCATTCTGTTATTTGACGAATTGTGCTTACTTTCTGCAAAATTTCATTTTCGATTGCTTGTAAAAGTTACGAGATAATTTTCTGATAATTTCAATTGCATGCATAATGTTTGTGGTATTATTGTTAGTTTTTCTATGCTAATTCAGCAAAAAATTCAACAATTACAGTTCTTATTTTACGAGTTGTTTTTACTTTTAGCAAAAAAATTCATTTTCAAATGCTTGCAACAGTTACGAGACAATTTTCTGATAATTTCGATTACATGCATAATGTGTGGTTCATGGTATTATTGTTAGTTTTTCCATGTTAACATCCTACAAAATTACAGTTCTGTTATTTTTTGAGTTGCGTTTACATTGAGCAAAAATTTCATCACAATTACTTACAGAAGTTAGGAGGCAATTTTCTGATAATTTTTATTGTTTGCATAATCTGTGGTTCGTGGTATTATTGTTAGTTATTCCATGTTAATATCCGACAAAATTTCAATTCTGTGCTTTTCAAGCTGTTTTTACCTTCTGCAAGAATTTCATTTTTGATTGCTTTCAAAAGTTACAATTTTCTGATAATTTCGATTACATGCATAATGTGTGGTTCATGGTATTATTGTTAGTTTTTCCATGTTAATATCCTACAAAATTACAGTTCTGTATTTATTGAGTTATTTTTACTTTCTGCAAGAATTTCATTTTCCATTGCTTGCAAAAGTTACGAGACAATTTTCTGATAATTTCGATTGCACGCATAATGTGTGGTTTGTGGTATTATTGTTAGTTTTACCATGTTAATATCATACAAGATTACAGTTCTGTTATTTTTCGAGTTGCATTTACATTCAGCAAAAATTTCCTTACAATTGCTTGCAGAAACTGCGGTTATTGGTATTATTGTTAGTTTTTCCATGTTAATATACGACAAAATTTCAGTTCTGTATTTTTCGAGTTGTTTTTACTTTCAGCAAGAATTTCATTTTTTCTTGCTTGTAAAAGTTACGAGACAATTTTCTGATAATTTCGATTGAATGCATAATGTGTGGTTCGTGGTACTATTGTTAGTTTTTCCATGTTAATATCCTACAAAATTACAGTTCTGTTATTTTTCGAGTTGCGTTTACATTCAGCAAAAAATGTATTACAATTGCATGCATAATCTGTGGCTCGTGGTATTATTGTTAGTTATTCCATGTTAATATCCGACAAAATTCCAGCTCTGTATTTTTTGAGTTGTTTATAATTTCAGCAAGAATTTTATTTTCCACTGTGGCAAAAGTTACGAGACAATTTTCTGATAATTTCGATTGCATGCATAATGTGTGGTTCGTGGTACTATTGTTAGTTTTTCCATGTTAATATCCTACAAAATTACAGTTCTGTTATTTTTCGAGTTGCGTTTACATTCAGCAAAAATTTCCTTACAGTTGCTTACAAAAGTTACGAGAGAATTTTATGACAATTTTGATTGCATGCATAATCTGTGGTTCATGCTAATACTGTTAGTTATTCCATGTTAATATCCGACAAAATTTCAGTTCTGTATTTTTCGAGTTGTTTTTACTTTCAGCAAGAATTTCATTTTCCATTGCTTGCAAAAGTTACGAAATTCGATTACGATAATTTCGATTGCACGCATAATGTGTGGTTTGTGGTATTACTGTTAATTATTCCATGTGAATATCCTTCAAAACCCAGTTCTAGTATAGGCTTTCAAATGCGCTATTTCTAGATGCCGTTCAGGTAATTTCTCTGTTATTGGAGCATCTGGTTTGGAACAAATAAATGGTGGGGGTTACTCAGTTCTTCAGAGAGTGGGAGATCTGTTTTCACTTCTAAAAAAGTTTTAGAAGTTATTTGTAATTGAGATAGTTTCAAAATTTTTAAGGAATCAAAGATTAAAAGCTTCCTTTTCATTAAAAATAATTTTGTTAATAAAACCTAATAATTTACAATCTTATAATTTCTACTGTTCTAGGTTGTCCAATTTAAAGTGTTGTTTTCTTTATCCAGAGCAATTAACAAAATTATAACTTTGATTTGTGATAAGTACCCTACATTTAAGTGAACTACCATGACATATGCGTCATTCGTGTAAATGATACAAGATTACCGATCTGTTCTAGGTTGTCCAATTTAAAGTGTTGTTTTCTTTATCCAGAGCAATTAACAAAATTATAACTTTGATTTGTGATAAGTACCCTACATTTAAGTGAACTACCATGACATATGCGTCATTCGTGTAAATGATACAAGATTACCGATCTACAGACCAATTTTAAATTTAGAATTTTCCTTTGTCAATAATTTGCACTTTGACAATGGAAAAATATTAAACGTCAATTTTATTATATAATAGACTTTAAAATGCTGAAAGATGAAATGGAAAGGTATAAAAAATAGTCATGCTAAGACCAAATTTCTTCTATGATTTAGGGATAAACGAATTATATCAATAATATATATTTATTGGGAAATATCGATAACTTCATGGAAATTGATATTTTACTATAGACTGTAACTTTTGTATCCTGTAATTACTGTACAGTCCTTAAGTGTTCCATGAAATACAACATTTCTCGAAAACAAGTCATGAAATTGCTGTTTCTTTTTTCAGAAAAAAGCACTTTCTTTTCTGAAACCAGTTTTAATTATGGTCAATAAAATGCGACCAGCCAAGTTCCGGCTGAAAGCGCCTCTGCAAAAACCGGTTCTACCACCCAGCTTCATAAAAGAGAGTCATTCAGAAAGTACTAATTCCGTGAACCATAAAACCACAAAAGGAACATAAAAGGGTTGAAAGACTCTCTCCTCAAACTACCCTAAATTGAGGCATAAAATTATGCTGGCGTCTCAAAACTTTTTTTGCAGAAATAGGAATCCCTATTTCATGAAGAGTAACGTTAACTAGTTCTTAAAACATAGGCGTGGAAATTTATGGGATGACAGAAAAAAAAAATAAGTGTCTAAACATTGTTCAGATAATTTTCTTTTTTCTCTTAAATCTTGCTCGTTGCATTGTTGATGGAAGAAAAATTGGGATGAAAAAGCGTAAATTTTATATTTTTTTTCCTTAATTACTTGAAAATGGTAATAAAGCAAATATTTTATTATCACATAGACAAAAGTATGTATGTAGTAATCATTTTATTGTCTAGAAACTACTCATCCCAATAATCCAATACCCGATGTAGTATACCAATAATCATTATGTTAATGTTTTTATTAACAAAAGTAGTCGATGTGTGGCACATACAAAAAATTGACAGAGTCATGTGATTTACCCTCCGAATGGAACACATCGATTTAAAAAAAAACCTCCAAAAGTACGCTAAAGGTTTAATGTGTCAGTGGCTTAAGCGTTCTATGATATTTTCCATCCCTCTTTGTCGACTAGAATGGAATACGGGAAACCCATCGTTGTTATTGTCCCTTTACTTCATAAAGAGATATATAAATAGATATTATAGATTGTGATTTTTAATACACATAAAGCTCGTCAAGTTTCGAACATCATCCCATAAGAAATAATGGATTCTAAAAGTACAAATAAAAATATCCTTTGAGAGAATTATTTATATTTTTTTTACGAAAGTCATCCGAGATATTTAAGCGGTGCAATTAGAGATACATCTGTTACCGCAAACGAAATACTTCGAAATAGAGATTTACAAATCCATGAAAAGCTATCTGCGTCTTTGTGCCTCAGGGAGTAGGGGTGCATCCCAAAAATATGTCAGTCAAAGAGTGGTGCAGTTATTAAACAATCGACCTCACCCTCCTACTTTAAAACTCCATGGGGCAAAGCACTGGCAAAAATGTACATTACATCTATTTTCAGAGCGTTTTTAGAGATCGAAAATTGTACGTGGCAATCGCTTTGAAGACATCATTGGTTTGGCGGAATTGTACGTGCGAATCGCTTAGAGGGCTAAACTTATGTTTCGTCGATCAACCCCCGCAAGGCTGCATGCTAAATATTTTACTAAAGAATAACGTAAATGTTATAAAACGTTCTCCATATTGTTCTGATATCCCAATATGTAATTTTTTATTCTTCCATCAATCTAAGAAACAAGTAAAGACACTTTTTATTTGAAAACCTAAAAGCTAAGGATGGATGATTAGAATTTATTGGCACTGAAAAATGGAATATATTGTGCCAAACCGAAGAAAGCTACGGAAGTAGTTTGGAATAACTCTCAGAAAACGGACAGTATTAGGAAATAGACAGAATGTTTGGACAAATTCATTGCATCTCGCTGGTTTTACTTTAAAAAATACCACGTGGTATTTTTCAAAGAAACGAATTTGTCCAAACATTCTGTCTATTTCCTAATACTGTCCGTTTTCTGAGAGTTATTCCAAACTACTTCCGTAGCTTTCTTCGGTTTGGCACAATATATTCCATTTGTAATAACGACAATTAACGGTAATTTGTTTTTTGTATAAATACGGTCTTATTACTTATTGAACAGCCCTCTAAAATATAGACACAAAGTCTGAATGGTCATCAGAACAGTGATACAGACATGCATTGTTTACTTGTTAGAGGTTTCGATGTAACAATTTGTTAGGAATCATTTATTGAAATGGAGCATGAAATTGTAATGATCTGACAATGCATTTAAATCAATTTACATTGCATATTGAGGCTTTTGTGGCAATTGTTTTATTTATTCATTAGAATTATCCACCCGCAGTAAGGCTGAATTTATATTACAAGTGTATGTGGAAATTCAGATATTAAACAGTTATGCAATGAAATCAATTTATAATTATGTAAGCAAAGAAGCTTCAATTTTATTATCATTTTTCAAGTACTGTGGACTATATAAAGGGATTTCAACTACATTATATGGGTTTAATTGAAGTGGAAATTATTAGTAGCATTACAGTAATTAGATAATTGAGGAAAAGGATCAGATTTTGCAAAATTGATATATATACCTGAAATGTTTTAAGATTACTTATTACATTACACAGTATAGTAACTACGAATCGGGAACTAAAATGTTTTATAATGGACAACTTATAAATATTAACAGACTGAAAGACCACAGGTACTTAATCATGGAAACTATTAGGTAAAATTTCAAGTTGTTTTACTTCATGTGATGACATATAATACATAAATCTGATAGCATGAAAATTTATAGAGGAAGCATGCGTATAAATATTTCATACCTTTTGAGGTTAAGTTCTTATATAGACGTAAAACGTCACTTTCCTTTATAAAGATTAAATTTCTTTTTAAGTAGGTAAAACTAATTTGTAAAGCACACTAATTACTTTTCTTTCAGATAAATAAATAAAATTCTATTTGAATATATTCTGGTAAAATATAAAGTGTTAATCTTTTCTTTTGATTTTTTTTTACCATTTTGACCATATACCAAAATGCTTACAACCTCTATAATCATAGAGTATATAAAACAAACATTTACACACGATAAATACAAAATTTTATTTGCATTGAAATTCAGATGTTCAATTCATGTACGGAATAGTAAAATCGATTATTTTTGATGACTTTTATTCTTAGAGATTATATTTATTAAAGTATAAAATCAGAAGAGAAATGCTAAATACCATGCTTTTTATAATGAATTTATTAAATTTTCCAGTTATATGCAGGTAAAGTTATAGTCCATAATTATTCACTCTACCACTGCACGTATTCTATTAAGAAAACGGTAGATGGCCAATAAGTCTTGTTTACGACCATGTAGCATGTTAATTGACAATCTGTTGCTTAATAGAATATGTGATGTTAGTACATATTCTATTAAGCAACAAAAAAAGGAAAAGTAACCAGTACAAAGGAAGTATACATCCACATTGGTGAGTCTAAAGAAACACAGAAGTGAATCAACAAATACGGCTATCGTCTTTCTTCGACAAACTATGATGACACTATCCATAATATTCACTACTCTAAGGATAATACTAAATTATCCCAATTGCAAAGTTTTGATAAATCCCTCCTTAAAATTTGAAATTCTTTTGCACATGTTTGAAATTTATTTTAAAAGAATATTTATTCTACCTTAAGTTTCTATTCAAGCCTCAACATTATCCATTCTTAGCATATGGTGTTTGTACTGTGTTTTCTTCAAGATTTTATGTGACTGTAATAAAATAAATAATAGAGTTGGGCCTCCTTAATGTTATGGAAAATGCACAAATGAAAGGTTGCGTCTAATTTTCTTCAATGGATACAAAGTATCATTTAATAGCGTTAAAAATCGGTTTCTTCTCATTTTGCTTTTATAGTTTGAAGCAAAGTTTGAAGTATAGTTTTTCTAAAAGTAGGGACTTTACCTTTTGACTTTAAAGTAATCTTGAAACCTTCGTGTGTGGATATTTAGTAAAGTATTATGTACATTTATATGTTTATACCCGTAAGAAAAAAAAGGTACTACATCATGGCCGAAGGATATTAAGATGTAGATTTGCTTCATTGTTTATAATATTTAAGCGGTGACAAATTAGACAAAAAAAAGAAACAATTTAATCCTTCTATATTTGATTTAAAATAGAAAAACAGAAAAACACAATTGGAGAGATAGTAAATAATCTTAATGCAGATCTTAATGCTGTGTTGATTATGTGAAAGAATAATCTGTATATGTTTATATACTGTGTAACTAATTTTAAACATGCAATTTAAGAAGAGATATCCAGAACTAATTTGGCTGTCGAGCTTAGACTTTATTGATTCCAATCTTAGGCCTTCATTAAACGCACACACAAAACTCAACATCAGTCAGTCGTGGTCAAAGGAAATAAAGAAACCTAGTTTGACATCTCAGGCGTCATAGTCCGCCCTTTGGGCATCACCAGTCGTGCTATCGTATATCACATACTTTCTTCTACTAGAGCAAGGCCCATATCCTATCAAGAATTTCTCAGTACAGTATATTTAGAACTAAAAACTGTCAAATGATCGAAAAGATTCCTCCCTCTGAGTGAGCCATTCGATCTTTCGAGAACTAATGATTTTGTTCCTTAGAAAACAAAGTAGTTAGACCTCTGAATTTAGGCTCTCTTTTCATCAAGATGGAATTTAGGAAAAATAAGATAATGACTTATTAGTAAAAGTCTTAATTTATTACACGCACGCACACGCATTATATATATATATATATATATATATATATATATATATATATATATATATATATATATATATATATATATATATATAAGGTTTAAAAAGGGGGTTAATAATTAAGCGAGTTATAATTAAAAAGCGTTAAAACTCATTAACGACAACGTAATAGGAGAAAGACACACCCTCGAGCTGAACTATATAGAGTGCAGAAGCCAACGCGGAAGTACACATAGAAATTTTGCTATGGTAGCAACGCAAAAAGAGTCAGTACTAAGGATATAGTCAGAATATCTAAGTGGCATAGCTATGGACAGAAGGATAATAATAAAGAAGTTTTTATATATGCTATGAATTGTGCAGTCCATACAATATATATATATATGTATATATATATATATATATATATATATATATATATATATATATATATATATATATATATATATATATATATATATATATATGTATATATATATATATATAATTTGATAGGTAATTTGTCCTATCAAAAAGGGAAGAATATTCATCTTGAATGAAGACGTGAGTTAGGAACGTTGTAAAGAAGAAAACAAAGAAATTTTTAAGATGTAAAGAAATAGAGTTTATTAAGGCCCTTTCTGTCACGTACTCCTGCCCGAAAAGCACATACATCTCAATTTATAGTTATATGAGACAACTAATCAGAATTCTTAATAGCCAATCACGAGGTGATACCGGTTGTTACGAGTTGTATAAGCATTCATGTAAGAGAAGATTTAGTGTTTTCAAGATCTCCGAAATGATACAAAAAGCAAAGTTATTCTTTCAAATTGCATGAAAAATATGGTATCGTCCGAAAATTACTTTAAGATTGGCATAATTAAGTTAGGTACTTTGTATATATTAAAAATAATCATTACACACACACACACACCTATATATACATATATATATATATATATATATATATATATATATAAATACATACATATATATATATATACATACATACATATACTGCTTATATTAGGCATAATAAAATTATGAATATAAAGATTTAGTTGTAAGTCGTTGTTCTAGTTTATGTCCTTATATTTTATTTAAAACATATTTAAGAGTAAACTAAAAATGTAAATGAAATTACAGAAAGTACATTTTACAAATTTAATGAAGTTTTTAAAGTTTCTAAAATATATCTACAAAAAATGTTGATTAAATCCTCTTTACAAAAGAAGATTCCAGCAACATATTTGTTCATACATTTGTTTTAAAATAATATAATAATTTTGTACTTTCATATGTAGTAATAAACTGCGTTTGATATAAACATTCCTGCATAAAGTCTTATTGTCCAGTGAGCCAATCTTACTCTAAATACTTTTTGGGGTTTTTCGTCTTAACTATCAAGGTTATAATGTTAGTATGATTTTTTTCTATGCTTCTATTGCATAGCTTGATATTAACACTAGATTTACGGACCGAGCTAATTTGACTCATTAAAAATTTGATCTCTCTCTATATATATATATAATTTTAATATCACTTATTAAAAACATACGTTGGTTTTTAGTTAAGTAATAAAATATATGTAAACCTTCATTCATCTTCCCCGCAGACCCCTTCATTTCGCATTATCAAATGGGGTATACCTATTTTCACGGCTGTAAGCCAATTTCACTCATAGAAGGGTTTAACAGTTAATCGCATAACGTGAAATTTAGTGGTTCTATCACACCCGGGCAACAATCAAGTCCCACTTGATTTGTTTCTCTTCTCATTTGGCATCCCTCACATACAATATTTGTGTGTATATGGGATCCATTGTCACTTGTTTTCGCTACTCCGCTACATTATTACCTATTTCTGTCATCATTTCGATTTATACATCACTTGTGAGCAGTGCAGTGTAGTGAAGTAATATATAATTTATAATTTTATAAAATTCATTGTTTGAGAGAAAAATTTGATGCACAAAGGTAATTTTGTAATTTATTTGTAAAAGTTTTTACATTTGATATTTATTTTATCATTTTCTTGTATGAGTGAAATTGGCTCATTTCAGTAAAAATAGGTGTAATGATCAACATACGTAAATCCAGTGTTAAATAAGAATATGATTATGATAGTATTATGCATTTTTATTTGCATAAACTTTCTAAATACAATGATAAAAGATTCTTAAAATAAAAAAAACAACTTATTTTCTCTTTCAACTGCTTTAAAGTATGTATAGCTAACAACAATCTATATTTAAATCTTTTTAATTCGAAGAGACATATTATATAAAGTTCTCTTTCAACTCTTTAAAGGTATATTCTGAACAATTCCCAGATAACAACTGAAAATTTGAATATAGAAACTTGAATACTTTTATGATCTTTCTAAACATAAATATATATCAAAGTTAATTTTACATACTGTATATATATATTTTACATATTCATGAAAGAAAACTTTCAAGATTATTTCTTAGAATTTCGAACGAAATTACAGAAAATATTCTTAGGATATTTCAGACACTAGTGAGATGGAAATTAAATACTAAAAGCTGTTAAACTTTAATACGGATTCTATTTTTATTTCAGAAAAGTTAGAAATGAAATGTGTATTTTCCCTCGTAAAGTTAAAATATTATTATAAAAAATGTTATTTTAAATCCTCAGTATAAATGTGTAATGTAAAAATAGGAGACATGGATAGCAAAAAAAACTAAGCTTAATAAATAATAAGAAATGCCTAATTATTAATTCAAGAAACACGTAAAATGATAATGGTTATAACGAAATACACAAAATCATCATTCTTTAAAACTAACAAAATGTGATTGGATAAGACGGTTGCTAGAATTAAAAAAAGTGTAAGCAATTTAACAATAAAACTAAATCTGAATTTGAAAATACTGCTTTCTAAAGATTCACACGGTATCATGAAAAAAAAAACCTTGTAATAATGACCCCCAAATTCCATGCATGTATGTTGTACTGTTTAAGCAGAATTGTTTTTATAAACATCTAAAGAAAGTGTGTTATGCAAACCACTTAAACACTCCAATATGCACTTATGTTGTATATGAGAATTTCATTAAACGTTTCCCACTAAATCCTTTGTTTTACCATCTTATTAAAAAAGATGATAAGCAAAGATAGTTTCTTTGTTAAAAACATCATGTTAACAAAGAATAGAGTAAAATTTCCAAATGCGAGCTTTTGTAAACTAAAATTGAGGATTGACAATTTGACAATTATATCTGAGTCAATTTCCCAAGTCCGTCCAACCTGCTTACTCTCAAAGTTGATCATGCATTATATTTTAGTACATTGAGTTTTGCTAAGAAAAAATTGAATTAATTTTTAGAATTTTATCCACGTCAGTTTTGGGGTGCTACATATATGCGTATGTACTCAATATCTATGCATGTACACACACACACAAATATACATATATGTACTTGATTTAGCTATTCATTTTTCTGTGCCGAACGATAATATAATAGTTCGCTGCTATCCACACCAAATTCATGGTTTCGAATCCCGCTGCTTGCATGGATTTTTGTAACCGTTCAGAATTGGCTTCAAAAAGCAGTCTTCAGTGTCATATTCTATTACGGTGTGAAACAATAGACCATAGTGTACCAAATTAAACCAAGCCTTTTTTTTCTACATGATTTCAGGAGTTATTTTTAATTTATTTTTATTTGAAATATATTGCCTTATACTTGTTTTATGGGAATTATGTTAACAATCGTTTCAACGGTTGTACAAATATAGAAATGCATTAAATAATATACATTACATAAAAAACATTTTTCATACTTCAAAATTGATTTGTATAACAACAAAATATATTAAAGGTATAAGTATTTAAGTATTTTAAATCTTTAGTTTTAAATTCATACAATTTCATTAATTTCAATTAGAATTGGATTATGATGACAGTTACTAAATTAAACTGTAATAGCATCCTTATATACTGTATAATCTGTTATATATGTTGTACAATATAATCTGTATGGCAAAATTTTCTTACGCCCACACTTCCTCAAAGAGTAGAACTACAAATTCTTTCCGTCTCAATTTCGCTCAGCCTTAAATATAATTTGAATACTTTCCTTTAAGAACATGACCGGTAAAGAATGTTAAGAGTTCAAGTTTTAAGCTCTATACTTTAGGGAATATCTGCGACCCCTCCCACTTTCTTTTTCAAGCACTCGACTGTAACCGTCTCGCGCATACGATGCACTTAATAGCCACAAAAGGTGCTTGATAACGTCGTAAATTCGAGAGGGATGGCAGTAACTGAGCGTTTACGGATCACAGTCATCAGCGCAACTACGTTACTTTATGACGCGTGGCAATCTAAACAACCATAAGTCTCCAGATTTGTCTAGATCACGTTGCCATGGGTACAGATTTTCACGAAATTTTTTTTTATTTCGAATATTTACATCGATATGTTCTTTAGGTTAGAAGAATATTATGTTACATTATAGCACACTTACTACTTTAAGTGAACAAAGAATTTATATAAACATATTCTATGTATATATCTACATAAAATTATATATATATATATATATATATATATATATATATATATATATATATATATATATATATATATATACATATATATATATATATATATACATATATATACATATATATATATATATATATATATATATATATATATATATATATATATATATATATATATATATATATATATATATATATATATATATATATATATATATATATATATATATACATATACATATATACATATATATATATATATATATATATATATATATATATATATATATATATATATATATATATATATATATATATATATATATATATATATATATATATATATATATATATATATATATATATATATATATATAATTTCTTGGTGTTTTTTGAAGAAATCTGTTAAATTTACATTAAAGTCCAACAGTAAAAATATGTAACCACCAACGTTTAGATGATTAAAATGAAGTGGCTAATTTTGGGGAGGTAGAAGCAGGCTAATCAGAATTCCAGATTTGTATAGAGTTCCATTTAACGTTTAGCGTCGTCTTCAACTTATGAAATAAGTTCCAGAATATCGGATCTATCGAGAGAAAGACTGGGCATGGTCGTCCAAGAGCCAGGGGGGCAAGAGAAAGTCGTAATTTGACCATGATACGTGATAGGTTATGGTCTTCTGAGCTTTCTCATGATTTTTATACGGCCACAAAAAACCGAGTTTCAAAGGTGACTGTTTTCAAAATACTTGCAGTTTACAATAAAGCCTGCTATTTGTGTCTCACTCATCTCTAAGGGCATTTGAGTTTAGCATGGGGCAGCAAGCATAGAGACTGGAGTATAAATCAAAAAGCGACTTTTTTCCTCACTGATACCGGTTCAGCCTAACCACCGATTCTCGCCTCACGTTCTGATGGAGAGAATGAGGGATCCGCTACCTGATCTACTATATCTGAGATATCGACCATTATGGATCAAGAGGTTTAATGGTGAGAGCAGACATCCTATTAGAGAGCTGCACACCCCCCTCATCTTTAAAGGAAACAACGTGATTGCTATGTGATGTGGGGATGAACTCTTTTTCAGGAAGGCAGTTGTTCCTGAGTTTATTTTAGTGGACGATAACATGAAGTCCCAAAGAGCTATTCTGGTAAATGAATTTCTGGAAAGTGACAATGTTCGCTGGGTGGATTTGCCAAGCAAATATTTAGACCTTAATACTATAATGTACTTCTGGAAGTCCTTGGGACGGCAATTGCA
>CM063504.1:119674856-119684856 GCA_032207245.1 Pardosa pseudoannulata | reverse complement strand
CAACTAACGTTGAATCTAAGTTTTAAATTTTTAATATTTTAATGGCATTGCTATAATGAGAATAATATAATGATGTTACAAGAAGCATAGAAGACACTAAAATCTATTAGAAAATAATATTTGTTTAAAAAAGAGTATATTTATTAAAATTCAGTCCTCTATTTATATTCTTCAAAAGTTCTTCAAGAGTACAGAAAAATATATTGCTTTAATATGTTTCATTATATTTTTAGAATTTTAATATAAAATTACTGGATATCGATTTTTACTAACGTTAAATATTGCTTATATAATACAATTATTTTAAGCTACAAAGTGCTTAAGAAATTGATATTTCTTTAGCCATTTCATAGTATTAAGTTCTTTGTAACTCATGAAAATACATTGCAATTTTATTAAGCCTATTCAGTTTTATGAATAAAATACATTACCATAAAATCTCCAAAATTTTGAATAAGAAATTCATAAAAGTAATGAACCTGATATATTTTGCAATTAAAAGTTCTATACAAAGAAAATGTCAAATATAAAAATATATTTTAAAGTTTATAGTAAGGGTGTATGACGAGAAACAGGTATCTCTAAAGGCCTTATTACAAGATACGCTGATAGTATCAACTATTTTTTTCATCTGAGGAGGTTATTTCTACGTGTGGTTCTATACTTTTAAAACTTTCTCTGTACATTTTTCATAGCAATATCTGCAAAACCTTAGTTGTTAGTCCAATATTTCGTCCACGTGTTTTTATGCAGATACAACTACTTCACGTTACAACTTCGACTAGTTTTGCAGGGTATAGGATTACTATTCTGTAAAAATAATCATTCAAAATTTATCCTCTTTGGTGTTTGGTTTCGAGTGCTACAGTCCTAATTTTTGCAATACGAGGTCTAATGATATTGGGACTTACTGCTTAAATCCGATTCCGAACAACTACAAACATCCTTGCCACAGTGGAATTCGAACCCCGGCATCGAAGATCAGCACACAAAACATTCGACCATCGTTGAGCTGCTCATTGGTGTGGAATTCTATACTGATGTTGTCGATTATACGAATATTGCTTGAAAGAAAAGAAAGGGTGTGGGACTGTTTGAGGCCTTCATTTTTAATGGAATATTAAAAATCAATCCAGTATTTGTTTTCTGTCATTCAATATGTTTTTTTTCACTACTTCTGAAATAAAAACTATCTCCAATTCAGTGTACCATTCCATCATACATAATACAGCGGCAATTTTGAAATCAGCAATTTCACTGACTGGCAAATTTGGTTCGAATGATGGGAAAAGCATGGGAACCGGACGGGAAAAGTTGGAAAATGACCTTATTTCACATACATTTCCTCCAACTGTAGATCAAAAGAGTTGAGTGAAATGGTTGTCAGTGTGAACGTACTAGTGTGATATGGCTGTGATATCTATCAAAAAGGAAAATGAAATTAACAATTTATATGTAGACTTATTATACGTCTGAAAGTTTACCACTCGTTTAACCTTTAAACGCTCTATTTTTTACTAATTACAGAAAAAATACTACAAAAAATTTATTATTTACTAATTATTTATTAACTAATAAAAAAATTCTGGGCTTTTCCTTCTTATATATATAATGGCAAAATACTTTAAAAAATCATATTTCGTTCTAGATGTAGTTTATGGTTTAAAGAATGGGTTGTGACAATCGTAAACAGTCAGTTTTATTTGAAAAATAATTTTTCTTGATAAAATTTTAAAATATCAAACACATTAATTTTAATAACTATAATAACTAATTTCCACAAAATATATTTAAAAGTAACTAATACAAATTACTTAAGTAATTTGTATTAATTACTTTATAAAATTTATATAATTTATAAATATATATTATATAAATTATTATATATTAGTATATATTTATTATATAATTATTCTATATTTATTATTTTTTTATTTTAGTAAATTATTAAGTAATTTTATTACAAAACATTACAATGTAGAAATCAATGTAAAAGAGAGAATTAATTGTTTACTTTATGATACTCGACGATATTAGTACAAATTATCCTCAAAAGTATTTGTCACTACTTGTATATACTTAAGCCTTTGTCACAATCTCTGAGAATGGCATAAAGATGACTGTATATACATTTAAAAAATAAACGACAAAAATAAATTACTTCTATTGAATACAGAAGGAAATTAAAACCAACACTGCTTATTCTCCTTTAAGCATAGTAGAATTTTATGTCCATTGTTGTCAATTGGCAAAACAGAAAAAAATATTTACAACAAATATTTTAAGCTAAATATCTAAAGAAAGTTATAAATATGGGCTGCATACATTATCTTTATGTCTAATAATTTTATTTGGGCACATCAGAGCAATATAGTATATTTTCAAGCTTCCAAAAAAATCCAAAAATGTACATGCAGCAAACAAATGAATAAATCTAAATGCATTCTAAAAAAATATAAAAGTAAAGGTGGCATCTACATGTTGAAAATTTGTTTAATAATATCTTCAGTATGTATGTTATTGAATAAAATAATTTTACTTTGAATAACAATGAATCTTGGATTTTGGTTTTCTTTTAAGTCAATTAGCTAGTAAAAAAGTTCAGCAGTAATGGTAAGCGATTATTAAATAAGGTAATTACTTTATTTTTTAATCCCTTTGAATCTGATTGGAAGTATCCTTAGAAATAGAAATGATGGGATAAAAACAGAAGTCTACTGTTGAAGTAAAACTGTCTTTAATGATAAGTTACATAAAATGAAATTTAGAATTTAGAATTAGGTTTCAAAACACATGTAGAATACTAAATACGAATAAACACGAAAAAAATTAATAGGATTACACAAACACCGAATACCAAGCAAACAGCCATCTTTTCTGGCATTGAATACTAAAAACAAACAAAAACAATAAAAAATGTTACAACGTGATGCCATCCGTTGAAATACAAACAGTTAGAACAGAAACCACAGACAATAAAGAATAAAAGTGAAACAACTATTACGAATTATTTAAAAATTAAACTTAACCCTCTAAGCGGTTTGCACGTACAATTCTACTAAACTGATGATGTATTCAAAACGTATAATTTTCGACATCCAAAAAAAGCTCCAAAATGGATGTAATGTACATTTTTGCCAGTGATTTCCCCAATGGAGTTTTGCGGTTGGAGGGCCAGGTCGATTGTTTAGGAAATGCACCCCTCTTTGACTGACATTTATTGAGGAATGCACCCCTACCCCCTGAGGTACAAAGACGCTGATAGCTTTTCATGGTTTTGTATCTCTATTTCGAAATATTTCGTTTGCGGTAACAGATGTATCTCTAATTGCACCACTTAAATATCTTGGATAACTAAAAATATAAACAAGTTTCTCAAAGAATATTTTTATTTGTACTTTTAGAATCCATTATTTCTTATGGGAGGGTTTGAGACTTGACGAGCTTTATGAGTATTAAAAATTAACAATCTGTAATATCTATTATATATCTATTTATAACCGGAAGTAAAAGGACAATAACGAGGTTGGGTTTCCCGTATTCCATTCTAGTCGACAAAGGGTGAAGGAAAAATCATAGAACGTTTTGGCTACCGACACAGTAAAGCTTTAGTGTATTTTTGGAGACTTTTTTCCTCGATGTATTCCACTCGGAGGTTAAAATAGTAAGTCTTTCATGAAGACTGAACATGTATTTTATTGCCAACATTTGGTATAGAGCTTCAATATATAAATGTACCGTAGAAGACCAAATTGGGTATGTTTGCCGAAAGGCGACACAGAGCATATGATTTCGAATAATAACCTTTATTGGAAGCAGTAAAATGTCATCAAATAAGCATGTAAAAAAATTAAAAGTTGAAATTATCCTATTTTGTTTACATGTATGGTCCCTAACACAGGAGAGGAATATAGATATTAATAATTGTTTAGCTTGACTTATTCGTGAGTGAAATTTTACCTGTGATAGAGTATTTTCACAAGACTGCAAAATGAAAAAATTGTTAGTCCAACAATGTACTAAGCCCTAGACAACATAGGCACGTTCTACGGCCTGTAATTTTTTGGGCCCGAAAATTAGGATTTTTAATTTTTATTTGAAAGAAAAACGTGATATTTATAATTACTGCTGAATTTATTTCTATTATATCGAAAGATTTACAACTCACAATAGTGAACGAAATAAGAGAAGCTAAATTTTACTCTTTAATTAATGATTTAACACCTGATATATCTCACATAGATCAGCTGAGCCTCATTATTCACTATGTTCTTCCAAGTGGTACAACATAAGTATTTTGGGGATTTCTACCTATATCTTCTCATACTGGTGAAAACCTATGAAGAAATTAAACATTGTGTAAGTCATGTTTCTTCAAACAAAGATGACAAATCATTAACAAGGTCCGAAGTTACCGATTTACTTAAAAAACTTGATACATTTGAGTATGTTCTGTTACTTAATATATGTTGAAAAGATTTGGGAGAATAGATGCTTCAAACTAGACTCCTCAATATAAAGACGAATCAAAATACGTGTAGAATTATGTAATAGACTAATTCATTGTAGATTTATCGATGTATGATTATTGTTGTAGTTAAATATTCCATATTTAGCTGCAATAACCTTTCACCGGTTCTTTGGTGGAACAAAATGCGGCAGACACAACTCACTGTCTTCATATTGAATGCTCCAAAACTTTATGACAATGGAAAATGCAAACTGACGAAAACAAAAATAGTCCAATTACTGAAGTTAAATTTTTTATTTTGACTATGTATTGCTGACTTTGTCAGAAAAATACACGTCCCTCGACATGTAAAAATCAAAAAAGAGGAGCAAAATGGCTCAAAACAATTTTTCTTCTCAAATGATGCGGGTGATCTCTAATTTCGGCCCAAAATGATGCCCTATCAACACCGCGAATGGCGAGGTCAGTGGAAAAATCCCGCCAGCGGGAACCTAAGACAATCGCCAAAACGTACCTTGAGTAGGAAGAAAAGCGTAGGAATTTTATGGCTCCAAGCAAAGATCAAGCTGGACAAGTGGTAAAGACGTGGAGAGCAAAACGGCAACCCACGGATAGTCAGCGCGAAGATTCAAGGTGACTTGGACATGAGCAAGCCTCATTCCATACAACAAGGGGACAGGAAGCCGGAAATTCTTGGCATTCCTTTTTAAATAGAATGTGGATATACCACAATACGATTAATATACGATTCATTGATAGATTTCATACAAACTGTTAGAGATGATTTTGACAATTTAGAAAAGGAAGCTGAAAAAATTAGATATTGCATATACTAATGATAAAAAACGTCAAAAAATACGAAAACTATTTCATGATGAAATTCCAGAACATGAATTAAGATTCAATGGCAAAGAACATTTTAAAGTTAATATTTTTTGTTGTTGTTGTTGTATGCGATTCTTTAATTAGCAACATTAAAAAAAGTACTGAGGGATGTAAAACTATTAACAATAAATTCAAAATAATTTTTCATGATAGTGATGTTAGTGACTCTTCAATAGAGGAATTATGAACAAGATTTAAGCCTAGCAGAACTGAAAAAGGATGTATTACAATTTAATACTTTTATAAGTAAAGAAAATATTATTTAGCCTGTACCTTTGTGGTCGTTTATTCAGGAAAATCATATTATTGCAACATTCCCTAATTTACACATAATTCTCAGAATTTATTTAAAACTGCCAATAAGCAATGCAAGCGGTAAAAGATCATTCTCAGTATTGGCCAGAATAAAAAAAAATTTAAGATCCACATTAGGCCAACAAAAGTTAAACATTTTATCTTTAATTTTTATAGAAAAAGAGTTATTAAATAACTATTAATTATGACAAACTAATTGGCGAGTTTTCAGAATTAAAAGTGAAAAAAAGGCAATATAACTAATAAATCTGGGTATATTTGTTTGTTTTAATGAATTATGTTTATTTAATTTTTGTACATGTATATTATTTTTTTTCATTTTCTTTCTTGGAATCCGATAATTAAATAGAAATACATACTATATGCTTTAAAACCAAACTACCAAACGCGAAGTATGTGTCATGACTGAAAAATAGACCATGCCTAAGGCCGCGCTAGCCATGGTCTGCCACTGTATTAGTCTCATGTGATTCTTTAAATAATCATATTATTAAAAGTTTTTTTATAATAAAGCTTATAACTAATATCATTTTTTCAACTAAAAATCATATTTTGAGTCAAATTCTACGGTTTGAAGGTATTTTGTTCCCTTACTTTTTAATAATCTATTTTTTTTCTTTCATATGCCAACGAAAAATCATATATAGAAGGGAAGATATTAATCTGATATTAATTGGCGCAAAAATATTAAATATAACATGCTATATGATTTAAACCCAAACTACCAAAATCGCAAATTCGTAACATTGTTCCTAAAATATTGATGCACAAAAACATTCTATCACAATACAATATCAAAACATAAATATTAATTTTTAATAAATAATACATTAAATAACAAAACATATTTACAGAACTATTTACAATAAATAAATATTGATAAGAAAATCATTGTTTATTTTTAAACTAATAATTTTTTTTCTTCTTGAATCCTAGGCTTAGCATTTTGAAGATTTCTTTATCATAATCGTATTATGATTGTGAGCGAAAATTATTTATATTTTATTTCAGCTGCAGAACAAAAGAACAATTATTACAATTTAAATAGCATGTGTTAGGATTGATGTTAAAATATTGATCTAATAGCCGCGCTTGAAACATGTGAAGTGGTGCGCTTAAATTTTCGTCGTCATCAGTTTATTCTTTAAATAATCATATTATTAAAAGTTTTTTGATAATAAAGCTTATAACCAATACCATTTTTTCAACTAAAAATCATATTTTGAGTCAAATTCTACGGTTTGAAGGTATTTTGTTCCCTTACTTTTTAATAATCTATTTTTTTTCTTTCATATGCCAACGACTGAAATATGCTTGTGTATATTTAGGGTAAGATATTAATCTGATATTAAGTATTTGACGCAAACATTCTTAAATTATACATTGGTATTACTGCTGGGGCGAAGAATTTCAGGGATAAATAATTACTAGGAAAACATGTATCGAACAGGAAATCTACTTTATTTATCCTGTCCCACGAGTGTAAAGTAAATGGTTGATTGATGAGACTTTCAAAACTCATTTGATCTTCAATCAAATATTTGTAAAAAGAGACTTTATTAGTTAAGAAATATTTCTTCCGTGTTCTCCTAGAAATTTCTCATTACAAAGTAAGAAAGTTTATTCATAAGATGAATGGATTTTAATTAAAATTTCAGCTATGAATGAAAGTTATTGCAGTTATCTTTTGGGTAAAAAGAATCTTTTCCAGATTAAATATTCGTAATGGGAAAAACTTACGCTATCAGGATATTGAAAATTGGATTTATTTATTAAATAAATATTCTCTTTCTGAAAACCAGAAAATTTTGTCTGAGTTATGTGCAGTTTTATGAAATAACTTTGTTTAGGGATTGTATGGTATTCTGTTGATGGATTTCTGTTTTTAATCTTTCATGGAATCTTTTTACACGGAAGAAAAATTTGCAGAAATTAGAAATTCTTATTATGCTAAACTAACACAGACTAAAATATTATTAAAATATAACATTTCGAAGTTTGTACCAATCAAAAATACAATTAAGAGATATTGCATAGAGAATAGCCGTTAGTAGATACAGTATAGAAAATTTAATACTTTCCTTGGACATAGTTAAATTTTAAACACATACTTAATATAATCAATGAAAAATGAATTATACTGCAATTAATAATACCGTGTTAATCTTGATTTGGAATAAATGAAAATAAAAGAAATTGTGTACACAGTTTTCAAAGTCAGTGGTTCTAGTAAGTATAAAAATCACACCTAAATGTAGTTGCCCCATCATTAATTTCGTATTCTGTATAAGACCCTAATACAGAAATTTGTCTATTAACGCATTTTATTCAAAACGTGTTGTTATTTAACTTTTTTTGGTTTACTGTTTAGGATTTAGACTAACACCTGCTGCTTAAAGCCGATTCCGAACAGTGGTTCTAGTCAGCATAAAAATCGCAACTAAATATAGTTGCCAAATCATAAATTTCGTATTCTATATGAGACCCTACTACAGAAATTTGTCTATTAACGCATTTTATTCAAAACGTGTTGTTGTTTAACCTTTTTTTGGCTTACTGTTTAGGATTTAGACCAAAACCTGCTGCTTAAAGCCGATTCCGAACAGTGGTTCTAGTCAGCATAAAAATCGCAACTAGATGTAGTTGCCAAATCATCAATTTCGTATTCTATATGAGACCCTACTACAGAAATTTGTCTATTAACGCATTTTATTCACTTTTTTTTGGTTTATTGTTTAGGATTTAGACCAAAACCTGCTGCTTAAAGCCGATTTCGAACAGTGGTTCTAGTCAGGATAAAAAATAGTAGAGCAAATTAGTATTCAAATACTACATCAGCAGAACAACTTAGCGTTTATGTAGTTGTTCTAGTCAGTATAATAATCGCAACCAGATGTAGTTGCCCCATCATCAATTTCGTATTCTATATGAGACCCTACTACAGAAATTTGTCTATTAACGCATTTTATTCAAAACGTGTTGTTGTTTAACCTTTTTTTGGCTTACTGTTTAGGATTTAGACCAAAACCTGCTGCTTAAAGCCGATTCCGAACAGTGGTTCTAGTCAGCATAAAAATCGCAACTAAATATAGTTGCCAAATCATAAATTTCGTATTCTATATGAGACCCTACTACAGAAATTTGTCTATTAACGCATTTTATTCAAAACGTGTTGTTGTTTAACCCTTTTTTGGCTTACTGTTTAGGATTTAGTCCAAAACCTGCTGCTTAGAACCGATTCCGAACAGTGGTCCTAGTCAGCATAAAAATCGCAACCACATGTAGTTGCCCCATCATCAATTTCGTATTCTATGTGAGACCCTACTACAGAAATTTGTCTATTAACGCATTTTATTCAAAACGTGTTGTTGTTTAACCTTTTTTTGGTTTACTGTTTAGGATTTAGACCAAAACCTGCTGCTTAAAGCCGATTCTGAACAGTGGTTCTAGTTGTTCTATTTTCTAAAAAATAGTCTTTTGGGAGAGCAAATTAGTATTCAAAAATGAAACATTCGACATCAGCAACAACAACAACTTTCTTTTCATTTTAACTCCTCCCGCGTTTCCACCGGCGGGAAAACAAAAACAGAAGAGCTCGCGATACTAGTCAGAATAATAATCGCAACCAGATATAGTTGCCCCATCATCAATTTCGTATTCTATATGAGACGCTACTACAGAAATTAGTCTATTAACGTATTTTATTCACTTTTTTTGGTTTATTGTTTAGGATTTAGACCAAAACCTGCTGCTTAAAGCCGATTTCGAACAGTGGTTCTAGTCAGGATAAAAATCGCAACCAGATGTAGTTGCCTCATCATCAATTTCGTATTCTATATGAGACCCTACTACAGAAATTAGTCTATTAACGTATTTTATTCACTTTTTTTGGTTTATTGTTTAAGATTTAGACCAAAACCTGCTGCTTAAAGCCGATTTCGAACAGTGGTTCTAGTCAGGATAAAAATCGCAACCAGATGTAGTTGCCTCATCATCAATTTCGTGTTCTATATGAGACCCTACTACAGAAATTTGTCTAATAACGTATTTTATTAACTTTTTTTTGGTTCACTGTATAGGATTTAGTCCAAAACCTGCTGCTTAGAACCGATTCCGAACAGTGGTCCTAGTCAGCATAAAAATCGCAACCACATGCAGTTGCCCCATCATCAATTTCGTATTCTATGTGAGACCCTACTACAGAAATTTGTCTATTAACGCATTTTATTCAAAACGTGTTGTTGTTTAACCTTTTTTTGGTTTACTGTTTAGGATTTAGACCAAAACCTGCTGCTTAAAGCCGATTCTGAACAGTGGTTCTAGTTGTTC
>CM063504.1:119649856-119664856 GCA_032207245.1 Pardosa pseudoannulata | reverse complement strand
TTTTATTTCGAATTTCCGTAATCATAACTATTTTTTCTTTTAATATTTATAACATTAAACAACAATGTATACATTTAGAATTTACATCTACACTACATTAAGTGTTTTGAAAATACATTACAGACTAGTATAAATGCAAAACGAAGACATTCATGTGTATAGTATGTGTAACAGTTATAGTTTTAATCTCTATATTGTATTCTCCATAGATTTATTCTCTATATTCATCTTTCTCTTACTGCACCAACAATTTTTCTTTACATTTTTCTCTCATGCCATCAGTTCAACTGGCCATTCTAATACATTTTATTTCGATTTCCCGATCACTGATACTCATTTTCATGATGTTATTAAGGGCGACATACATACACCACTTTTTATGAAACTTTTTACGATATTAAAAAATATGTATATTGTATTTATTTAATATGTAACTTCAAAATCAATAAATTTTCATCCGTTTCTGCATATACAGTTAGTTAACAAATATGCAATAATTAGGAATTATAAGATGTAATTTGGAGAAAATAAAGTTAGCTGATTTGAATCGTTCAATGGATTAGCTGATTAATATCAATGAAGATAAACTTTTGAGCAAATGCTTACATCAAAATTTCAGCAATCATTACCATTGTTAAAACTCCGACCCAAACAAATCCATGCAAACCGTTTCTCTATCAGTTAGCAGCAAAAACTCATATGTTTTCGTTATATTGATAAAAATATGGAAAATATGCACATTTAATACTTGCTTTTTTTGCTGATAATAATTACACTACTATATACAAGCCTCATGTCAGAAAAACTTGTGCTTTTTACTCCTTTGATTTCAAATTCCCATAATCATAACTTTTCTTTTAATAACATTAATCAACAATGTATACATTTAGAATTTACATCTACATTACATTACATTAAATGTTTTTTAAATATATTACACACTAGTATAAATGCAAAGCTATGAAATACATGTGTATAGTATGTTTAATAGTTATAGTTTTATTAAATTCCTTGGTGATTTAAAAATACACTGTAATGTCATAATAAGCTATTAATAAACGTTGTTTGCATCTTTACATTGCCGATATTATATTTTGCAAATTTAAAAACAATTAATCAGATAAATTGCTCTTTGTCTGCAACTTTAAACAATTAGTCTTTCTGCTTGTCATTACTTTGACTTATATCAAGTAATTGGAATAATTCCAAGCTTAACAATCTATCATTAATCTTTTAATTCTGTCCCTTAGTAAAATAAATCTGTTAAATTTTCAATAAGCGAACAATTAAGATAATTCTTATCGCTTCAAAATTTAATTGCATAACAAGGAAAAAATAGCTCCCTTCGATACAAATTTCGGTACATGACATTAATCATTTTCAGGTATGAAAAATAATAAAAATATGTTAGAGATAAAATATTTGTCTTACGTTACGAAATTAATTATTACACCGTGTTCTAACATATTTAAAAATATTAGTCTTAAGTTTACGGTGTCTTATCTTTTTAACCTAATTTAAAATTAATTAGCAACAACAAACAGTGCAGATTGTATTCTTCTCGAAATACATAAACCGGGTAACCCCAAAATGCGTTAAAATGTTTGAAAATTTGAAAATTCAATAATTCACAGAATAATATAGATAGTGATGTAAAAATTGCAACGTATGCTTTAAATGGCATGGGGTTTTATTGAAAATAAAATGGGGCAGAATATGAGAAACTTCATATTATTACAAATCATTAGTTATTATAATATACCAAAGATTTGAGGTATCACTTCACACTCGCAAGACACAGGTTCGAGATGTGATTTTCAATCTTAAAAGAGGTTGACTCAATCTTTCATTCCTTCTCTGGATAGACAAACTGAGAACCAAGCATGCTTGAGAACTAAACACTGGAGGTTCCGCTTAAGCTTAATCACCTTACTAGGACATGAAATTAGCACCCCGGAGCCCTTGTTCTCAAAATTTAGATTGGCACGATATAACAATGCCTCCAAGTTGGGATCCATCCCCGGGGAATTTTTTTTAGCATAACAATTTCTTTTAGTAAAAACAATATTCTTATCACAAGTGCTGAAAATATCAAGACGTCATCGCAAACAATATATGTAGTCGATTGACAATAATGCGAATAAAACTGTCTAACATATCAGTAGGTATGATTAAAATGTATCGTCGGA
Source organism: Pardosa pseudoannulata (assembly GCA_032207245.1). NCBI lineage: Eukaryota > Metazoa > Arthropoda > Arachnida > Araneae > Lycosidae > Pardosa > Pardosa pseudoannulata. The sequence goes on along the minus strand of CM063504.1, from coordinate 119,662,667 downwards.
TATTGTCTTTTAGCATTTCTAACGAAGTCGAAAGACCACTATAGCTTTACGACTTTAGGCAGGGCTGAATAATAATAAATTTTGACCCTATGCAAGTAAAGACTTTGGCCCTTAGTCTAACATTTACTAAATACCTTAAAAACAGTCTCAGCATAAAACTTCACAACTTAAGTGTACTCCAAAATGAAAAATCATACATTATACATTTATTGAATATAAATTCAAATATACAATTATTATAAACCTGTATATTAAATTAATTTCAGACCTAGATATATAATGTTCGTGTAATCAATATATGGCCGAATGTACATAACAATATATTGTCAGACAAATTTTTTTACTAAATTGTACTACAATGTAATGCGATGGTCTTATATTCGAATTATTAAACTTTTTATGTATTCCTAGTATAGCTCTAAATAAAACTTATAATTAGTAGTACTAATAAAACTTATAATTTAGAACTTGTAATAGTAATAAAACTTTTAATTTATAGCAACCCACAATTTAGTTTGACGTACTCTATTGTTACACATGAAACAAGAATGTAGATAATCTAGACAGACAAGTCAGCTCATGATACGCACTACCCGATGTGCGAAAGACATCTTTTCCTCTATAGCAATATAGAGCACTATCCTGCATAAAAATCGTACTTTCCAGTAGATGTTTAACAGCCACACTAACAATCGTTTAAGCAACTCGTGGCTTCAAGCTTCGTAATCGTAAGTTAGAGTACTCTCCAAAAAGTACGTTAGAGTACTCTTCAAAGTACTATGTGTGGAATGCTCGTGAGGCGTAAGATTTCATGATCTCTGACTTCATTGAAGTTAGAGATAATATGTCTCCATATCTTCTTAAACTGTCTGAAAGGTAGTGTCACTTGTGTATGGATGCCGGTTGAGAAAACAACCCGTGGCTTCAAATATCATAATCATTTCTTCACAGCCACACTTATCACAGGATTTTTGTCCGTTCTGAAATCCTTCTCATGGTGATAGCATCATAAAGCTGCTGTAACAGATTATTCAATATTACAGCTTCAGTAACAGCAGCTTTTCTGTTAAAGTCAACAAGCCACAATATTTGATGTATTTAATCGACTGTCTCAGTAGAGTTTATTTTATACTTGATTTTCATGTAGCGTCATTGACGTTTTAATGTCCAGCGCCATCTGTTGACTATTTTCTCTAATTGTTTTTTACTTTAATAAATCTTTATGTCTGTTCAAGTGTGTTTTTCAGTTATCGCTTCTCTACATACATTATTCTGTCATTTATTGAATTTTCAAATGTTAACGGCTTTTTGGGTCAAATGGTATACATAATAAACACACATATATGATATATTAAACTAATAAACAATAATTTAAACTTGTAAACATTGAACTATTATTTTCATCGCAACTATTACTTTATCTTTTATTCTGCAACGGCATTCAGCGTTCTCTTGTTAGCCTACGCTCCTTCGCTTACTGGAGTGTGAATTTCTGTATTATGGGTTGATGTTTCATTATTCTGTCTTTATATACATGTAATATATGAAATACACCTAAAATACCTATATAAAATCCTACTCCTACTCTTTCTTTCATACTTAATTTCCCAGCAACAAAAACTCATTTCGAGGAGTGTTCTCCTACTTAAATTCTTTTTATCAGACTCCTAAAGCAGATGCGAGAATAAATGCTAATTTTTTGTTCACTGTCCATATTTTTGAGCTAACTCAAGTTATTACTAAATCATTTATGACTTACAATAACTCCGACTAAACTGTAGGTAACTTGGAAAAGAATTCCCGTTATTGCACGCTGCTGGGAGGAATAGAGGTGTGTTTTCGTCATTCATTTGCTCTTGTCGGCTGAGTATGTACGATTTTTAGTCACAAATAAAGCAATCTTCCAGTACGGACTTCCCTGTTGTCTTAATGGAGCGACTCCAATTTACTTAGGTCTGCCCATATATACATTATATATATATATATATATATATATATATATATATATATATATATATATATATATATATATATATATATAAATATATATATATATATATATATATATATATATAATATATATATATATATATATATATATATATATATATATATATATATATATATATATATATATATATATATATATATATATATATATAACAGCAGATGAAACAAAACGGTATGAGTGAATACATTAGCGTTTATCTTGTATATGAATGTTTAAGAAAAAAAAATTAAAAGTAATTATAATAATTCGGTTATAGACCAAAATTGAAAAAAAGGTAATATGAACCAATTATAATCTCAACATACGACGATCCTTTAAATCGTGTCTAACCTTAATCAAGTGATACTTTTAAGAAGCATTGGAAATAAACTTGTATATAAAACTTGAAGAAATTTTAAAATATCACTGTATATAAAACTTGAAGAGATTTCACATTTTCAGGAGCATCTCAACTTCTTGATTTTTTATACAATAGATAGCAGTTTAATAAATAACGAACTTTGAAATGAAAATTTAGCCTTGTTTCTTTCATGTTCGCTATAACTTTTTTTGGGGAGTTTACACCTTTGTTCAGCAAATAAAATAAAATTACCCGGAAACTTTCTAATAAATTGTTTGACAATTGAATATATAAAAAATGCAAATGAATAATAGATTTTGCAAATTTCTCTCTGACTCGCTAACCTTGCAATGGTTTCGGTTTAGGCCCGACACCCAAAGATTTGATTGCAGTACAATTTGAAGTGATGATTACTGGACTATAAACTTAAAGTCAGAGGGTTTCAAACCCGTTGACTACGATACCAAAAGACATATATGTCATCCTCGTTTTTATTTGAGTATTAACCTGTCATAAAATGTATAGTGGGATTTTATTTTGATTGCGTTGTGTAAAAGTATTTTAGTACTAAATTTAACCACAGGTTCTGAGAAACTACAGACATAAAATATGAAACTAAACTAAAAGTTAAATTACCAGCATCTGAAACTAGATTAATTAAAAAAAAAGTTATTATAATATATATACATCTATGTACATACAAAACTCATGCTAATTTTCCTAAAATATGCTTTATCAACATCTTCTAAATTAGTTCTGACAATAATTTTTTTATACTTAAATAATTATGTAAATATAAGAAAGAGGATCTAATCTCAATTTCAAAATGTATGTAAAAGGGGGTACCTTTGGGTAGCTAAAATGGTGTGCCCGGAACACTGCTGGTTGATGGGTACCTATGGATCTTTCGTCGGTCTGGTCAGGGGCTTCCTCCTGAGTGTTTGGGGTGCGGACGTGCTATTTGATGCAGGAATATTTCCTGTCGGACTTGGCTGGTCTCTCGAACTTGTTCCGTCGGACTACTCTCTTCGTCTGGACTACCGAACACCTTCTGTCGGACTTGTCTAGTCTATTCGACTCCCGAACCTCTTCTGTCGGACTCCTCTCTTCGTCTCTCGAACTTTTTTCGATCTTTTTTATTTTATTAAATTCATCCTTGTCCCCTCTAGACCACCGAACAAGACAACAATATCAGTTGAATATACATATATGGTCTCCTGTCTTTTTACAAAGATGTGATGAGGTCAGATTTAGATCCCGAGCATTTTACTTCTTGTATGAATGGATAAATTATATAACTGATCTAAATCGCCTCATTACAATATACTATCGATTTGTTCTCGACTTGTTAATTTTCAAGATACCTTTGAGGTATTAATATTAAGAAACACCTGATGTCTAAAGTATTCAGTCTTCTAAATTTGGTTAAACATTTTAAAGTGAAATTACTTTTCAACATTTAACTTTTAATAATTATATACCGATAAGAAAAAAAGGATTACACAATGCACTTGGAAAGAAAATTTGAAATTATATAAATGAATTAAAATAGAGAAATAAAGAATACATAAAGAGAAGAGAAATTATAATATTGAAGCAGGATTCTAAACTTCGAAGTGAAACGCTTTGCGGTTCCTTCCTCGCATTTCATTGTTGCTTAAAGCTATAAAGTATAGTTTGTTATAAATTTAGCTGTAAAATATCTCATAAAATTTAAAATAAAAAATCTTAGATATTATAAAAATGCTATAAAACTGAAAGTTTCTAAGTTGATAGACATTTAAATGGAATAAAAAATATGAAATGTATAAAATGTATCGAGATTATGCTTTTGTATTTTGTAAAATTGCATAAATTTCAACAGCTGGAATATATTAAATATGCACATATTTTATCACACATCACATAAAAGATAAGTTATTTTATTAAGGAAGTAAAAATTCAAAATGATTCAAAATTAAATGATCGAAATTTTTGGAAATTTGTTCTTTTGAGTAAAATTATTGTAGTAAAGATTTATATGTTTAAAAAAGGTGAGTTCAATAATGAAATGAATAAACTATTATTGCTTTCAAATTGTAAACTTGTAAATTGTAAATTGTAAAACTTGTAATTTGAGAAACGAATGAGAGTTATTACTAGGTAAGTATTCTGTTTAATGTACCAAACTTCATGAATCCGAATTTAACTGTTGCATGATAGCTTTTAACTTTTTAAATAGGCTTTAGGTATTAAGCCTCAATGCCAAAAAATGTCATGGTCTCAAAAAGGAGAAATATGATCGTAGCTCTTATAAGATGTTAAAACTTGAAGAAGTAGAGAAAAGTCTGAGCAATTATGGTAAGCCTTCAAATTTGTTACCATTTTTTTGCATTCATATAATATCTCTTATTAAATCAAAGTCGATTTCAAGATGCTATTGTTAGAAAGAAATCCATAATTTCAAGAAGCAAAATAAATAATTTTTTATATATTATTTTAAACTCACAACTTAAGATATTAATTTACCTTTACAGTTAATTTGTTTTAATTTATTTTGTGGTACCAAAATTTATGAATCCGAATTTCACTGCTGACATGATAGCTTTTATTTGTTTTAATAGATTTTATAAAAAAATCTGAGCAATTTTGGTAAGCCGTCAAATTTGTTACCATTTTTTTTGCGTGTATATAACATCTCTTTTTAATTCAAAGTCTACTTCAAGATGCTACTATTAGAATGAAATCCAGTATTTCAAGAAGCAAAATTAATATTTTTTTAGATATTATATTAAACTCACAACTTAACATATTAATCTACTTTTTGAGTTAATTTGTTTTAATTTATTTTTGGGTACCAAACTTCATGAATCCGAATTTCACTACTGACATGATAGCTTTTAATTTTTTTAATAGACTTTAGGTTGCTAATCCAAATTCTAAAGTCTAAGTCTCTAAAAAGGAGATAATTGATCATAGCTCTTATAGCATTTGAAGACGTGAAGAAGTAGAGAAAAGTCTGAGTAATTTTGGTAAGTCTTCAAACTGGTTAACATTTTTTTGCATGCATATAATATCTCTTTTTATCTCAAATTCGTTTTTAAGATGCTATGATTTGAAAGAAATCCAGTACTTCAAGAAAAAAAAATTAATAATTTTTAGAAGTTATTTTAAATTCACAACTTAAAATATTAATATACTTTTTGAGTTAATAAGTTTTAATTTATATACTCAGTTATTTTATTTTAAGTAAATAAAGTATAAGTTTCAATACAGTTTGTAAGGTAGAGACACACACAAAGACATAGATATAAAATATGATTATTAATTCATGAATTTTATGAATATAAAATGCAGTATTATGCAGTAAATATGTCTCTAAAATTTCACAACTTGTAAAATACTAACTCAAATGCATCATTATAGTAAAGTCTATATCTAATTATATTTTCTAAAAACCAGACTATTGAAGATTCTTAGACAGTTTTGTTTCACTTGGTGATAGATTGCAACAGTAGAAAAAAATCTGCATTATATTCAATAGAGACAATTACTGTTGACATTTTGAAGGGAATTTATAAAAAAGACCCTATATATTTTATTAATAAAATAAACATAAAAGATCTGATGACATACTGAGGAGGATATATTATAAAGTATATAACAAAGAACATGATTAACTGAAAGTTAAAAAGAATTTATCATTACTATACACAAAGTTCTCCAGCAGTATAGCAATGGGAATTCATAAGACTTTATTGCATGTCAACATATACATCTTGAAAAAGCAACACATATAATTTATGATTACATTTCTAATGAATTATGCGATATTTTCTTATGTGATAGCAAAAACATTTCAACTGATTGGAATTTGATTTAGGTTTAAATAAGATTATGTCTTTAATCGGCTTTAGAATTTTCCCTATCACACCCGACTTTCTCAAAACTTTTATCCAAAAAGAATTAATATACTAAATCTAATTCTTTTTCAACAAGTACAGGTTGACATGTTATAAGATCTTTAAGCTTGTCAATGAAAGCTATATACAATTGCATTTAATTTAACACTAGCATATAGCCCGTCATATGGCGGGATCAATAAAAGTTTTAATTTTCCAGATTTGTAAATTACCCTATGAGGCAGTTAAAAAATGGATTGTTTTTTAGCTGAGAATTATCTGGTAATTTGCTTATAATCCTACTCCTCTAAATATACTGTGAATGCAGTTTGGAATCACGTTGGATTCATTTAGTCAAACTGTGTGGTCATGTATGAAAACAAACACACAAACGAACAAACTTCTTAATTTTCAGAGATATATAGCTCAAAACCTAGATATTTATCAGTCTGTGAAATAGACTCATAGCAAAATTTTCATTGCAACAAAAATAATTGATGATTAAATTCCACAATTGTTATGTACCCTATGAGGCAGGTAAAAAAAAGGTTTGTTTTTGGCTGAGAATTATTTGGTAAACGCTCAATAATTTGTTTATCTTCATACTCCTTTAAAGTCTCCCGATAGTGTGAAAGTCTCCCGATAGTGTGAATGCAGTTTAGAATCACGTTGAATTCATTTAGAAAGATAATTCAAAGTTTTCTTAGCTACGTCGAAATCATAGTTAAGTCTTCCCAGTTTTTTCACATTAATTATTGGAAGTAAAGAAATGAAACTATCATTTCCATTACACCCTGCAGGTAGATAGAATTTGTTGTTAATACCGGGATAAAATTTTAATCGCAAAACCAAAACGATGATTGAATTTAAAATTAGCCCATGTGTACCTAATCTATTATTTAAGCCAAATATAAAAGAAAATCATTTACGTAGTTTCTAAGTTCAGTGATAAAACGTATTCAAATAATGCAGACGATATTTAAATAATTTAAAATAAGAAATGATGAAATGAGAGGGTTAAAGGAACGACGTTATAATGCTAGAAAAAAAATGTTATTTTTACCTACTTATTATGTGATAAATTGATACATTTAACTGCCTGGTATTAACCAGAGAAGGTAGGGCTTGGAATAATGGCATTAAAGCTCGAAAAGAGGGTTAAGGGGTAGATTTCGAATGATTTAAAGACAACAGTATTTTTAGCTGTGAAATGAATCATATTTATACTAATTTATTTTAGGATCGATAGTTTAGGAGAAGATATACTTTACTCGCTTTGAATTTTGCTAACCCTAATTCATCAATAATCCAATATGGATGCTTCTTTCTATTCCAGGTCCAATCGATTAATGAATTAGAGAACAAACGAACAGATAACGTAGGTTATTATTATATATTGGATGATAAATATAATCCTAAAAGCTTTTACAAAGCTCTATATGTCTAAATAATGTATATAAAATTTCTACCTTTAAATATGGGAGAGAAGATATGGCCTACATTTAATTAATACGATCTAATGATCTTAAAAGTATGATAAAAAATTGTAAAAATTACATACTTAGAAATATTTTTTTTAGAATATTAACCCCTTAGCGTGCACACTCGAGTTAACTCGAGTTACGTTGTACTTTATATTGCTGTAATTTTTCACACTCGACTAAAACATTCTACAATATTCAACTCTACAGTATTCGACTATATTCTGCAATTTTTTTTCAAAATCCAAAATTGCAACAAAAATTTTGATTATTTTTGTATTTTTGTAATTTTTTGGCAAGACAACGTTCTAAATTGTGTTTTTTACATTAAAAAATTGATATGTTTGGCCTGTCTTTTTAAAATAAACTGTGTATTAAGGGGTTAAATAGTCACAAAATAAAAAAAACAATGAGAATGAACATGAGCTAAACAAATGCATTTTATATAAATACGCATATAAGTTAGAATTTCAAGTTTACATTCAGTAGCTACAAAATTTCGGTATAATGGTATTTCTACAACGAGAGCTCTAAAATAGGCGAACAGCGACGTATCTGTTCGAGAAAGGTTTTATAGCTCATAAAAGGACATTTTTTTCAGGCATTCTATAAAGGAAACGTGAATGTAAACACTTTACTAAAAAATGAACTTTTAAAGGAACCGTTTATGTTTCCCGTGGGACATGATTCAGTAGAAATTGCGAAAGAGCGACTTAAAAGTTCAGATCAAATGCTTCTGAGTTGAAGGGAAATAAAATTTTTGCATTATCGGAATGAAAAGAAGTGAGTACCTTGTTGCCTAGAAGAGAAGTATTTAAAGACGTTAGTGATATTCGTACACCCATTAAGGCTTTTTACGTAACTCGTTCAAAACCTTACATCGAAAAATTTACATTTCCTACTAGATTAAAACAAATGCAGAGGAATGTTTTCAATGATCTACAATTTAGTGCCATCACAGGCTGTTTTTGCCTTGCTCCATGTTTTTTAGCTGATTTAAAGATTGGTATTCGTCCAATACTAAGTTTACTATTTACGTGACTGGTAATAACGCGCTTATTTGCATATATTAAAGATTACCAGGAATTTTACGATGTAAGAGATCAGCTATGATATTTCAACTTTTTTTCGGGGAAGGGGAAGGGCTGAAAGAGAGAGAAGTGTCGATCAACTTTATTTCTTTTAGTCAAATAAAAGTTATATTATTTTATTGAAGACTTCACGTGGAATTATCTATACTTAGTGTGACGGTTATATATAAAGTAATTAAGAAACTTTACACATTCTGTCAGTGATATATGTCGTCTATGGAATGGGTTGCACCACAGATTTGAATCTGAGTAATTATATGGTTGTAAATAGAGCAGCTTTAATCAGTCTGTGGTGAGGCGATTAAGATCATTCTAATTTTTTAATTAATATAAATAAAACGGGAAGTGACGTGTGTAATACTAGACTCAAGACTGGAGTTGGTGTTACATGGGCCCCCTTTTTTTTGGCGGCCGAAGACGGACACTCCGAAAGAGGGTGGGCAAGCCCTGTTCCAGGGAGGTTCAACAGGAAGGGGCGAGGGATGCCACCCCCTCCCGCGCCAGCTGCGGAGAAGGACATTTTCCCGTGGAGGCGAAAGCTTGACCAAGAGTGGAGGATTCCAACCCGGCCCCCTCGAAGAGGAGTGGAGAGAGGCCCACTCGGAACGACGTAGAACGGACATTCTTCTGAAAGGAGCTGAGACCGAGAGAGGTGTTTTCCTCTCGATACAATTTTTTTTCACTCTCTTATTTCAGCCTTGTTTAGGCTTAAGATGTTGAGTGTACATATGTCTTAACAGAGTTTGTAAATAAATGTTTAGTCAAGGATTTGATCTTTAGTCCTTAATTGTCGGCCAGTTAAGCATATCAGCGAACCCAAGATACCTGCTCCAGTAACAATAGGCGATCAGGTATAGAAACGAGGCGCGCGGTCATCAGAAAGTGCAGCCGGGGACGCGCGAGGCTCGACAACGTGCTTGGGATCTAAATCTGACCTCATCACATCTTTTGTAAAGGAGAGAGAACCTATAAAAATTATTTGAATGGATTCGTCGTGTACGGGATTCTCGGGCGGGTCTCTGATTCCAGTCCTCCCAGATTAGAATCATGTCTCCGTTCATGACACTACATAAGAATGTACCTTTGTGGAATTATTTATGAGTCTCTAAGGGACAGTGCCCAATTAGAAGGGGTAAGGTTTTCCTCATGTTTGCAGTTTAAAGGCGGGGAAAGGATGACCAATGAATATGTACAGCTCTTCTGATTGGAAACAAATAAGAAAAGACAGAGATGAAAGTAATATAAAAAAAGAGAGAGAGTTGTTGGAGAGAGGAGTTCGGGGACCAAAGGAAGAGTTGGGTCCATTAGAGACCCCAAAATGATAACGAGGAGCGAATATCTCACAGCGACCGGAAGTGTTACAGTGCCACAGAATTACCCCAATTATTTAGAAGACCTCAGACCAGTGGTGGAACTGAAGTCAGCATTGTCGTCCCACCAATTGAGAGTACATGCAAATATCTCTACATCCTTTCACCAACTCCAAGTCTGAAGAGTTCCCGACTAGCTTACCGCCCTTGCACAGTCCTGCAGATGCACACTCCTTTGAAGATCCACAAAGATACTTGTTATGAAAATTTAAATTTGGAATAAAGTTCTTCTCTATTATTTTCTTACGTAAATGTTTAGTATCTGATTAATGTCGAATTTTGGATAAGGTGGCACATTTTAGAAAATTTCGAAAGGCAAATTTTTGAAATTTTAATCAACTTTCTGTACATAGATATAAATAGTATAATAATAAATTTTCTTATTTTTCTTTAAAACTATCAACTTTGTTACCTGTTTATTTAAGTGTGTAATATTTGTTTTAGCAACTTTTAGTTAGCATATTAGTTTTTTTAAAAATTATTCTGTAATCTCTCAGAACCTGTGGTCTAATTTAAAACTTAAATAATCTACACAACGTAATACAAATAAAATTTAGTCTTAGACTAACTAAATAATAACCATTATAAATTAAACACAGGTAAATAATTTACATTTAATGAGAGCATACACGACATAGTAATTTCTAGTTTAGTTAACTATCTTGTAAAAAAAGAGAGTGTAACGTAGGACCTCTAAAGATATTGTTGAAACTCTTTAGATAGAGTGAGAGGGAAAACATATGATGTTCAAAATTGCATTCCTACAGTAAATATAGAGGGGAATCAGCGATCCTGTCCTATGCAATGTTACACCGTGGTATTGTCTCACTAGTTTTCATACATGGAAAAGTAACTTCCTAGATTTAAGTCAATATTTTAGCTGGTGATTATCATCGTCATACTACTATTATGTATAGTTTGTTTCCTTATAGTCAGTCTGAGAAGAGACAGACTATAAAAGTTGTTATTAATGCAGCTTAATGAATTCAGGTTGACTTTCAGGAAAGCGAAGGTCCGTTAAAGATTTCCGCGCTGTACACATAAGTTATAAAATCACTACTATGCTAATTAAAGTAAGAATGGCTCGAATTGTCGATATAAACATCGTTTCGAATCCTATAGATGTCTACCGCACATACAATAATTAAATGATTGGGAATCTCGTCTTAAAAATTGAATGAGTGTTTTACCTCGATGCTATATCACATAGATATTTTCTACTGTTGGTTCGATGACGTATCACAATCAACCTTTCCAAAACAAAAGATATCTTCTTCAGTCATGACAGGATCTCACCGCTATTTGCTATACATTATGGTCACACAAATAGACACAAGTAGATATAACACACACACACACACACACACACACATATATATATATATATATATATATATATATATATATATATATATATATATATATATATATATATATATATATATATATATATATATATATAAACACACACATATATTGTGACGTCGCTACACCCCATTGGCTTCATAAAGAGTGTTTTTAAAGTTCAGGGAAGGGCGACAATCTGTCTGGGTTTTTGACACTACACTACAAAGGAGTGTCACTTCGACCACGCCTTGAGATGTCTGAGGGGAATTCGAAGGACAGAAGGGACAACGAAATGTCAGACAGTAAGGCGCCTCCGAAGAAGCCAGTCAGAGGCTACCAGGACACTGACGGAGAAATAAAAAGCCAATGGGAAGAGGCGAAAGGGGAAGTCAGGCGGCTCAAATATTTCTCCAGAGAGTGCCCAGATAAAGGTGAAAGAAGAGAGGTTCTATTTGAGGCGGTTTTTTATTTTCTGGAGAGCTTTTCTCCAGTCTTTTTGTGGGGCTCAAGGAGGACCAGTTGTACCCCTGTACAACTGTATCTGGTGGCAGCTGTCCGCAGATAGTTTGTTTAGGTTCGCCATGAACCTGTGACTTTTAGGTCCGCACCAGCCCTCCTGAGGTCTGTGATTTCCATTTGAAAATTTGTATATATTCCATTTTAATCAAGAATTCACGTTGTTATTGTTTCTAAGCTGTACGTCGTGTCATAAACACTTCGACACCCACATGCTACCCAAGGTAACCGTGACGTTACAATATATATTAACATGTACCTGTTTCCTTTTAAAATTTCTATTTGGTAAAAATAATACAATATATCGTGTTGGTTTTTAAAAACACTATAAATAACCTTTTAAATAACCTATACTATAAACCAACAAACCTTATCAAGAATTATTGAAAATTTGGGTATTCTGAATGCTATTAACCAATACTTTTAAATTATTAGCAGGATTACTCGAAAACTGCAGGTTTTTTTAATCGTTATTTGTAATTGTACAAAAACTCTATATCCTTCTCCAAATCAACAATTTCGCTGCTATAAAAAGTTTTATTCTGCTATAAAATTTTAAGTTAAGCTGCTCCGAAAACTGTTAGGCTTGAATTGGTGCGACATTAAACACCTTTTTTCGTTATGAAACACTTATAAACTCTAATCTATCAACAATTTTATATGTATTCAGAAACAAATATCGCCGAAAAGTTACGCTAGTAATATTATGGATTTGGCTATTTTCCCCTAAGGTTAATCAACGAAATATTACGTGCACGTACATTAACTGGTACA